>OY288292.1:36863151-37195651 GCA_958450335.1 Hibiscus tridactylites | reverse complement strand
TATACTTGAAATTCCTCCATTTGAAATTCGATTTAAACCAAAGATAGGGAATCTATTCGGTTATTAAATGATACATAGTGCGATACAGTCAAAACAAGGTATTATAGTAAGAAAAGAATAGATACCTCGGAGACAAGTAGGTTCATCAACGTATTCTCTATCCTATCTTTTGCCATCTAATTGATTTATATTCGTTATAGGATAAGAAGCCGGTTAGAAATCCTTTATTTTTTTCAACCCAATCGCTCTTTTGATTTTGGAAAAAAAATATCTTTTCTTTATCAATATACTGCTTCTTCTACACATTCATGTCTAACCCATAAAGGGAATAACTAATAATTAGGACTTATAAAAAAATCGATAATTTACTCATGAGAAAACCCTTTACCACATTAGGCACTAATTTATTTTTAACGTTTAATTAGATTGGGTAATCATTCAAATTGAGAACAGAAGCTCGTTCCTTTTTGTTTCCCTATAATTTGGGTCGCGGAGCTCTATCCATTTATTCACTCGACCCAACTTTGAATTCAATTCATTTTTTTTGTTCCGCACCAAAAATTCAAAGACGATTTTTTTGGACTGATCCGGAAAAAAGTGGATTCTTAAAATTCTCCATTGATACGACATGCTCTTTTTTCCATGCACCCCTTTCAGGATCAGTCGTGGTCTTACAAACTCTACCGATGGTATGAACGAATCCCTTTCTTCATACAAATGTGTAAAAGATGCTAGTCGCACTTAAAAGCCGAGTACTCTACCGTTGAGTTAGCAACCCCAAAAAAATTATAAAAAAATTAGAATATGTAGATACAATCGGAATAAAAAAATTGAATTGCACGAGGCAATCAAAACACAAAATTAGCAAAAATTGGAATAAAATAAAAAGACACGAAATTCTCAGATAAAAACATAGCATAGAAATAGAATAAGTGAAAATTTGCGGACCGCCTCCTGTCTTATTCATTCCATTGTTATCCTGTTATCCTTTTTTTTTTTGTTTCAATACAATTACAATAAAAAAAACTTATTATATCACAACAAATTTTATAAAAAGAACCCATTATTTGAATGAAGTGAAGTGCCAAACTTGTGGGCGGGGATAAATAGATCTATTTATCTATGATCGAATTATATTTGTTCAATACGCTGTTGTTAATATGATTGTAAATTTTGAATAGAAATGTTGAGAGTTGAGAAAAGAATAAAGAATAGAAAAAAGACTATAAAAAATACAATGAAAAAAAAAGAATTAAGTCAATTTTTTTATTAATTATTATTTTTTATTATAATTATTATTTTTTATTAATTATTATTAATATTTTCTATTTTTATATGTTATTTTATCTGTTTTTTATCTTATTTTATGTTATTTTTTAAAATAACATATTTTAAAAAATGCAATTACTTCATTTATTCAATTGATCTTTTTTTTTATATTTTATATCAATAAAATTAGCTCCATAAAATCTGGTTTTGTTGTTATAGAACACGGTATTCTATAGAATATATTCTATAGTAGAGTAGCAATATTCTATAGTAGCATAGTAATAAAAAATACAAATAATAAATTTATTAGTATGAATTGAACAAAAGAGGGGAGGAAATAATAAAGAAAAATTTATACAAAGCTAGATGATTCATTTAGGTGCACATTTTCTTGGCCCGTGTTCCGGTCCATAATTATGGGTACCCGTAAAATCGGATATTAGGTACTCGACTCGTATTTTTTATTTATTTTTTAAATTTAAATTTAAAAAAAAAATCATATAGTAATCACACAGAATTTAAAAGTTTATAATACAAATTCAAACACAAATATTAGTGATTTGAAGCTAGTTTTAAGATAAAATTTATCACCAAAACAAGACATTAAAAATATTAATATTATTTTATTCCTTCAAATCTTCTATTAACAAGTTAATACAAATATTTTAGAAAAAATTAAAACATGAAATTACATAATATAAATATAGAAAGAATTTAAAGATTCAAATTTAGTTGTAGGGTAAAAATATTAAGTAACCTAAAATAAAAATATAATTAAAAATAAAAATAAAAATATTAAATGTACAGGTCGGGTACCTAATTACAAAAAAAAATCGGCCTAGACCCACTTATCTACTTAGGAAAAATCTCAGATCGAATAATTAAAAATACCCAATTTTTTGAAGTTCCGTCGACAAAGTATAATTATAATTACAATCACAATTCAAATTCAAATATATGAACCATCATAAGAATTAACCATTATAAACTATAATAAATACAATCAAATTAATTACTGAAATATATCCAAACATAACTAACACATAATTAGACTTAGACCGAAACAAAATCTAAGTTCGAAACTCACCCTAGTATTTACACATTGTGGGACTTGACCTCAACACCCAACATAATGAAAATTTTTATTTAAAAAATAAAAAAACAATTTTGGTGTCTTAATTACTTTTCTGATTTTCAAATTTTAGCAATTTTGTCGGTCTTATAATTTTCAATTTAATTTTCACGAATAAAATGTCAGATTTATTACTTTCTAGTTCAATTAATTGAACCGATTAGCTCGCTAATATTTCTTTAAAACAAAAACAAATGAAGTTGGGATTAATCACGGACGGAGCTATTCGGTGCTTGGGAGGAAGACTACCCCGATCTTTGTTAAAGTATATTTTAGGTCATGCCATTTTAAATATTAATTAAATTAACTTTTATCTCTTATTTTTTAGTTTAAATATTTAATAGATTTTTGTTTTTTTTTAATTAAACAAATCGACCCTTCCTAATGATCTTAATTTTGTTCTTAGAATAAAGATTCATTTAATAAAAAAGGATTGAGAAAAGAAAATTGGCGAGGAAAGATGCCATGGTGGATTGACTAATAAGTAATAAACAACCATGGTTAAATCATGGTATTAGCCATTAGGAATTACAGACCAACTTTTACTTTTGTCCTTCTCAACTTGGGGTGGGAATTGTCGGATTTTCGGGTACTCGGTTCATCCGGATACCTCAATTTTCGGCCCGTGCCCCAGCTCATCTTATCCGGATACCCAAGTTTTCGGGTAATCAAGTACCAGATATCTGTTTTTTTTTATTTTAAAAAAATTACATATTAAACACAAAAATATTTTAAAAAATTTTAAACTTAAAAGTATATAATACAAACATAAAAAGAATTTAGGGATTTGGCTAAAGAGAAATGGAAAAATTCATGAGAGATTGGCTCAGGATACAAACACTATGTTTATACAGATAAAAAATAATGTTCATATGAGATTAGTAGGAAATACAAGGCTTAAAAGCTGCTCCTTTAGTTTATGTGATAGATGGGGCTGATGTAAATTGGTTTTTTGTTGCTAGTAGGTTTAGTTTGGTTTTTGAGGTTGTATTTCTTTTGGGTTTTTTTGGATGAATAAAAAAAATTCATTTATCCAAAAAAATTAGGGATTTAAATTTAGTTTTAGAGTAAAAATATTAAGAAACTTAAAATAAAAATATAATTGAAAATATAAAAAATATATATTAAATATTATCGGGTCGGGTACCCGATAATTTAAAAATTTCAGCCCGTGTCCCGGGAAAATTCTCAGGTTGGATATCCGGCCCAATTGGGTAATATTTTTAGAGAATTACCCGGTATTTTTAAATCGGTCAAACGGGCCAGGTATTTTTGCCCACCCCTATTCTCAACTACTCTATAATTCTCTCTGTTTTTTTTAAAATGAAGAAGAAAAAAGTTTGAGGGTTTGATTTATAATTTTTCTATAATTGTATTAATTAAATTAACTTAAACATTTTATTTTTAGTCAAAATGGCTCATCCGCTGATAAAAATTGATAGTCAACTAATAATAAACAACTTAAAAAAACTTGACATATAATTAAAATATTACTATTTTTAAACACAAAATACTATTATTTTAAAATTCGTATCTTATTTTTTTTGAAATAAAATAAAGGTTTAGGATACGATTTTTTTAAAATAGTAGTATTTTGTGTTTTCGTGGATTTCTTCTTTCTTTGGTTAAAATATAATGGAAAATTCTACAACGAGCGACGAATATTGATGAACACCACTAACGATGAACAGCGATGAACACCATTAATTTTTTTTAAAATTTTAAAAATTCAAAGGACTAAAATTATAATTAAAATTATCTCTTAAAAAAATAAAAATCAAATTTAATAGTTACTTTATAATAATTTTTAATAGATTAGAATCAAATATACACAATTCTCCTAAACCCTAACAAAATCAATCTCTTAAAAAAATAGAAATCAGTTTATAATTTTTTAATAGATTAGAATCAATAATATGAGAATTTGGTATATTTGATTCTAATCTATTAAAAAATTATAAACTGATTTCTATTTTTATAAGAGATTGGTTTTGTTAGGGTTTAGGAGAATTGGGTATATTTGATTCTAACCTATTAAAAAATATTATAAAGTAATTATTAAATTTGATTTTTATTTTTTAAGAGATAATTTTAATTATAATTTTAGTCCTTTAGATTTTTAAAATTTAAAAAAAAATTAATGGTGTTTATCGGTGTTCATCGTTAGTGGTGTTCATCAATGTTCGTCGCACGTGGTAGACTCATCCAAATATAATATAATGATGGGGTTATTGATTAATATAGTGTTCTTTGCTTGCACGAAAAGACATATCTATAGGTTAAATTACCTGTTTAGTTGAATTTATATTTCGATAAAAATAATATTATGAATTTTAATTAAATAAAAAAAATAATTTTGATTTAATCATACTTATAAAATTAATTTTAAAGATATCTTTTTAATAAACATAGAAAATGTATGGTCAAAATAGAGTCACGGTCTAATCCAACTTGACTTGATGAATAAATCTATCAAGCATAAAACAATATTTCTTTATATCAATCTATGTGAGTACAAATAATATTTGTGTCCAATTACAAATTTAATTAAATTCACACGTTTTTGTAGACTAAACTACTCGAACCTAGATCATCTAAGTAAAAATAGATTTAATCATAGATTGAATTATACAATCAATTTAATTAATTATATTAAAATTAAAATAAGATTCAAAGTAAGCGTTTATAACCTATCATAAAAACATTCTCTTTTTTCTAATTATAATTATAAAACATAAAGTAATTATTTTTTAAAATAGTAAACAAAGTTTTAGATTCTACTCGACCAAAGTTTGGATACAACACATACACACGTTGGACCTGAATCTAAGTCTAACCAAAGAATATTTCAAGTACGAAGGAAATATCGATGAAAGCCTGCAAGAAAGGAGTAATGCAAGTGCGGGGATTGAATGA
Source organism: Hibiscus tridactylites (assembly GCA_958450335.1). Lineage (NCBI taxonomy): Eukaryota > Viridiplantae > Streptophyta > Magnoliopsida > Malvales > Malvaceae > Hibiscus > Hibiscus tridactylites. The sequence goes on along the minus strand of OY288292.1, from coordinate 37,190,334 downwards.
ATCCAAGCTTTTAGCAATCTGATTCTGTTTCTTTAACTCTTCAATATAATCATTTTAGAAGATCAATAATGTTTCTGCAGTGTTCAAGATCATTTCTCATGATGTGCAAAACTCAAAAATGGAGGTATATATGTACATTGTACAGCAAGCTTTGTAAGTAGCTAACTGAAGTGCAGAGTGTAGAATCAATGGATCAAAATTTTCAGTATTGTCATTCATGGTTGAATCAACCAACCGGTTCTTCAATTGAGACGTAGAGGCCGTGACTCCAAATATACTCTCACGGTTGAGTCGATTTCAGAAGGTTCTGCCATCGAATCATCTCCGGGGATGAAACAAAATCCGAGCTCATCAACTGACATTAGATGTTTTTCTGTGAAAGGGTTTCTCCACGTGAACGTGTGCATACCCGGTGCGATAAACATCGGCTTGCTGTGGTCCCAAGATCGTACAACACATGTTAGCAAATTGTCACTCATACCCCCAGCAATCTGCAATTGCAGATATTTAAACCAGAGTTACAATCACATAAGATGCATGTGAAATACATGAATGCCGGTATAAGTTTATTAACTATCAAGTATAAGCTAGTGCTTGAATGGAATATATAAATGGCACAAAGGCTTCAAAATAAGTGGTTTCCTATCTTCTTTTCATTAAAAAGTAATGCAGGAACAAAATATTTTGAAAGACGCCAAATCATGTTACCTTGGCGAGTGTGTTAGCAGACAATGGGGCAATGACCATAAGATCAGCCCATCGACGAAGCTCAATGTGGAGCACATTGTCACCTAGTTTTCTCCAGAAGGACCTTTCGTGCTCATCGGTGTAAAGGTCTACATTGTTAGGAAGTGATGCTATGTCGATGAAACGCAAGGAGGCCTGTGTGGCAACTGCTTTTACTTCGGCCCAGTCGCAGAAGTATTCACAAATTTTCACAAACTTAATGGCAGCCACACATCCGCAGGCAGCAAGCAATATCCGGGGTTTTCTCGGAGCAGGGTCCATCGGTCCCTTTCCCCTGTCTGCATACCGAGTCCCGGGGTCAGGTTGTGCCATAGCCTACACCAGAAAGTGTCACCGCATTCTTAGAAACTCTTCAATTGCATGAAAGTATACTTATAAATGAATCAATTTATTTGTGTTGACAAATATGCAAAAGAAAACATAGTAAGTCAACTAAAATATAAATTTGTCATTGCACGAATAAGAACCCTGCAATTCCCATAAACAATCACAACCTTCTTGAATTACAGGAAGCCAATAAGTCGACACTTGAAAATAGCACCCAAAAAAAAATCGATCTTGACAACTAAAAAACTATCCCTCATTTTTTGTCTCCATAATAAATCTTGTTAATTGATATTTTGGTAAAATCTACGAACATGTCTCCCTATTCAATGCCAGAGGAACGAAGAAATTTACATAAAATCAAAATTTCAATCTTTTTCCTAGTTAAACATGCCAGTCATGAAAATCCCAGAAAAAGAAAGTGGAACCATCCATTGAATCATAAGTTAAATAACCCCAAAACCCATCCCCTCAAGAAATTAACTTTCTCGCAAGAACCAAGTCAATGTTGCATTTTCTTGAATCGAAACTTAAAACCCATTTCGAAAATTCCATGATAGGCAACGAATATGCTTGACGAAGTACAAGATTAAAATAGAAAGTAGGCAAGGGATGCTAGAGGCTTTGATTTTCTTAGCGTAGAAAGAAAAGAGATGGGTCACCTGGAGAATACAAGATGAAGAAAGAAAACAGGATCTGAGTTGTGGTGTTTCAGAGTGTGGAGCGACGCCAATGAAGAAGAAATGAAGAAAGTAGGTAAGTTGACGGTGGCAAAGAAGCGCGAGAGTGGAGCCTTTCAAAAATGGTGTATCTTTTGCTAATTGCTAATTTGCTATATGTGAAAACACTGCGTTTTTTTCATGGTTGGACGCCCCTTTTTATTCTTATCACGTGTACTTAGTTCTGGGCTTATCTTGGATTAAAACCCATAAATTTACTTTGTGTCATATATAGGCTCAATAAAATGACCCATTAATAGCATTTTTCACGAATTATTTATTAATTTTAAAAAGTAAAAGAATGTTTTTTTTAAATACATATTTAAGAGAAGGAGAGAAAAAATTTGCTCCTAATACGCTATTTAAAAAAATAATTTAATATTCTAATTTTATTATAAAGTAGTGTTTTAATTCAATTTCAGATTAAGATAAACCTACGCGTACTTATAGAACATAATATTCGAATCTTGATCATTCAGAAAAATATATCACCTTTACACTGGAATCACTGAATAAATTCTCAAATATTTAATCTGACTTATATATTTCTCGTATAAGGAAGTTATTAAAAAGTTTTACCAAACAATTAGAAAAAAGCAAAAGATACAAATAGATATTATTAAAGAACAGTTAACACTAACACGATAATGAATATGAGAGAAATAACAAATAGTCCAAAATAGGAGTAAATAAAGAAGATAATCAATTAACTTGCAAAACAAAACTAAAGCATGCTACAAAAACATTCACCATTTTCATAAGAAAATGAGAAGTCTTATTAAATAAAAGAAAATTCAAATTTGTAAAAATAAATTTCAAAGAGATGGAAAAAAAGAGAAAGGAGAAAAAAGTTGAGAGAATAATAGAGAAAGATGGATGAGATTGATTGTTGATTTTTACATATTATTGTTGACAATCAATTAAATTTATTAATTTTAATTAATAAAAAACTAGGATTGAGAAAAACACAATGCACATTACCTGAGTTAGAGAACATTTTATTATATTGTAAAACATAATTTCAAGACGTGCGTTTAGTAACCCAACAAGTTTCTTAGTGAAAAAATAGATGATGTTCATTTCAAGAGATACAAGTTTAAATTATTTTATCTACAAAGTGTATATGTATTGTTAAAAAAGTTAAAAATTATATGAATAGATACTATCTTGTATCACCTTTAAATTATTCAAAAAAATGTGCGTATAAGAAGTTGGAAACTTTATCATCTCTATCAAATCATGTCTTGTGTTTGTTTGTGCAATAGGCAAACCCTTCACTCACCATTGCTTTAATCATTTATCAAGTTTTGATGGTAAGTTTCTTGTAGGCATCACATGCTTATTTTCTCTTTACCAGATAATGAAGGCTGAAAACAGGTTAGCCATCAGAAAATAAAGCTCTTGTTAGTCATAAGTTCATGTCTCTAATCCATAGGCTATAATTTATTACATAATAAGCCGAGGGCGGGAAGATCAACTGGCCGCTGGTGCCATGCAGATAGGCTCGGGTGCAACCTCGGGTCCGGATTGCTCGTTGCCGATAGATTGGTGCTTAACATCAAATCCCCACAAAGTGGCAGATTTGGCATCATCCTGGACCATTTGCTTGGAGAAATCTTCATAGTTGTACTCCAATATGGCCTTTCCTCCAAATTCTGTTGGTAGATTTTCCTCGTCAAAATATGACCTCATGAGCTCCACACTATCTTTGTTCTTAGGATACACAAACTTCACCTTTTGGAAGGTTTTGGCATCTAGAAAATACTTCACAATCTGCAGAAATGAAAGCACAACAAGCTGGTTAAACTTTTATCAGATTAACTGACCTGAACCCGAAAATCTGATCCTGCTGACCCGACTCAAAATTAACTAGACCGCCTACTTGATGGTCTAATTCTTCCTGAACAGCAAGTTATAAATGCAACTGTAAATGCACTGATGTTATCTCATTTAGCTTTGCAAGCCAGCTATTCACATTGCTTGACCATTATTAAACTTTTACTGACACTCAACAAGCTAAGAATCCGAATGTAGTAACAATGCATTTAGAATCCAAACCTTCCAGAATGCTTTAAAAATTCTTGGGGGATTGTAGAGAACTGCCATAGCCAGCCTCTCAGGATAGTAGTTTTGTAAAACATTAATGGTGTCGCGAGCAGACTTGACAGGAACACTCGTGCTCAAGCTCCAGCCGGTGAAATCTATCAACCATACCATCTGTTGTTGACCCTCTGGAAGGTTTAGGATAGCATTCTCAATCATATACACCAAATGGCGGAGTTGATTGTCCAAGGATGTAGTGTTCTGCAACATTTCTGGTCATGTTAGTTTGCGAAACTTACAATAACTGAATCGGTTTTTGTCAACTTGTCAATTAAGCAAGTTGAATTGTTTTCAGATTAAATCAATCTAGACCGGAACAACTTGAGATTTAAAAATTTCAAGCCATTTGAATTATGTTGTGTTTATGTTGTTTCAGGTTCATATCATTTGAGTTGGTCAAGTCTAGCTTTTAGTTTTGATTTAGCTACACCTGTTTACCTGCTTTGCTGGTCGCAATATAAGAACAGTCCTACCATCGCGGTCGTGAAAATTTGCTCGATATACTTTCCCGGTCTCGCCTTCTGCCGCAACTTCATCCTGACAACAAAATATCAACTAATCACCACCATTAACTCTCTTTTTCTGAACATTTAAAGGAAGAAAAATATGTTACCCAACGTATTTCCTCAGGCTTATAGGTCGATCTCCATTTGAGTGTCTCTTCTAGCATTTTCTTCGATTTGTCAACATTCCAGTTTCGTGCCTCCAAGTATCTCCTCAAGCAGGCATCCGTGCAATATTTCAAACTGCGACCAGCTAGTGGTCCAAGTGCAGCTCTAAGCTCCTTGACCTGTTTGTATCCCCATGTAGAAGAGAGAATAAATCAAAATTTCAAATTCAATGATATTACTGACTAGTAGGAACAGCAAAGGGAGATTTAAGTAGATAAACACAAAACAGAGATATTGCTATATACATACACAATCACTAATTTTTCCAACTTTATTACCTTGGATTCATGCTGCAATGAATCATTGCTATGGTGGGAATTGCTCCATCTACTAAACATTGTGACTGAATAGAATCTAGAAACCTAGCGCAACCTGCAAAACATCGGATAAAAGTAAACTGGGACTTGAAATTCAGAAATAATCGAGTTAAACTGACTAGTAGTCTGCTTTTATACTAAGCATCGATGCGAGATTAGAGAAACCAGCTCCTATACACCTTAACCCTCGAAGAAAACAATACAATAAACAAGTAGACAAAAAAATTACATCCAATAGAGCACTAAAATAGAGAAATAAACATGATTTAGATCAAGAACTTCAGGGTAATACACAGTCAAACGTTTACCAAGGGGATTCAAATCAACTAGGATCAACGGTGGCTATGTCATGTCATTCATACAAGAATTTATTTTCTACAAGTTGGGGGAAAAGAAACATCAGGTACCTATGGAATACGATGAATCCTGGGGAATAAGACCTGATGACGCGTTTTACAAGTTAAATGAACGGAAGAGGCATGATTCAACAACTGCTAAAACTTTCCAACTACTATGAACAGAACTTTTCTCTAATTTGATGGGAAAACAAAATTAAAGAAAAGGGTTTAGGATTCTTTATTCAACGACTCCATTATTAAGGGAGAAAAACCAATACATGGGTGGTCCTGACTCCTAACCCTCACTCCGTAGACTGTGGTACCACTAGTTTGACCAAGCGTAGTGCGTGTTCAATTAACATATTGAATTGCGTTCTTGTTATTTCTTCTGTTTTTTACGTCTGTGCCAAAACACATAGAATTCCAACTCGAAAAAGGCTTCTGCATTCTTAAAAATCTACATAACTGGGATGTAAAAAGCATTCAACATATAAATATGATCAAAACAGAAAAAGGGTATTAATAGAAACCCTAAAGTTGCACCCATGAAGAGATGTTTCCAGGGTTTGGCATCTTAAAAAAGAGAGAAGAAAACATACCTCCTTGGGTCCGGCCTGAGACTCTGTTAAAAGATTAAGAGGCAACGAAAGAAGAAGGGAAGGGTAGATCACGAAAGTGGCATGGAATTCTACAAAATGACCTGACCAGACCAGGCCAGGCCACCAGCAGCTAACCAAAGGAAAGATTAAAAGTGAAAGAAGACAAGACTGGAGCGAAAGTGAGTTGGTGGGGATGCCTTTAATGGTTTGGATCCATTAGATATTTTTAAAGCGATGCGAAAGGAGCAGGGTTTTGGTGGCCTCGAGTGAGTTGGTCGGTTTTTAATGGCTTTAGAGCTATCCAGACAGGTGTTACGGCCACATGTAGTTGTCGTTTTTATGACAAATTGCAGAAAGAGGATCTCGTTCCCAATTTTGTAGTAAAGAGAGTGGTGTACTTTGTCACTTCCTTCCACTTTTGTTACACGCGCACTCAATCCTGAAATCATATGGACTAAATGTCTTTAACTTAAGATCTTTTTGATCCAACTTTAACTTTAAGATCAGTATCATAATTTCGAATACTGAAGATATAATACAATCATCACGGCAAACTCAAATAGTAGATGTAGTATATAGTATATAGTAAAAAATTGTAGTTTCTTGCCGACTGAGTCCGACCCGAAAATAATTATTATAAGTTTGAACTCGACCTAACTCGCCCTACACTTTAAAAAACTCAACCGACTTGAAAAATTATATATCTCAATCCGAACCAACCTGATTTATAAAAAAAATTCAATTTTAGGGATTTAATCGTAAAAAATTAATTTTAGGGACTTAATTGTAAAAAATTTAATTTTAGGAATTTAATTGTAAAAAAGTTGATTTTAGGGACTAATTTATAAATAAAAAAATTAATTTTCAGGACCTAATTGTAAAAATAATATATTATTACAAATATCCTTAAAAATGTAAGAAAATTGCACCACTAGTCCCAAATCGAATCAGGTCAGATAAAATGCAATCCCTACTGTGTAATGAAATCGTAGGAAAATTTTTAAAAGGGGAAAAAATATCTCATGCACTGACGGTAGAAATACAAAGTTTTATAAAGCGTTTTTAATTTTAGGGTTCTAAAGATCTGATTTAGGATTTAAAATTTAGAGGATTATATATATGGGTTTAAAATTCAGGGTTCATGGTTAAAATTTAGGGTTTAAAAGTTAGAGTTTATATTTTTAAGGTAATATGGTTAAAAAATTAAGTTTTAACCTATAAATCCTAAATTCTAACCACATCCTCTAAATTCAAAACTCCTTCACTTAAACCCTTAAATATTAAACCCTAAATGAGGTCTATAAATCCTAAAACAGATGCACTTGTAAAAAGTTTTTGTTTCCCTCCATGTGAATAGAATAGAATACTTACCCAGGAAGGAATTGCACTGAAAAGCATTCTTTTATGAAAATTGGAAAAGTGAGTTAATAAGGAAGTTTTTTTTTGGTACAATAGAACGATACTTATATTGTGGATACAAATTGAAGTTAGAAGGAAATCCAAGAAAGGAAATGGAAGCCATTTTTATTCCCCTAGTAGGCTTGACGAAGCATCCATCTTCTTTTTACAGTTTGAGATAAGAGTAGAAGAAGGTTAATTGGTAAATGCTGACAAGTTGAAAGCAGCTTGCAACGCCAAATTCCCTTTCTTTTTATCACCTTCTTTGGAAGTCTTTTCTCCCCCTTCACTCTGGACATTATAACAACACCACCATCACACATATTATGTTGAATCAACTTTGTACATAAGAAATTACTAATGTAATATGTCCATTGCATTTGGACAAATCTAGGATTTCTTAAATTACTGGAAATGTTTTTAATCCCATGAGAACTCTTAAGGAAACAAAAAAGAAAGAAAGAAAGCAGCCATAAAACATTACAATTCTACGGAGAAGTTAGCAATCCTAATACTCAATCACCATAAACTCTAAAAATGCACCACTTGTGGAGCCAATGTATCAAATATTTTTCTTTAAATAAGGTTAATGTTTGATGTACTGCCAGTGGAGTTTTTTTCATAAGTGGGTTTTAAATGATGCCCCATGTCACTAAATCCTACAAATTAAAAATTAAATCCTAAATTCTAAAATTTAAACTCTAAATTCTAACTCTATCCTTAAAAGCTAACCCTAAACCCTAAAATACTAAAATGGTAATATGATATCAAAATACTAGTACTAATTTTGACAAGTTCCTGGAGAGTATTAAGATGCTGGAACTCAGTTTACTCGACTCAAGAATCACTAACTTGAATAGTCCTGTAAGACGTTTTAGACTAAAACAGAAGTGAATTCATACAAGGAGAAAACAAACAGACCTTTGATTGAGCGGAGGGGGAATCAAGAATGAGGGATCGAATAGATAATTTAGCAATCTCAGAGACGGCAGTATCTCGAACAGCAGCAACATCACTTGACAAACTCTCGTAAGCAGCCTCAAAAGCTTCAAGCCAAAACCTGGGCAAGCGAACCCTTGTGCTATGCGTATAAACATCCCACATCTTCCTCACCACTTTCTCTCTTTCCTCCAATTCCTATTAAACCAATACCCATATTAAAAAACCAAGCAAAATCAGACAAAGAAGAAGGAGATTGCTTACGAGGACGTCGAGATCTTCATGAAGAGAGAAATCGGAGAATGTATTGAGATTTCCAGAAGACCATTTGAGAGAAACAGAGCCAGTAAACATGGACCAAAACGCGAGTAAGAGAATAGCAGTCAAAACCCAGAATTTGTAGCCAGTTTTACCCAAGAAGCCAGCAGCTATGGAGGGGCTATCTTTCTTCAGAGGAGTTGTAGTTTGTTGCTGCGAATGGATTGCTACAAAGAGGGATGTGGGTGAATCTTTGTCCATTTTCAAGCCTCTCAAACCACAAAAACATGAAAGCCCCCTGTTTTTATTTTGCTAGGATAGAAGCAGTTAAAAGTGGGAATTTAAGTAGATGGAGAAAGAGCAGAAAGTAGGTGAAGTGTCACAGCAATGGCTTGGCAGCATTTGAAGTGCAGTAATCAACCTCAAAAACATTCGAAGTGTAAAACTATGGTACGGCTTATTTTGGGTGAAAAACATTTTTTTAATAATTATATCTACTTTTGGATCCCTCTAAAAAATATTTGGAAAAATGACACTTAAACTTGCCACGTAGTTAAATTTTGAATTTGCTGGGAAGCGAGATGCGAACTCGCGTTCTGCAAAGCGCACGTTTCGTCTACATGGCATCGTTGTTTGAATTAACGGTTTTTCAGGAACTCGCGTTATACAGAACGCGAGGTCCCCAAGAATTTGAAAAGGCGGCTGAATATATCACACAGAACTCGCGTTATGCAGAACGCGAGTTCTGTGCGAATCTGGGTTGAAAAACAAGGGTGGGTAGGCTTGTTCGAGCCCAATTTCAGGATTATAAATCGTATATTTTTAGCGAACATCGAGTTTGGGTTCGTAGTACTGGAAATTCTCTATCGTATGACACCAACACGGTCAATTTCCGTCCATTCTAAACTGGCTTAAAATGGCTTCCAAAACCCTATGTTATCATCCTTTTTTGAATGAAATTGCCTTTGAACAAAGGTCGATAGGCATCAAAGAGCAGAATTTCAGACGTATAAATAGTATATTCTTAGCAAACATCGAGTGTGGGTTTATAGCACTGGAAATTCTCTATTATATGGTACCAACACAGTCAATTTTCGTCCATTCTACACTGACTTAAATTCGTTTCGAAAACACTATCCTACCATATTTTTTTGAATGATTGAAAGTATAAGATGACCTATTTTATAAAATGAATTAGACTTATTTTATTGATCGATAGTTATGGGCGAACTCGCGTAAACAAATTACAATGAATTAATTAAGACGAGGGGCCGAGCGATTAGGACATTTGGTCTTTGTGTGTCCAAAATTTTTACATATACTACAATTCTTCTTTTGTCCGGTTTTTTCTCGATGTTCGACCATATCCTCGGTACAGTATATTCGTGTAGACCATGGACGTCTTTTGTCTCTCAGTAGTACTGGATCTGGGCGTATGGTCGGTTCAGTGTCAACGGCATTCGGATCAACCTCATTTTCGATTGGATGAAACTCTTTTTGGTAAACCTTCAACATCGTTTGGAGTAAGTATACCGGATCAACCGGTTGCATGTAGTCTATCAGTTGGTTTGCGCAAGCAGCAATGGCGTGTGCGCGCGTGTATTTGAATGTTTGGAATATTCCACACTCGCAGGTTCTTGCCCTGAGATCTACCACGTACGCGTTGTGCTGAATGCCTTCCAACCGCCTGGAATATTCTGAAACACGGAACTTGTGTCCTTCTCGCGAGAAGAGAGTTGCAGTCATCTGTCTTGATTGGTGCAATTGAGTTTGTAGTTTTATGGGAAATCCTGATGGACTATGTGTCCACCTGCCATGTACTCAGTTGCTTGCCTTCCCAAGGTTGCAAATAAGGTAGCCAAACGATAGTAAGTCGCTTTGACAATGGAAGTGATAGGCAACTGCCGCACTCCCTTCAGTGATGAGTTCACTGCCTCAACCAAGTTTGTTGTCATGTGACCACATCATTTACCCCCGTCAAACGATCGAAGCTATTTTTCCCTCGAGATTTTTTCAAGGTAGTCTGCGCCAAATTTTTTTCTCGCTCTCAGTTCCTCGAACACCTCCTCCACCTCTTGTACGTAGTGCGAGTTGCCTAAAGGATAACAGTTGAATAGTTATGGGCGAACAACACATGCAAAGAGGTCGTAAATGAAAGCGAGCAGCAACTAATATAGTAAATGAAAATGACATAAAGGACGTACCCATTCTGAGATCCAGTTCACGTTCATCACGGTCCTTGAACTGCTGCAGGTAGTTTGCGGCTATGTGGCGCAAGCAGAAACGGTGGTAAATGTATGGAGGCTGCCAATACTCACCCAAACGTTCTAGTGCCCACAAGAGCGATGTGCCTCTGTCAGAAATAACACATACCCCACCGTCCCTTGCCCGTATTACAGGATCAAGGACATATCTTCGTAGGTTCCGAAGGAAGAACATCCAAGACTTCAGATCATCCTTTGGGACGATTGCGAATGCAACATGAACGCATTTTCGATTATCGTCCTGTGCAATAGCTAGAAGTAGGGTCTGTGTATACTTTTCGTACAACCATGTGCCATCGATTTGGACCATCAGTTTGCAGTGCTTGAATGCATTGATGCACTGCGGGAAAGTCCAAAATAACCGGTGGAATTGAGAAACACCTCGAACAACACGATCATTAGCATATGCCAGAACCGTATCAAGTTTAACAACCATTCCGGGGATGTGTTTCTGCAGCATATTTAGCCGCGGGCGCAACTCTTTGTAAGAATCATCCCATCGGCCAAAAAGTTGTTCTACGGCCCGTTTCTTTGCATACCATGCTTTCCAATCTTCAAGACGGTAGCCGGTGACACCTTCAACTATAGCCTGACATATGGGGACCGATACCTTGGGATTTGCTTTGACCAGTGGCATAAAGATGTCGGCGAGGAACTTTGCATCGAGGTTCTTGTGATCCTGGCTTAGGCTACAACGGTGCATGTATGAGGCCCTACAAGTTTTGTTATTCTCCAACGGTCGCCTGCCTTCTTCAATTGGGATACACGAATTTTCCATTTACAGTCGTGATCCTTTTGGGTGCAATGCGCCTTGTAATATTTCGGTTGGGTTTTCTTCATTGTCGTCTCAACAGCCCGACGAATGTTGTACTGCTTAATTACGGCCACCGTTATTTCTTTTGTCAAGAACGTCATACCAATGGCCAGTTCACCATCAGAACGGTTGAGTCTGCCGTTAATTGTTTGGTCATGCGAAAATTTAGAAACGTCCATGGCATCCATATCAACCATTGTGAAGTGGGATGGTGACTGGTACCTAGAAATAGGTCCACTGATACAGGAAAGTTGGTTGCTGCCGGCTGTTCTTCGAAATATGCTGGTGGAACGGTCAAGTCTTCTGGTTCTTCATAGAATGGCCCCAGCTCGTCACTGTCGGGCTCAGGTTCTCTAATCGGTTCTTCGCCAGAAGCATCCCCCGGGAGCTAGTATAGTACAGTTTCGTCGATCGCTACCCTTTGAGGCGAGCATGGTGATCGATGATCGCGAGATCGCTCACGAACCGCATTTCCAAGACCAAAATCAAGAGCACCAAAAGAAGAATGTCTCCCCATAGATGGTTGAACGTACTCCGTGCTAGGGACATATGTTGAGTGTTATCCATATGAGGAATCATTGAAGTGGTTGAATGTTTCATGGTCGTGCGTAACGTAAGAAGACGACGCTCCCTCCTCTCTAAAACTATACGGATTGTATGGAGCGTACGTTGCATTTCTTGGCGTATCGAATTCATCGTTTGGGGGTTGGTTCAGGTCGAACCCGATGCTAGCTACGCACGAATGTCTTGGCACAGTAGATGACGATGCACCGAACTCGTTGTCTTGGCACACTAGGTTAAAATCATTTCTTAGACTTGCGGTCGGGTTATCAACGTTGTCATTCGGATCGAAGTCGAAATTTGCCCGACCCCAGCTTGGAATTTCGATAGCAGGATTAGAATCCGAAAATGATGCATACAGCTCTAGGGTCCCGCCCAATGAATACTTGAAGTGGGTAGCCAGCATCAACTCCACATTAGCACTGTCTGCAATGCTGCATACAGAGTACTTTAACGGATCTATAGATATTAGCACTCGATACTTCAAGTCAGACAAATAGTGGTTTTGGAAATGCGGGACATTGCTCTCCAGTTCCTTAACCAACTTCTTGTATGATAATCTCCTCGAAATCTTTAGCGTTACTAGATCTTCGCACTGAAAAACGACGCCGAGTTCGGGATCGACGTTTATCTGCCCATCGTAGTATACTAGAGTAGTAACTCCTCTTTGTCTCGCCATTTGAATATTTGTTCAAAGACTTGTTAAATATTTAAAACTTGAAAATTTTTGACGACTTGTTTTGGCTATTCAAAAATATATTTAGGGTTTATGGTTCTGCTTCATATACACTTATGGCTTATTATTGGTAACGGAAATCACGAAGAATCCGGGTGTGTAAGGAAAATTATTGTACTAGGAGGCAGCTTTGTGAGACTCGCGTTCTATAGAACGCGAGATCCTGGAGATTCCATGACCTCGCGTTATGTATAACGCGAGTTCCTTTAAAACACGCGTTGTACAGAACATGAGGTCCTTTTCACTCTGAGGAGGCAGAGATTCCGTTAGAGTTAATAATACTCGCACTGTGTACTCGTGTTATGTTTGAATAATTGAGTATATGTTTGAATAATTGAGACAATTGGAGACTAGTAATGTAATTTGTTCGAGTCATTTAACGGTAAATGGAACGTGTTGAGAAAATATAATTGAATACAAATTCTACATAACGCGAGGTTCCTTGAACATTCATAAAGGATGAACAAAGACGTCATATAACATAATTCGACGATGATTTAAGAAGTTTATGGTTAATCCGAATCATCGTAGTCAGTTGACACGTCTGAACTTAAGTGTAGTTCTTCGATCAGCTGTTGTTTTCTTTGTCTACGCCTGTACATAAAAAGTTGCAGCGCGTCAGCAGCCGCATCAACATCCAGTGAAGACGGAGCTTGTTCATTGGCCACAGCAGGTTGTATGGGTATAGACGTACTACCTTCGTCGGCGTTGACCTCATCAAACTTAACATTTAAATCGACGTATTTAGCTCCAACGAAATAGAGTTGGTCATACATGTTACAAACGTTTGTTTTGTTCGTAAGCTTCAAAACGTAGTGTGTTTCGTTTACTGACAGTGTTGGGATTCGACATGCCAAGGAAGAAATTTGTTTATTAGTGCGTTTACTAACCTCGCTTGATGTCAATTGTAATAAATCTTTGAGTAACATTTTGCTGGTGATTGTTGATTCGAAATAAGTACCGAGAAAATAAAATGTTGCGTGAAATTTTTCCATAAGAGGAGAAAAGATTAGCGTTGGGTGTTTTGGGAGAAATAGGAATGAGTAAATGATGGTGGAATTGGTGGGTATTTATAGTAAAGGAAAAATACCACATAAGTAAATTTAATTCGAATGAAAACTTTAATTCGCATTTTATTTAACAAAACTTTCAACAAGTCTTCCTATAGATATGTCAATCGGTCGATACAATATCTACAAAAAGTCCAGAGTGAAAGAAGCGAGCGCGATAATCATCATCTTCTCAAATGGTAGCAGCTTTGACCCGCATTAGCAAATGTAATCGGCATCAGTCGCATTAGAAAAATAGGGTTGCATCTGCATGTCAATCGATCGATATAATATCTGCAAAACGTCCAGAGTGAAAGAAGCGAGCGCGATAATCATCATCTTCTCAAATGGTAGCAGCTTTGACCCGCATTAGCAAATGTAATCGGCATCGGCCGTATTAGCAAAATAGGGTTGCATCCGCAATATGGTCGATCTGAATCTGTCTTCCTTTCTTTTAGTCTGGACTTTTTGCAGATGGTGAGGGCAAGCGGCAAACTTCAGAAAAGAGTCACCAAGAGTCTCTAGAAAAGTTTAAATGAAAACTTTCTAGGCACTTCTTGGCGGTAAATGGCAGGCGGCCACACGCTATCGGATATTACGATATGTCGGTAAGTATTCTTCAATCAACGTAACATGCGGGGTCTGAACCCAGCGGAACACAAAATCATGACACAACTCCAACTATCATGAACCCAGCGGAACAGAAAATACATAAACAACTCCAACTTCAAAAACCTAACAAAACATGAATTCATGAAACAACTTCACTAGTTACGAAAATCCATCGGCGTGCAAATTTATAGACCAACCTCGCTTTCTGTATAAAGCGGTTTTGACAGAAATCTGACGTCACAATGAACTCGTGTTCTGTATACCGCGAGTTACAAAAGACCTCGCGTTCTACAAAACGCGAGTTTGACACGTCAGCATATTCACCTCTATCTATAAAAAGCCAACTCTTGGGGAGGGAATGACCACCCACCCATCAATTGACAAAATTTTTGATTGCATCTACTATTAGCAACATATCGCGTATCTAGGAAGTTTATTTTCAAACTAATTTTCTGAATATTGCGATATGTTGTTATTTGTAGTTGCATATATACGTTAGTAATTTTCGATTGCAGCTACTATTGGCAACATATCCGCGTATTTGGGAAGCTTATTTTCAAACTAATTTCTCGGATATTGCGATATATTGTTATTTGTAGTTGCATATATACATCTTCTTGGGTTAACTATGCGTATTTTTTTCATCGCTCTTGATCGACATCAACAAATCACAATATCCGGGGATTCGGGAATCTGAAAGACAAGCACGGGTTTTACCAAAAGTTAAATATGGGTCACTACGATGATCATCACCGTCAGAACAATTTGAAGATCTTTTAAGAAATGTTGGGTTTGGTGTAACTACGATTTTATACATTAATTGTTATGAAATACTCAAATTCGTTCAATTGTAAAAAAATGTTATTATTTTTAATGAATAATAATAATAATAACATTTTATTTTAATACTAATATAAACAATTATTACTAATAATAATCTATTTACTAGTACTACTACTAATAATAATAAATTTATATTTATTAGAATATTAATAATAATAATAATAACTATTATTACATTTATTTAATAATAATAATAATAAATATATAATAATTAGAACATTAAATGACTTTCCCGCGCGGGAAGTCATCTTTTAAAAATCCCACGACCTCGTGTCCTGTAGAAAGCGAGTTCTTTAGAAATTTGCGTTATGCAGAACGCGAGGTCTCTTCTGCCCGTTCAATTCACGCGTCTGTTGCATGACACATCTTTTCAATAAACATCGCGTCCTGTGGAACGCGAGGTCTTAAGAAAATCGTGTTTCCCAAAATGCGAGGTTCATTAACCTCGCTTCCCAAAGGACGCGAGCACCTTTATAAATTGGTGGCCCTACCCCGTATCAACCACGCACAGAACGCGATTTCTTCTCTATTTTTTACTACACTTATTAAATTTTCTTCCGTTATAATGGCGGGCTTACGAAACGACGCGAAACACTACTCTAACTATTTCAAGACAACACCAGAGGTATTATTATTTTTAGTTTTTTTTTTAATTTTTTTATTTTACATGCATTACCAACTATTTTAATTTTTGTTATTTTATTTTTAAAGGGATACGAACGCCGGTTAACTTGTTACCTTAACCGTATCAACAACGCACATGATCCCGCCATTATGTCGTGGGTTGATCGAGCTGGTTTTAGCCACGTAGCGAGGATCTTAGTGGGTGTGAAGTGTAACCCATCGTTGATTAGTGCGCTAATAGAACGATGAAGGCTAGAGACGCACACTTTTCATTTTCCGTGTGGCGAGGCAACAATAACGTTGGATGATGTTGCCTATCATCTAGGGTTGCCTACGGACGACAACCTTATTACGAGTATTAGCGTTGGGTAATTGGCCAGAGGTATTTGCTCAATTAGTGGGAGTGAAGCCCCCAACGGATGCGTGGGATGGTGGGAAAATAGCCATATCTTATTTAGAGACTGAATTTAAAAACCCTCCCCCATGTGGATGACGAAACACTCCAGGTAATTTTTTTCATTTTTATCACTAATTTATATATTTTAGTATATTTTATTTTTTAAACATTTAATATTTTAATATCCATATTTCTTATTTTTTCTTTACTAGTAAATTTTGTTTTATTTATTATTTTCACAGCGGTTTACGTGTGCCCACATCTTGCGCATTATCGGTGGGATATTAATGCGAGACAAATCTCGCACCAAGGTGCACGTGATGTGGTTTTATCATCTTATCAATTTCGATGAAGCTAGCAAAAAATGTTGGGGAGTAGTTGTCTTTGCCTTTCTTTTTAGAGAGCTCTGTAGAAACGTAGACCAAGATAGAGCAGCAATTGGAGGATGTTGTTTACTCCTTCAATCTTGGGCTTGGTTTCGAATGTCTTTTTTAAGCCCGCAGCCTAGATAGCTCGCCCCCTACTTATTTTCGCTTCTTCAGAGGTACTATTCAACTTATTATATTTATTTTTTTTAAATTATTATATTTAACGAATTTTTTTATTTTCCATTAATGATAGATGTGGTGAAACACTGAACCACCAGGGCATGCCGAAAACCAAGAAGACTACAGGCTTGTTATGGATAACACATGATCAGGTAATTCGAAAATTCATTTGAATTTTTTCATACTTTTTTCCAATAATATTTCATATAACCGTTAGAAACATTATAAATTTTTTAGTTCGTGTGGATGACCTACGCTTCTGAGGTGATTCATCAGATTACTCCACCCAAGATTCTGCGTGACCAGCACGTATGGCTTGCACGAGTGCCGCTGATCAACTATGAAATTATCGTGTGGCATCCTACGGATCGGGTTCTCCGACAGTTCAGGTACGTCCAAGGAGTTCCGCAAGAGGAACCAACAAATTTGGACGAATTCCACCATTTGACGCGCCAGGGGAAGACGGAGATTGACTGGGCCCATTACCACGCTGACTGAATTCAGTGTTGGGATGACCGATTTGCCAGTCGCCCACGCATCCTCCGACCCATTATGGATTGGGTCGTTTCGGTCAATTTCGATTACTTTTAGTGGTATGGGCTCTATGGGAAGCAACATATCCTTACTCCTGAGGAGTGCGCGCGACAACTTCCCCAGGCTCCCCGAAATCGCCCACGCCCCACATGTCGAGCGAGGCATAGCCAGAGCCAGTAGAGGCAGCGCGGTCCGAGACTGCGAACTGACACTATAGGGCCTCATCTTCTGCCACAACATTTCAGAATTTGATCAATCCTTCGACTTTCCAGCAAATGAGACCTCCACCCGACTTCGGCTTCTCCGATGCCTACCGTCCCCATATGCCGATGAGTGGTCCTCCGCTGATCGATATTCCACCGTTGACATCTTAGTTTGACTATAGATTTGTCATGCAAATGCCGCGGGTAGCTTGTTTTACTCCTCGCCCGGGCCCAGCACAGGTCTACGTATCGCAGAGGATGATGATGAGGACCAGGAGGATGCAGCATAGCTTGTTCGGAGGAATCCAGATCGGGATCGTTGTCCACCCGACTGCGGAACGGGTGGACATAGACATCATTAGCCTTTTTTTCTAATGCATATGTACTTATGTTTTTAATATATTTATTCGAGACATTTATTTTTTTAATACCGTATGTTAATTTTCTCTATTATTATAATTAAACTTTTAAATGTTTATTTAATTTCAGTTTTTATTACTTTTATGCGATTACTAAACCAAAATTATCAATTGTTCTTCAAAGTCAATTTCATTCAAAAAAGGATGATAGCATAGGGTTTTGGAAGCCAGTTTAGAATGGACGGAAATTGACATTGTGGGTGACATACGATAGAGAATTTCAAGTATTACGATCTCAAACTCGGTGTTCGCTAAACATATACGATTTATAAGCCCGAAATTGGGCTCGAACAGGCCTAAACACCCTTGTTTTTCAACCCAGATTCGCACAAAACTCGCATTATGCAGAACGCGAGTTCTGTGAGATATATTCAACCGCCTTTTCAAATTCTCGGTGACCTCACGTGTTGTATAACGCGAATTCCTGAAAAACCGTTACTTCAAACAACGATGCCACGTAGACGAAACTCGCACTATACAGAACGCGAGTTCGCGTCTCACTTCCCAGAGAATTATTAAAAAAGTATATATAATTATTAAAAAAAGGGTTTTTCAACCAAATAAACCATGATTACCAGCATTATCCCTAAAATATTTTTTTATTGAAACTCGTCTAAGATACATTTATTTTAAAATCTTTGTTTAAAAGCAATTAAACCTTCCAATTCTCACTAACTCGCGCATACGGAGAAATATAGAACCTCGGGTGTTATTTTGAGGAATATAAGTTTTAATGGTATTATTTTAGGGTTTGTGCCACAATTATATATATATATATATATATATATATATATATATATATTTATATTGTCTTTCCGGCTTTTTAGAAATTTGTCATGATAAAATTGGATCAATTTGCGTCTTAAATCTAGAATTAGATATCTACTTAAATGATACCAAATTACTTAATCACCGTTCATGAGGTTTAATATATAATTTGACGTAATTTTATTATCATCCATGTTATGTTTTGGTTTAAATTATTAAAAAAAGAAAGTTAGTCGGTCGATTTGGAATGTTTTTGAAAGATTCATTAAAGTGGAGTTCTGAAAAAAAAATATTAATACTAAATTTATGGAGAATAAATATTGTAATAATCATAATTTTATTTTTCAAATGAATCAAACAGTTTAAGATTTGAGATCTTATGGAAAAGACTCCACACAAATTTATTAGCAGTACTTTTTAATAATAATGATTTGATATAATGGCCAAATCTTCAAATTGAATAATAATACAAGGATACATAATTTCACCCACTGCAAACTACCTACAGTATGTTTAGTTTTGGGATGGGGTCGTTTGGGTCGGAAGAGGACAACTCTTTGACAATTGCGTTTTCCTGTCGTTGACCATTTGTGTTCTTGACAGTGCTAAATACGAGATTAAATTGTGAAAAAGAAAATTTAGGCGAAAAAACATGAATCGTTGGAGTTGTGAACCTTTTGTCTTTTTGGAGTTTTGGACCTTCAAATATTAATTATTAAAAGGCTTAAGAATCTATAAAAGATAAATATTCTATACACACGTATTATAAACTGAAAGTTTTCACAAACGTCTTAGTATTAAAATATAAGAATTTAATTTAAGCTTTAAGAGTTAGAATTTAAAAATAATTATTTTAATTTAAGGTTTAGAATTACAATTAAAATTTTAAGGGTTTGGGTCTAAACGCTTGTAAAAAGTCTCAATTTTCACCACCAGTATATAAGATATTAATTCTACAATAAATGTCAAATTTATTTTTTTCAGTTTGGTACCTATTTTTTTAGATTCTATTAACGATAATTAAAAATGTCTTGTCATTCAAATATAACATGACATATAGCTTATTATTTATTTATTTAATTTTTAAATTTATTTAAAAATATGAACTGGATAACCACAAAATTTTAAATTTTTTTGATTAACCGTTCACCACCCATGTATCACTACCTCACATTCCAACATCCCACCTATTAGCCACCCAATCAATCTAATTCTTCTTCATTCTAAGATGTTCGTCAACAAAATAATATATATATATATATATGAACACTTTCTAAACCGTTAAGCGTTATTTCAATAAGGCTTATTCATAGTGGGAATAGTAATGGTGTGCCAGTTGTGTTTTATAGAAGGCATATTTGATACGACCCATTATGAACTGGCTGAACCAAATCCCAATATCACCCATTACGAACCAAAATTTGTTGAAGAATTGCCCTACCTCAAACGATGAAGCAAAGCTCAAAAAGAGGTAAAGCACCCCCCTAAGATTCGCAGTTTCCTATGGAAATCATGCAATAATGCCTTGGGTGCGAATGAAAATTTAAACATAAAAGGACTAAAACTCAGAAAAATTCCACAAGTGGAAAATTGCAGACATACAACATGGCATCAGATTCAGACCGCCCGTCTGCTTCTTCTCATCATTGAAAATACCCCTTTTAATCACTATCAATTGAAGGGAGGAGGGTTTAAAACTATAATTTATAAGGAATAGAAAAAAGGGTTTCGATTTAGTAAAGGCATCAGATAATAAGCGGAGTTTATTAATCCACATTCATATTTCAGAATATAAGCAAAAAACTTTACATCATCTGCCTTCACTTTAAAAACCACACAATCAGTTCAGATAAATAAAATAAAATTAAAACAAAGAAATGGCATCAGAATATCAATAAGCGAAGATTTGAATCCACAGGGTTCATCAGAGTGTAGGATAAGATAAATATTCATCCCTTGCCATTAATAAAACTACGAACAAAATATAGGTAAGTCCATTTGACTCCAAGGCAAAAAAAAATAGAATGCAATGGGCTGGTAAGCTAACCTTTTCACTATCTGCATCTGCTCCTTCTCCTTTAGCAATTACTTATTTTTGCTACAAAGAGAAGAGGATGAACAGATGCAAAACAAAAAAAAAAACACTTCAAAAAATGCAATTTGATTTGAATTTTGAAATGAGGAAAAAAAAAACAGGAAATAATATGAGCTTCATCAAAATCAAATCGAATTATAGAACTTATAGGGAGAAACTGAGGGAAAGGCAAAATCTTTGGAGGCTGCAACTTGTAAAGAGGAGAGGGCTTTAGTAGTATATAAAGGAAAATTACGCGAATTAGGGTTTTTTTTTGGGACTTTTATTTGGGCTTTTGTATGGGCTTCAATATTATGTCCATTTAGAATCCAGTTCCATTTTATGATGTGTCGTTACCCTTCAATTTTTGTATAGGATTATTATGTATGTAATTTATGGACGAGTCTGTCACACTTGACGAGCACCGATAAGCACCACTATTGATTAGCATCGATGAACATTATTAATTTAATTTATAAAAATTAAAAATTTAAAAGACTCGTCGTATAATTATAAATTATTTAAAATTTAAAAGGTAAATTAGTTAAAATATATTATTTTATTTTTTTATTTTCTTTTAAATATGATTAGATCAAAATACTTATACCTAAATTTCTAATTTTTAATTTTTGTTCATTTGAAATTTAAGCTGCCGCTATTGCTAGCCTCCTGCGGCCGCCCCCGGTATCTTAACAGTTAAAAGCTACATGATTTGAAATTCTAGAAGTTACATAATTCGATCATTCTCCCGGCCCTTCCATTTTATATTACGTAATGGGGATTTGTTTGTTGTTTGGGCACTTGTGTGGTTCCACATGCACTTGTCTCCTTTCGAAAGGTTGTTTAATTTTCTTTCCACTCTTGGTCGCGGCAGGGCTCAACAGCGGTCACACAGGGGCGGCGGCAGCTTGAATTTTAAATGAACAAAAATTAGAATTTTATAATTTAGGGTAGGTATTTTGATTTAATTGTGTTTAAAATGAAATTAAAAACAAAATAATATATTTTATTTAATTTACCTTTTAATTTTTAAATAATTTATAATTATATGGTGAGTCTTTTAGATTTTTTATCTTTATAAATTAAATTAATGGTGTTCATCGTTAGTGGTGCTCATCGGTGCTCGTTGAGCGTTGTAGAATTTTCCGTAATTTATATTATATAAATACATAAATATATAACATTGTAATGTTATTATCCAACATGTTAATTTATTGAACCCAACAGTCGGTTTCCATGAAAAAAGATGATGATGTTCATTATGAGAGATTAAGGTTCAAACAGCTTTGTTTGCAAGATGTGTGTTATTAACGGATTAAAGAAAAATATGAACATATATTACCTTATAATCATCTTAAAACTAGTAGAAAATATAGATATATATTTGTGTAAGATTTTACCAAAACAAGATCAGGTATACTTATCAATATTAGATAAAGAAGAAATATATTGACAAAATTTGAATGATAAATTTTAAACCGATTCACTTCTAGAGATGTTTTTTTTTCAAAGAGGGCGTGAAGTAGGGTTTAGTGTATATTGTTTATTATTGTATATGGAATGATTATAATATTTGTTTGTTTCAACCTAAATTATTGTGTTAGACAATTGTGAAAAAAAATATTTGAACTTATTGAAAAGAATTATTCTTGTATCTTTTATTTGCATTTTAAAAGTTAAAAAATTAAAATTACAAATAAAATTCAGTAAAGATAGGATAAGACAGGGATAGATGTATCATTAATGGAAGTAATTGTAGTTTTCAATATTACGCATCCATAATGGAACAAAGTGAGTGGCGGAACATACTATGTTAGAACAAAAACAATCTTCCCTTTTGCGGGCCTTTCTATATCCAATGTGAACAAAATTTAAAATTTGATCTTTTAATAAGTGGACCAATTAGATTTTTTTTCTGACTTTACATATTTTAAAAGAACACTATTCTTCATTAAATGTTTCACTGATTCATGTCTTATACAAATATATCTCTTCTTATCATTGTACAATTAGGTATGAGCCATATATATAGCAGCTTGTACAATTTAATCTTTTAAATTTTAATTTTGTTAATGGCTTCAATGTTTGTACTGAAAATTAACATGTCATCAGCATACAGACTTATAATGACACAATCAGAACCAAACATCTTTGAATACATGCATGTATTAACCCCATCAACAATAAACTCAAAACTAAGAATGGTTTCATGAAATTCCGTGTACCAATACTTTGGAGCTTGTTTAAGGTCATACAAATACTTATTGAGTCTGTATACTTTGCCTTCCGTATCAGGAACCTCAAATCCTGATTTGAGTTTTGAAATTGATATGACCTATGGAATTGGAAATGGTACCGTTTGGGATTTGAGCAATTGGGCGGGCCACCCTAAAAAATGTGAGGTATTATTTTTTAAAATTTTGGACTAAATTACTAAAAAATATTAGGGATAAGTTTGGACTAAAATTTTAATATTAGGGACTAGAATAAATTAGACTAAATTGCAAAAAATATATGAATAAATATGGGGTAATTTTGACTAAAAATTAAATTGTAGGGACTAGAATAAACAAAAATATTATTTGACTAAATTACCAAAAATAGAATTATATACGAGTAAATTTGGATTAAAAATAAAGTTTTAGGGACTATAATGAACAAAAATAGCATCATATTTAGAACATTGAACTAGATTAAAATTTTTTGAAATAAATTGAGGTCAATTCGGTTAAAAATTAGGAACTAATATGAACAAAAATAAACATCACTCCCTAAACTAATCACATACACCAAACACCCAACTTGACACATTTGCCCCTAAACCCCTAAATCTTACCATCACTAATAATTAAAATACAAGACTAATCCCCAAATCCATTTGTTGCGTGTAATAAGTACTTCGCAATTGGTGCAAGTGTACATGTCGCAAGTAATAAAGTGATAAGTATCGAGTATCATTTCCTCAGGGATTAGTTTGGGCCACTTTGCTTAAGTTACTGCATTGGAAAAAGAAAAAAACACAAGTAGGTGATTGTAGGAGTTCTAATTAATAAATAAAATAAAAGAGCAATCAAAAATAAAAGATAGAGAAATCGAATAAGAGAGAGAAGGACGAGTTATTGTGAGTTTGAGGTGTGATAATTGAATGGACTGTCTTGGTACTTGAGTGCAAAAACAACTCAATTGCTTAGGCAATTAGCAGCAATTGTATTACCTGGGCAATAGGTTAAGTGGTTTCCTGGGCAGTGAACGAATGAAACGATTGCATGGGCAATGAGTGAAGCCGATGCCTGGAAAATGTAGAAACATAACGATTGCATGGGTAATGCGTGAAGCGATTGCCTTGGAAGTGAATGAATGAAGCGATTGCCTGAGCAATGAGTGAAGCCGATGCCTGGAAAATGTATAAACATAGCGATTGCCTGGGCAATGCGTGAAGCGATTTCCTGGGCAATGTAGAAACAAAACGATTGCATGGGCAACTGTCGATGGCCTTCAAGGTTTGGTAAATCATTCTTCAATGGTTTCTCCTTATCCCTAATTTGAAACACTGGTTAATTGTGCATGCCTTGATAATACACCCCTACGTGAACCAAGGGTGAACAACAACCGATCTTGCACTCCTCTTAGCCGTTGAAATCTGCAACTTATTCCTAAGTCAGATTAGTCTTCACCAATGATCGTTTGAATGAAAACCATGTTCATTTGTTTATTGAATCTAACTCTCTCGATATTAGATAAATGGATGAATTCATGAGATCCTCTCCCAATTCACTCACAAACAAAATTAAGAACCAAGAATGAATAAACCTTGAATTAAAATTGCAAACTCAAATATTGTTGGGTTTTTTGTGCTCGATTTCCTTCAACCGTTCTAGCTCGACAAGTGTGAAGAAGTTGGATTTTTGGGTGTTTTAGTGGGAGGTGAAAGATAGACAAAAGACACAAGGATTTATAGTGGTTCGGCCTTCTAACAAGCACCTACATCCACTACCTTAGCTCCATACTAAGGATTTCAACCAAATTCACTAAGAATTTCGTCCCCTTTTCTAGGCTAAGGAGGCAACCTTTACAACCCTCAAAGCTTTCTACCCAAAGCTTGAGTAAACCCTCTTTACAAGAGAAATTCTAAGCAAACTTAAAATCCCTCTAATAGGTATTTGTTTGCACTATCTAGCTCTCACCCAAAACCTAAACACTTGAGCAAATTTAACAATGTTTAGCTCACTAGTGTTGTATATACAAGAAAATGGACAATTAAGCTCTAAGACAAAATCTTAATCATAGTGTTGTTGACAATTGAAGCATTAGCCTTCTCATGATACTTGGAGGTCCCTTTTATACTCCTAATTGAGTTTGTAGCCGTTACTAGCCGTTAGGGTTGAATTGGAGCCGTTGGAGACTTTATTTCCCACCATAAATGCAGTTCTACAACTCCCCGTTTCGAAACACTTGACCATGTTTCGAAACATCCCTTAAATAGAAAGAGTCGTTGCAGTCTGATGCAACATCTATTTCGGAAAAACCTTGGCCATATTGAAACAGTCGTATCGAAACATTGATTCCCGTATTGAAATGTCCTGTAATTAAAAAGGTCGTTGAGAAATAGCCATTGAGGGTTTTGATTGTTGAGGTCATTGCCACATAGGCGTATCGAAACAGATGTGGCCGTATCGAAACACTATGCAAAATTCTCACCCAGATCAAGCCCCGTTTCGAAACATACAAGGTTGTATCGAAACGCTTTGTCTCTGTGAAGTTCTGTATCGAAACACCTAGGGGCGTTTCGAAACACCTGGGTGGTTTTTCAATGTTTGGCTTTAAAAATACTATAGAAACCCCTTTAAAATACTTCAAACGTATTTTCAAGATATTTGGACTTAAAAGCAAAATTGAAATCTTTTCAATTTAGTCCAAAACTATTTTTCAATTATTATATCAAAACATTAGTTCTTCAATCTCCCATTTTTGATATAATAAAACTATCTTGAAAAATTGTTTGAGATTCTCCCCCTTCAAGTTTAAAAATTTGAATAATAGATGAGAAATTTAAAAGTAAGTAATTCATTTGAAAATGTAATTTTTCAAACCAAACTCTCCCCTTTTTGTTATATCAAAAGGAGATTAAATAACTTTAAGTTCAAAATAACTTAGGAGGTTTAGAATTTTGATACAAATAAAAAAATTGGTTTTAAAATGGCTCCCCTTACTTAAAGCATCATCAAGGATTGTTAGTTCAACACATGATAATCTAGTTGAATTAAAAGTAAATAAATTGAATTAAACAAACAAAAACAACTAGATTTTACCAGCACTTGAACTCCAAGGGAGGATGTGAAGCCTTCCTTCTTCAAGTGTTCTTCCATGTGCGCATGGAGCTCCTCCTCAAAATAGGACTTGTTGATCAATCTCCATCACACCTATCATAAGACAATCAAGTAATTTTTGGTATCCAAATTGCTTTGGATCCATATACATTAGTAGCACAAAATTTAGTCCCCTTAGGAATCCATTTTTCAATTTCATCCTTTTTATGTGAAGTGAATAGTTCTTTTAGAACTCAAACACTTTTAAAACCTTTTCCATTTACAAATCTAGGGGCACTAGACTATCTTTGGTAAAATTTTGATTTTTCAAAATCATTTTTCTTTTCAAGTTCCTTGGAAATCAAAATCTTTTCTTTCTTAAGATCATCAACTTCTTTCTGATGATCTTTTTCCATTGTTTGAAGCAATTTTTGTAAACTAGAAACTTGTTGCTCAAAATCTTTCAATTTTGCTTCAAACTCAAAATTGGTTTTCAAAAGCAAATCATTTTCGTTTTTCAACTTTGAAATCAACTTTTTGTTTTTTTGAAAATGAATCCTTGAATTCGAAAACCAACTCATCATATGCTTCTTTTAACTCATCAAAAGCATACAAATTTGAAATGGATGAGTTAGAAGTTACCTCCCCCTCATTGAGGGCCATCAAGCATAGATGGGCTACCTCATCATCGATGGAGTCTTCATCACTCCATGTGGTCACATATGCTTGCTTTGAAGATGATCCTTTCTTGTTGGACATGTGGGATTCCTTCATCTTCTTCTTCGATTCATGATAAGATCTTTCCATTTCATTTTTCATGAACCGGGTGAATTTCTTGAAGAGATATGCCATCTCTTCGTCTTCACTTTCCTCCTCACTTGATTCAACATGTCGGCATTTTGGAGGATTTAAGAGCAACGACACTCCTGCTGATGCCTAGCTATTTGACTTTCTTCTCCCCCATCTTCTTTATCTCTTCCTTTTTCTTCTTCTCTTCTCTGTATTTCTTCATGATTTCGTGTGTGATGAGAGATCCCATGAGTTCATCGAGCTTTAAGGATTTGAGATCTTTAGCTTCGATGATGGACGCCTTCTTTGAGTCCCAAGACTCGGGAAGAGAGTAGATGAGTTTACGACAAGTTTGTCTTCTGGAATGATTTCTCCATAACCCTTGAGTCCATTTGTGATGGTGGAGAATCGGTGGAACATCTTCTCAATATCCTCTTCCGGATGCATTTTGAAGTTTTCATACTCTAGGTTGAGGAGGCCGATCTTGGTCTCCTTTACTTCGTTAGTCCCCTCGTATGTAACTTCGAGCTTGTCCCAAACTTCCTTGGCACTCTCGCAAGAAGACATCTTCTCGTAGATGTTGAGGCTAAGTGCACAAAAGATGAAATGCAAAGCCTTGCAATTTAGTTACATCTTCTTGCGGTTGTCGGTACTCCACTCCGTTTTGCTTCCTTTTGGTACGAACGGGCCATCTTCTATAATATCCAAAAGCTTGTATTCTTTGGATTTGATAAAGAACATCATCCTTGTCTTCCAATAAGCATTATTGGTTCCGTCGAAGAATGGTGGCTTGTCGATGGATTGCGCCATTTGATCGGTTGGTTGATATGTTGTATCGAGCTTCCTAGATCACCTCAATAGAATGTTAATCATCTTCGATTGAGCCAAGCTCTAATACCAATTGATGGGTTTTATGGTGCTCAATTTCTTTCAACCAGTGTGTTTGCAAAGTTAGGACAAGATTGGATTTTTTTGGTGTTAAAGTGGAAGCTAAAAGATTGGAATTGGACACGAGGATTTATAGTGGTTCGAACTTTTAACAAGCACCTACAACCACTACCTTAGCTCCCCACTAAGGATTTCAACAAAATTCACTAAGAATTTCGTCCCCTTTTCTAGGCTAAGGAGGCAACCTTTACAACCCTCAAAGCTTTCTACCCAAAGCTTGAGTAAACCCTCTTTACAAGAGAAATTCTAAGCAAACTTGAAATCCCTCTAATAGGTATTTGTTTGCACTATCTAACTCTCACCCAAAACCTAAACCCTTGAGCAAATTTAACAATGTTTAGCTCACTAGTGTTGCCTATACAAGAAAATGGACAATTAAGCTCTAAGACAAAATCTTAATCATAATGTTGTTGACAATTGAAGCATTAACCTTCTCTTGATGCTTGAAGGTCCCTTTTATACTCATAATTGGGTTTGTAGCCGTTACTAGCCGTTAGGGTTGAATTGGAGTCGTTAGAGACTTTATTTCCCACCATAAATGCAGTTCTGCAACTCCCTGTTTCGAAACACTCGACCCTGTTTCGAAACATCCTTGAAATAGAAAGAGTCGTTGTAGTCTGATGCAACACTCGTTTCGGAACAACCTTGGCCGTATCGAAACGGTCGTATCGAAACGTTGATTCCCGTATTGAAACGTCCTGCAATTTAAAAGGTCGTTGGGGGTTTTGACTGTTGAGGTCATTGCCACATAGGCATATCGAATCGCTATGCAAAATTCTCACCCAGATTAAGCCTCGTTTCGAAACAGACAAGGTTGTATCGAAACGCTTTGTCTCTGTAAAGTCTTGTATTGAAACACCTAGGGGCGTTTCAAAACACCTTGGTGGTTTTTTAATGTTTGGCTTTAAAAACACTTTAGAAACCCCTTTATAACACTTCAAACGTATTTTCAAGATATTTGGACTTAAAAGAAAAATTGAAATCTTTTTAATTTAGTCCAAATCTACTTTTCAATTATTATATCAAAACATTAGTTCTTCAATTATGTTGTTGACAATTGAAGCATTTGTCTTTTCTTGATGCTTGGAGGTCTCTTTTATACTCCACACTTGAGTTTGTAGCTGTTAAGGACCGTTGGGGTTGTTTTGGAGCCGTTGGAGACTTTATTTCCCACCATAAATGCAGTTCTGGTGATGTCCGTTTCGGATCAGGCGAACCCCTATCAGAACACCCTTCTTCAGAACTAGCCATTAAAGTCTGATGCAGCAGGACGTATCGGAACGCCTCTAGCTGTTTCGAAACCCTTCTAGCCGTATCGAAACGGTAACAACCCGTTTCAGTACGAGTGGCAGTTAAGATGCAATTTAAATCACCGTTGGGAAAAATAACCGTTGGGGAGGTTTTGACCATTGGGCGTATCGATACACCAAAGGGGTGTTTCAAAACACAAACCCTCCTTATCAAAACGGGCAAGCCCTGTTTCGGTACGGGTTTTGGCAGTTTTAAACTGTTTCGATACAAGTCCCCCTATTTCGAAACGAGTACCTTGAAAACCCTGGTTTGACTACTTAAAAACATTTCAAACCTTGCCAAATACATTTGAAACATCCACAAACTTATTTTCAAGTCGTTTGAACTTAAAGGCACTTTTGAAATCTTTTCAATTTAGTCTAAAACTAATTTTCAATTATTATATCAAAACATTAGTTCTTCAAATACCTAAACAAATCCAATCATTCTCACAACCACAAAAACATAATAGACCAAGCCAAATAAAATTAGTTATGGCTAGGTTCGAAAGATATACAAAGAATAATCTCCTTAGCATGATCTAATCGAACCAAGAGGAGGAAGAAGAATAATTCAACAACCCCTTAGTGTTTTTCTCTCAATCGACTTTCCCTTAGTTGGTGGCTAGGTCTTCTTATTTATAGAAGATGGTTAGGTCAAAGTATTTCTTGAATAGGAAGTTTAGTTGGAATTAAATAGAATTAAAGAGATAAATCTCTTTAATTCATTTATCTTCCTAAAACTTCTCATACTTTCATGAAACTTTAATCTCAGTTTGACTTTTTCATAGAATTCCAACTTCTTTAAGATTTCTTCTTGTTCCACCCCATGTCGGGTTTATCCAGTCATCAAATTTGGCTGCCACATCAGCTTATCCTCCAGTTGGCTATTGCCTCGGCAAAAAGTTCGGCGTGTCCTTCTTGGGTTGCCTCGGTAACTTCCAGTTTGGTCGGTCAATAAATCCTGCTTACACAAAACAACCTCCAGTAATATCTTTTTCCACAAAAACTAATCAAAATATGAGCTCAAGCATAACGTTGAAGGAAATTATGAAAATATGCATGAATGTTTAATAATGCAACTAATATGAGCTTAAGTCTAACAATAATATGAGTAAAAAGGGTAATAAAAATAGTACTTTTGAACACTTAACACCCTTAATCCCTAAACTAATCTCATAACCCTAATTCTAAACACTCAACTTGAAACATGCATTATCTATACCTCTAAACCCTAAATGTCAACCCCTAAATCTTACAATCACTAATAATTAAAGTGCAAGCCTAATCCTCTAAACCTTAAATACCTAAACTAAATCCATAACCTTAAACATTCTACTTGAAACATGTTACATATACCCCTAAACCTCAACTCTTAAACCTTATAATCACTGATAATTAGAGTGCATGCATAATCCCATAAACCCTAAAACCCTAAACTAGATCTATAACCCAAAACTTTTAACTTGGAACATATACCACTAACCCCAAATATTAAACCTTAAACCTTGCAAATACTAATAAGAATAAGCATAATCCCTAAACTAGACTCGTAGACCATAACCATAAACATTTAAATTAAAACATATACCCTTTACCCTAAATCTCGAACCCTAGATCTTGCAAAAACTAATAAGTATACTAATATAATTTTTCTCAAGGGGATGTAAATGATCAGCTTTCTCAAGCAGTTGATGGCATTAGTTCCTCTAAGAGGAAGGCTGCAAGTTCAACAAAGTTCAGGAGAAGAACTTCTCCAGTTTGGGACCATTATACCTTCATCAAAGCTTTTGAAGGTGGTCTTTATGCCCAATGTAAGTATTGTCAAACTAAAAGGTATAAAGCAGACTTTTATATTGGTACATCTAACCTTAAAAGACATAATAATAAATGTCAAGTCTATAAAAATTATCTTGCTGAAAATCTTATTATGCTAGCTACTTTCGATCAAAATAAGTACTATAAATTATTTGTTGATGCTATTCTATGTCATGGTTATGCTTTGAGTATGGTTGAGCATGAAAAATCAAGGGCTTTGCATCATTACCTTAATGCTAGTGTGAACGATATTTCTAGGTATACTATTACTAAATATTACATTATTGAGCATGAAAAACATAAAAAGAATATCTACTTGATTCAATGAATTATGTTTCAAGTAGGATTTGCTTTACATGTGATGGTTGATTTGCCTGCACTTCACGTTCTTATTTTGCTCTTAATGCACATTATGTCGATAATAATTGCAAATTGCAGTCTAAAATATTAAATTTTTGTAGGTTTCCTCCATCCCATGATGATGAGTCAATTTATAAGTTTGTTAAAAAGATGTTATGTGAGTGGGGTCTTAAAAAAAGATTTTACCATAACTCTTGACAATGCTTCTGTAAATGATAAAATGGTTAAGCGTCTTAAAGATGATTTGCATGTCATTTCTCCTTTTCCATGCAACGGTAAGTATAAAGTGTGTTGCCCACATTTTAAATTTGTTAGTTCAAAAAGGTTTGAATATTATTAATTATTCTGTTATTAAATTGTGTGAAACTGTGAAGTTTATTGATTCTTCTGATTCTAGACTTTGAGCCTTTGAATTAGTTGTTAAAGACCGTGATTCTTCTTTTTATGGTAAGTTGTTGAATGTTCTTACTCGATGAAACTCTACTTACTCAATGATTCATAGGGCACTTGATGCTAAATTAGCCATCAACTTGTTTATTAATAAGAAAAATAGCTTGAATATGATTAGTGATTCTGGGTAGAAAATTATTCGGATGATTTGTGATTTTCTTGAGCCTTTTTATGAAATTACCACTCTTTTTTCTAGATCTAAGTATTCAACAGCTAACTTATACTTGACTAACATTGTTGCAATTGAGAAGTTGTTGTATGATGCTCACAATGATCATTTTCAAGGTATTTCTGTAATAGAAGAACTTATGCTTGAAAAATATTCGGCAGGTGATCAATGATTCTTTCTTTTGTTGTTTTTCTTGATCCTCAATATAAATACAACTTTAAAAGGATTGTACAATGTTCTTTATGTAGATAATGAGGTTCAACGAAGGGTAACTGCCATTTATAATGAGCTTGCTAATTTATATATATTTTATTCAAAATCTGCACCTTGTAGTTCTTCTTCTTTTGTCCAAAGTAACACATCTCAAGAGACAAGTGGGTTTGATTTCAATTGACCTCGAACATTTAAAAAAGATGCTTTATTTTAGGTTAGATTTTATAATGTAGTTTTCACAATTTTTTTATTTTAATTTCTTGTATTTTATTTTTAAATACTAAATTAGTTTATTTTTCGTCTTTTCAGAGTTTTGATGCTAATTTAACTGATTCAAGGAGTGTACATTCTGATGTTGAATCCTACATTAATCTGCCCCTTGTCCCCCGTAGTGAAGATTCTAAATTTAAAATTTTAGAGTATTGAAAAACACGAAGTGTTTCTTATCCGGTACTTGCTCGCATGGCTAAAGATATTTTGGACGCTCCAATTACTTATGTTGCTTCAGAATCTTTCTTTAGCACGGGGGTCGAATCTTGAACAAGTTTAGAGCTAAACTCTTACCTACAAATATTAAAATTTTTGTAATAACTCGAAACTGGTTGTATGATTTTGAACTGAAAAAAAGGTTGAGGAATATCTTACAGTAGTTAATGGTTTTGCCCTTTAAAGGTAAATATATGGTTTACTTTATTTTTATTATCTTTATTTCATTAATATTTCAAATTGTTTATTTTTATTAATGATTTTATTTTCTTCTTTTTGTAGGGTGCCTTTGAGGCTTTGACTGTTTTGATGCTTGCTGCCTGCTGCCTACACTGGTATGAAATGTTATCCCTAAAATTATTTTATTATCTTTATTTTATTACTCTTTCAAATGTATGATATGTTTACCACAATAATGGTTATTGGTTTGAATGCTGAATTATTTCTTGCTGCATATAGTCGTCTGAACTAAAACTTGAATGCTGAATTGATGCTGCTTGCTGCCCCTAGACTGGTCTGGACGCTGAATTTACAATGTAAATTGTAGTCTAAGTAGTTGCTAGACTAGTTGCTCATGATTGAATTAGGCTGGTAGCATTTCAGCTTTTTAAAGCTAAAAAGTTTCCCTTAATTTAATCATTTTGGAAGCCTAAATAAAAGCTCGATGAAGAACTTTCTGGTAGCAAAGTCGAGCTTTTAACCTTATAAATTTTTGCTATAAGATCTAAGGGCTTAAATTTTAACATAAATTTATTTAGTTGATTTAACTGTAATTTTAGTGTACCAAATTGTAATAAATTTAATTTTTACAATTATAAAGTTTTATGGTATCAGAATTTACAAAGTTACTATTCTATTTATAAAGTTTCTCATGTTTTGATATTAATAAGGTGTAATCTTTTTGTGCCTTGCTAGATCATTTTGTTATTATTATCAGTATCACAAATTATTTGTACAATTTACAAGTTCACAACAAGTAAAATCACGTTTAATTAATTATATATATATATTAAAATCATGAATTAAACTTATTGATATTTAAAGTCATTTTATATAATCTATTTTTTAATATAATAAAATTAATAATCATGAAATAAAATTACTAATTTATTTGTTATAAACATACAATTAAAATTTTAATATAAAAATCATAATTTTCCTAGGAAACTAGTTTATTAATTTAGTGACTATAATTAATAATTTCAATAATAAATAAATTAATGATCCTAAACAAATTTATTAATTTATTGATTATGCACCTTAAATTGTGAAGATATATTTTCTCACATTTTAAACTGGTAAATTCATATTCTTACAACTTCATCAATTATAAATTTGCAACTTACAACTTACAAGTCAGGCAAATATCAAGTCAAGTAAATATCAAATCCGTTCAATAACAAGTCAGATCATTAACAGGTTGAGTTAATTACAGATCAGGTCCATAACATGCCAGGTTGATAACAAGTCGGGTAATATCAATTATTTACCAGGTTAATCTCAGGTTTGGGTTCATATCAGGTCATATGCAGGTCGGGTTCAGTTATCACATTATTAGATTGAATCCGGGTTCATGTCGTTCTCTGGTCGGGTTCATATCCAAAATTTCCAGGTCCAACTCGGGTTCAGGTAAACACTACTTCGGACTCAAATTGGTTTTAGATCACCAGTTCTTCGGGTCGCAAGCAGTTCTAACTCAAGTCGATTTCAGTCAGTTTTGTAGGTCAGATTAACTTTTTACATCTATAGAGACGTGTTATAAAAACAGAGAAAATATACCACAGCCACAAAAAAAACGTAACAAAATGTGCAAAGAAAAAAGATAAATCAAATAGAAAAAATATAAATAATAGGTGATTGATAACTAGCACCAAAACTAATGTTACCATCTATTAAAAAAACAGCTAGGTTAAACCAATCAAATTAATTAAAAGTGAAGAAAAAGGCACTAATTGATTAAATTTGGTGATTAGGCATTTGCTCAAAGATCGATTGTTCAGCCGGTTACAAGTTTTATTAGATTTTAGCTTAAGGGTTAAATAAGTTTTTAAATTTTTGTAAAAAAAAATTAATTAAGCCCCTAAATTTTTTTATACCCAATTAAACCTTTAAATTTAAGAAAAAATTAATTTGGTCATTTGATCAACGTTAACCGTTAACTTTAACGATTTTTTGAAATATTTTTTGACACATGTCGCAAAAGGATAATGACACTTGTCATTTCTAGGAATTTTTAAATTTTATTTAAAAAATCTAAAAGACAGTAGAAAAAAATCTATTTTTTCCAAAAATTTTGGAAAATTCTAAAAATATGTTTAAAATATGAAAACTAATTTTTAAATTTATTTAAAATAATAATTGTTAAGAGATTAAAATATTTTTTTAAAAATAAAATATTATTATACAAGTATAAAAAATATTTTTAAAAAAATATAAAACAATAAAAGTTATATTGATTTTTAAAATATATTTAAAACTATATTTTAAATAATATTAAAATTTTTAAAAATATTTTAAAAATCAAAATAAGTTTTATTGTTTTAATTTTTCAAATTATTTTTTATAATTGTATAATCATAATTTTTAATATTTTTAAGTTTTTTAATTTTAAAAATATCTTAAGCTTTTGAAAAATTATCATTTATTATTTTTAAATAAATTTTAAAAAAATAATTTTTAGAATTTTCCATAATTTTTTTTAAATTTTTTAAGATCTTTTTTCTGTTTTCTATATATGTTTTGAAAATTAAAATTTAAAAATTCCTCCAAAACGACAAGTGACATTATCATGTTGCGACATGTGTCTATTTTTTTTAAAAAAACCGTTAAAGTTAACAGTCAATGTCAGTCAAAGAGCAAAATTAATTTTTTTTCTTGAATTTTAATACTTAATTAAGTGAAGAAAATATTTAGAAACTTCATTAATTTTTTTTATAAAAATTTAAGGACTTATTGAAGCCTTAAACTTTAAATTTTTAATGAAAACGCGTATACGTACAATATAACAGAATTTCCCATTTTTGTTTTTAGTATTTGTATTTTGTCCACTTGTCAAAATCCAATCCTAGGATTCCCAAAATCATATCCTACAGTCTTTCGCCGCAAAGCCCTCCACTCAACCAATAGACTGCATTCCAGTTTTAGCCTATTATTATATATGTTTGGTGGTTTCTCAAATGTACTCTTACCTCGTCAGTTACATTTTTCAAATCAATTCAATTTTTTAAACTTTTCCTACAATATTCCAGTCAGAATATACCCATAACAATACAAAATTAATTATTCAATACACATACGGTGAAAATAATGAAGTTTTCATAAACGCTTAAGGGTTTATGATTAGATTTTTAGGTTAAAGGTTAGGATTTAGGTTTAGTGATTTAGAATTGATGTGTTGTGGTTAGAATTTAGGGATTGATGTTATAATTTTGGGTTTCTAGGTTAAAACATAAATCTCTAATCATATTAAACTAAACTTTAACCTCTAAACCCTAAATTATAACCACAACTCATAAACTTAAACCCCTAACATATAAACCCTAAAACCAAAACGCTTATGGAAGCTTTTTGTTTTCACCGCATGTCTATTGAATATAAATCCATAATACAAACACAATATAAACTATATATATAGACGTATTAAAATTTGTACCATGGTTGAACCCAACAAGTGGTCTCGGCGGAAAAGCAAATGATGTTCATCTTAAGAGACTTGAGTTTAATCGTTTTATTTGCAAGGTGTATATGCATTGTCAAAGTACTAAGAATATGTCTAAACAAATACTGCCAATCAACTTTAGACTATTAAAAATTTATTATGGCTTGAATTTAAAAAATCAATTAGAGGGAGGTGAAGTTTGATATTTATGATGGGTTCAGATGTTTAAATTTTTTATTATATGTTTTAATGGTTAAAATATGATTTTGATTTTGTGCTCAAACTTATAATTACAAGAAATACATTAAAGTGTTGGTGTCGATTGACAATGATTCCATATGATTAATTGATTATAAAAAAAGTTGGGCAGAAGTGAATGCTGAATAAGTGATCAAATTACTGAAAGCAGTTAGTGTGAGCATTTGAAAGCAAAGTCCATTAGCTGCAATGCGTTCAGTTACAGCAATTACCTGTCATCGTGTTTGATAACAAAATAACAACCAACACACAATGTATATACTATTAACTCATCTTCCTACTCCGTCAGAAAAAAAAGTATGTGTACTGTCGTACATCGCCTTAACCTGTTAGGTCTCTCTCTCTCTCTCTCTCTTTTTTTTTTTTGAATGGATCTGTTTTTAATCTTAATTACGAGGTTTTGTCACTTATTTTTCAAGAGGACACATGACATCCTTAGGGATGGGCACGGGCCGAGTTGATTTTTTGGCCCACCCGAATCTGACTCTAACCCGACACAAAATAAATACTTTAAACTCGACCGACAAACATAAAAAAATAATTTAGGGATTTAATTGTAAAAAAATAATTTTATAAAATTTAATCATAAAAAATAATAATTTTAAGGATTGAATTGTAAATAAAAATACAATTTTAAGGACCAGACTTTTAAAAAATATAAAGAGGGGTATAATTATAAATATCTTTAAAAATTTAGGGGAAAATTACGCAATTAATCCCGGGTCAGATCAGATATTTTTTTACCATGAACCCGGACTCGACTCGACCTTAACCTTAATAAAAACTCGACCCGACTTCACCCTAACCTAATTTTTTATTAAAAAAATCTGACCCGATCAAGTTGGATTGGGTCGAAACCCCACCGGGTCGGGTAAAATATCATCCCTGGACATCCTTGTAATAAAGTATGATTGATACGAAACCTAATATTCGAGAAAATTCAATTTCTTAAAAATAATAAATCGACATGAAAACTGATATAATGTAAAAAGTTATAAGATAAGTATTCTATATTTCTTCTGGTTAATTTGTGATTAGCAACGATAATATTCAAATAAATTTTTACTCACGTCAACTCTAATTAACTTGTAAGTGCTTGTGAGTAAAATAAACAAGATAAATGATGAACTTTGAAAAGAAAAAAAAAAAGTTCATGGCTAAAGCTTACCCATCAAGGAAAACTAAAGAGTTTGGGTTGATGTAGTCTAAACTTAGGGTTTTTTCTTAACATGCATGTTAGTTTTGTAGTCATGTTCGGGGTGTGAGGCTCTTCCCAATAATATTATTTTCAAGATTCAAACTCGCATCCTTTCATTTAGGGTTGTCTCGGATATTTTTGGGGCTCTGAGCGAATACTAAAAATAGACTCTTATATAACGTAAGCATATCTCATTATGAATAGAAATCATCTGCCGTTATTTATGCCCCAACAGTAAAAGTTAGGTTTAAAGTTTAGGGTTATGGTTTAAGTTTGTGATTTAGAATTAGGGTTTAAGGTATTGAGGGTAGAGTTTATGATTTAGTATTTAAAAGTTAGGGTTATGGCTTAGAATTTGATTTTCTAAGTGTTGGGCATAGAAATGAGCACCGAAATGGGGCGGAGAATTTTTATTCATTTTATTACTTTGAACAATTAATTTAATATTTTAAACACATTATTTTTATTGTTAGATTTATTTATTTATTTAGGAAAGAGAGTTATTTTTACAATTAAATTAATTAATTTGATAAACTAAAAAATAAAAAATATAAATAATTAAATTTTAGGGGTCCTAAACTAATTTGAGGGCCTTGAACGGTCGCTTGGAATGCTCTCCTTATAACCGGCCATATTCTCATTAAAAGTATAATGTACCTTACCAATTCACTTAACTACTTGTTGGTAAACCTAAACCTTTGTTAAACAACATTTCACAAACTTTTTTGCGAAAAATAAAAAAATTCTATATATATATATTTAAAACTTTACTAATTTAGTACGGTATGTGTGCATGCATTTAGATAGGGTGTATTTAAATGTTCGTGGACTTTGAGGATATCTACATCATACTTTTATTTGAAATTTTACGGAGAGATGGTTTTCTTACATTGTCCACCTACCTAATTGTATATACATACAGAGTACAGACATACTTTTCATATCCAACGTTTCCCTGATGTACCTTCGGTGATGTATACTGTATAGTTCGTCGCTTCATGTTTATTTTCTATAAAGCCGGCCTTTTCTCTCTTGTATAAATATATATAATCGTCCGAGTTCGT
This sequence comes from Hibiscus tridactylites, assembly GCA_958450335.1. Lineage (NCBI taxonomy): Eukaryota > Viridiplantae > Streptophyta > Magnoliopsida > Malvales > Malvaceae > Hibiscus > Hibiscus tridactylites. Next base: position 37,151,469 of record OY288292.1, on the reverse strand, counting down.
AAACACCCAGTTTTCAGATATGGCTAAGCGTTTCAAGCTCAGAATTTCTCGTCTTTTACTATCTTTCCGATTATGTCGATCAAAAGAGGCTTCCAACTTGCCGGAGATTCCAGTCCCTTTCATTCGCCGCCTATCTCCGGTGAACCTGAAACCCTTAGGCGTTGGCTATCGGAACCTGAAACTCCCTGCTCCACCCCCTCCAACACCAGACTTCTCTTTCATCAAGCGCCGTTTAACACCGAAGATAGCATCGGTCACGAAAGATAAGATTGAGAAATTAAGGGGCAATGCGAGTGTTTCAGTTTCACTTTCAAGGCGTGACGGTGGGTGTTTCGGTAGCGAAAGAGCCGAATATGAGGAGACCGGAACACTGATGTCAACTTCTAGAAGCTTCTGGGACGATACATCATCGTTTGAGTTGGCCGAGGACTCTCACAAGGAGACCAAGAAGAAGAAGGATAAGAAGAAAGTAAGCAATGCGATGATGGTGAATAGACTGAAAAGCTTTGGGTCAAAGAAACACAGAGGAGGTGGGCCGTGGACGGCGGAAGAGAAGGTGGGGGAGAGCGTGGTGGTGGTGAAGAGATCGGAGGATCCATACGAGGACTTCAAGAGGTCGATGATGGAAATGATAAGGGAGAAGCAGATGTTGGAAGCGGAGGAGTTGGAGCAGCTTTTGCGGTGTTTTCTTTGGTTGAATTCCAGGGAATATCGGGCTGTTATTGTGGAGGCCTTCACCGAGATTTGGGAAGCTTTGTTTCCTCATTGTGGCTGCGCCCAGTAAATAGCTTTGGCTCAAAGAAAAAAAATGATTGATTTTATTTAATTGGGTAAAATTATAGATGAGGAGGTGGGGATGATTTATATGTTTTTTTTAGTTTTATTTTGAAATATGATTAACTGTGTGTTAAGATTTTAAAATTTTTAATAATTATTTAAAAGTTATTAAAAAATTAATACTGTTCAGCGGTGTATTGTGTTAGCGGTGTGTGTCGCCCGTTGTAGAATTTTTCCATATTTTATTGTTTCGTTATAAAAAGATATGGTATATTTAGTTTTTTCATTAAAAATATGATATATTAGATATGAGTTTAGAATGGATGACACACACCGCTACACGCTACTAATATTTTAATAATTTTTAAATAAATATTAAAATTTTTATAGACTCGACATACAATTAATTATATTTTAAAATAAATTTAGAATTGAGGTCGGATAATACTTTCATCTTTTTATTTTCTATGTATTGTTTCTGATGTCGGAATTGAAGTTTAATTATAATTTTGTTAACCGAAATTATGTGGTTATTAAAGACAAATATATTATTGGCACTACCCTACACATCAGTCTCAGAGTAGCAAAGAGGCAAATAACATAAAGATCGTGCACGACCTTATTGTTGTCGGAGATCGGAAAATTGGTTGAGTTTTCTCCGAAGCTATCTTCACGTCTCTGGGCTTCATTCCCTGCATCAGTTGCAGTATCAACACAAAGTTTTGGGTTGTTTTTCTCAATTGCATCATGGCCATAAAAAATACTAGAAAATAAAAAGATAAAAGAATTATCTAAATTAAATTCTAATTTTGAGTTGAAATATAATTAATTACTTGTTGAGTCTTTAAAAATTTTAATATTTATTTAAAAATTATTAAAAATTTAATAGTGTATAGCGATGCGTCGATCCATCAAGATTCCTATATTTAGTCTAATCATCTAATATCCCTATAAAAACACGTATCATTTCACCAACAAGGTTGAATGTCCCACCTGATTTTGTTCTTAATTGCCTCCGGCATAATTTGGAGCAGGGTATTACTTAGTTCTACGTTATGTTGAGCTAGGCTCGTTTGCTTTTCGTAAATATTATATGTGCAATTTTTTTTTTTCTAATTAGGTGTAGGGAGATTTTTTTATTGAGATACATAATTACATTTTCATCTTAATAAAAAAGGTAGAATGACAAAAGATGCCTCTAACGTTTGCATATTTTGTCATTTAGTCTCCTATTTTTTTAGCAAACAAACCTAACGTTTTAATTAGGTCCAAATATGCCCCCGCTGGATAAAAATTGTAAGTCAACTGACGGTCAACGGCTGATTCTGACTGGACTTGCCACATGTTAATATCTACTGATGTGGCATATGCCACGTCATATTTTTTTTAAATATTTTGTTATACCCTTCTTTATGGTGACACGTGACCGACTATCACGTTGACACGTGGCCGAATTTGATAGTAAAACGCGACGAATATAATGGTGACACGTCAGCAGATCTTAACATGTGGCAAGTCTAGTCAACATCAACCGTTGACCGTCAGTTGACTAACAATTTCCATCCAACGGAGGCATATTTGGACCAAATTAAAACATTAGGGGTTGTTTGCTCTAAAAAAGAATAAGGGGCCAAATGACAAAACATGCAAACGTTAGAGGCATCTTTTGCCATTTTGTCTAAAAAACAAAGGTTGAGTGCAACGGCAAGGCACATTGCTCTCTCGATAAGAAAAATCAGGTTCAAACCTTGGAGACGACATTGTTGAATAGGAGAGCCACGAATCCTGAACATAAATCATAAAATGGAAATGTACTTTACCAAAAAACATCATGATATTTGCTTTAAGAATATAAGTATCTCTCTACTTAATAAAAAAATAATATAAGAATATGTAATTAGTGACGGAGCCATGATTGAATATCAGGAGGGGCCGAATTATTGAACTTAAAAATATAATGGTTTATCAAGTATTTAAACTCAAAAATAAGTGGCAATGCCTAATTTATCTAATATTTAAATTTGTAGGGACCTAAATTGTCATAAGACCAAAAACTTTAAGGGGCCAAATTATAATTTTAGAGGATTTATTAAAAAATTCAAAAAAATAATTATTTAATATAAATTTTTAACAATTTAAGGGGACTAAATTAAAATTATAAAAAATTAAGGGCTTATTAAAGAAAATTTAAATGGTTGGGCAGGGCCAAGCTCCATTGGGCCCTCACTGTGCTCCGTCCCTGTATGTAATATGATAGCTTTGTAAAAAAATATAAATAATTTTAAGTGTTAGTATTGATGCACAATCACTGTAGTATTTTTTTCTATAAGCGGACTTCAAATGATGTCATAATCATTTTAGGGGCACTAAACTCTACACACTAAACTCTATGTCCTAAAATTCTATTATTAAACTCTAAAGTTCTAACTATAAATTTTAAAAATACACCGTTCATGGAGAACTTCGTTTTCTACCGCTAATACACCACACCAATTTCTTAATTTTAATATATATATATATATATATATATATATATATATATATATTAGAATTTTATTTTTGTTTTGTTTTATAGTGAATCATGCACATTAAATTAAATAAACTTGGGGATAATTAAAAAAAAAACACCTATATAGGTGGGGTTTGAACAAGTGATTTGGAAAACCAAAAACTTTTTTTTGTAAATTTTAAATTTTCATATTATTTTACTAAACAAAAGTTTTCATTTTTAAAATTTTAAAGCCTCGATAAAAATGAAGTTTCTCCTCAAAATTCTTCATCCCAATACACTCTAATTATAATTTACATAGTAATTCATTTGTTTATTAAATAGGTTTCGTCAAATTACGCGTGAAAGAGAATATTTTGTATAAATCAATTCAAAAAAAATAATATTTTGTATAAAGAGTATATTTATAAAATTTTATTCAACCAACAAGAGACGAAATTATATGCCCTCTTAAAATTTTTGAGATAATAATATTTGGATGAGTCTACCACGTGCGACGAACACCGATGAACACCACTAATGATGAACACCGATGATCATCATTAAATTAATTAATAAAGATTTAAAATTTCAAGGACTCATCATATAATTAATAATTATTTTAAAAATTCAATTAAATTATTTTTTATATATATTAAATTTTTTTATTTTTTTAATAAGGGTAAACTATATATTTAGTACCTCACTTATTTTCGTATTTTTATTGAACCCTCATTATTTAAATATTATTTCAATTTGACCCTATTATTTATAAAAAAAATAATTTAACCCTTAACCTAAAACCCTAAACTAGTAAACCTTACACCCTTAAACTCTTAAACATATACCCTAAACCATATACCATTAAAAATAATTTCACCATCGTCGATTCAATTCAATTCAATGAATCGTTGAATTCTTCTAAAAAAATTAATTAAATTATTTTTTATATATATCAAAATTAATTAAACTCGAATCTCTTAGAACCCATCGAAGATAAACACGAGGTTCTTTATTACACTCTGCTTAAAGGGTATGCCAAGCACACGAAGCTTTGCTATGACTGGATTTATCTAATACAAGAAGAGAGTCGGTGGCTTACATGGGACCACAACCTCCTACAGGGATTCACCGCTATATTTTGGCACTCTTTAAGCAGGAAGGAGCCATGGAAGGAAGGGTTCAAGTGGCGGATGTTCGTGCCAACTTCAGCACTCGCCGGTTTGCTGCTCAAAACAGGCTGGGGCTTCCCGTTGCTGCAGTGTATTTCAATTCACAGAAGGAATCAGCAATGAAGAAACGTTAGCTAATAGCTTATTGTCTATTTGGTAGATCTTGTGATACATTTTTTTAAAGGTTACATAATAGATGATGTGTGTATGTATCATATGTATGTAATTTCATTCATTTTGTTTGAACTTGATTGAAGTGAGAACCGTAAAATAGTGAATTTTGTGTTTGCCAAACTTAATCGGTTGATTAAGTATTCAACTTGATTGCCAAGTTCCATTATTGATCAAGCCCTGAATCCATGCTGAGATTGTTCGAATGTGATGCGATCATATCATATCAACAGTTGAGCAAGCGTAAGTGTATGCACTAGCAAATCAGATGATAGTGAAATAAAGAACCTCAGGTTTATCTTCGATGAGTTCTAGGAGATTCGAGTTTAATTAATTTTAATATATATAAAAATTAATTCAATTAAATTTTTTAAAGTATTCAACGATTCATTGAATTGAATCGATGATGGTGAAATTATTTTTAATGGTATATGGTTTAGGGTATATGTTTAAGAGTTTAAGGGTTTAAGATTTAAAAGTTTAGGATTTTAGGTTAAGGGTTAAATTATTTTTTATAAAGAATATGGTCAAATTGAAATAATATTTAAATAATGAGGGTTCAATAGAAATACGGAAATAAGTGAGGTATTAAATATATAGTTTACCCTTATTAAAAAATAAAATTTTAAAATATATAGAAAATAATTTAATTGAATTTTTAAAATAATTATTAATTGTATGATGAGTCCTTGAAATTTTAAATCTTTATTAATTAATTTAATGGTGTTCATCGATGTTTGTCGCACGTTGTAAAATTTTTCATAATATTTTAAGTCTTTTTTAGTTTAAATATTATTTAACTAAATCTTTTGTCCTTTCCAATTTATAAATTTAAAGGCTTAATGAACTCTTATTCCTCTAATGTTTAATCTTAGTTCCGTCTGAACCAATGATTATTGATGGGTGATAAATGATTCTTTTTCATAAATTCTATCCAAATCTTATTTAATTAGCGATTTTTAGATATAAACAGATCCAATCCATAATTTTTTTGGTCATAGTAGTATGTGAAGTCTTCCCCTCTCTAGAAGAAAATTTTTAAATTTAAATACTTATTCGATCCTAAGCAATTTGCATCCCTCTAATATTAGATATCTTATTTTCATTTATGCTTTTATTTGGTTTATTTAAAAATTATATAAAAAGTATAAAAACATAAAATATTTTGAAATGACATGTTTCATATTAACTTGATATTTTGAAGATTCATTTGAAATATTTTAAAGTTTGAGGGTTAATTCAAATTTTGAGCTATTGTTAGGGATGTCCTTGGAAATTAACCCTAAATAATTTTAAAATTCCAAACATTGGGAAAACCAAGAAAGTTACAATAGCGGGCTTTTGGTTCTTCGACCGGACTCAATAAGCCGATCGGAAAAGCCCAAATTCCATCGAAGACCGGAGCCGTGAAGCCGCAAAATTACAAAATCAAAATAAGGAAAGGAAAAGGAAAAGCGTCGAGTTCTTCACCAGCTTCTCCCCCAGTGCCTCAGTTCCTTGTTATCTTCCTTCTCCAGAGAGAAATGAAGGCTTCTTTGAAAGGAAGATACGCAAACGAGAAGAACACCGCCGCCGCTACTTTTTCCGTCAACGCCGGCGATGTCAAGCTACGCGCCTCCATTACTGACGCCACCCTTGTCGACGGCCCCAGCTTGAGCGACTTGACTTTAGCCGTTGAAAAGCCCGGATCTTTCACCATCGACTACGACGTCCCCAAAAAGGCACTCTTAACTTTAACATCAGCTCCCTTTAACTATACCTTCAATGAATCATTGACTTGCTAATTGCTTTACTTTCTATTTTTGGATAGGGTTTCCGATTTCAGTTTATGAACACAGTTAGGGTTGCGGAGTTTCCCTTGAAGCTTACTTACATTCACAGCAGAGGGGATAACCGGACGGTTTTCAATGGGGCGCTTATGTTCGACTCTGCTAACAAGGTCTCTGCTAATTACACGCTCGGTACCAGGAACTGCAAGCTCAAATACAGTTACGTGCACGATGAGGTTACCACTTTCGAGCAATGTTATGACTGGGGGAAGAACGCTTGGGATTTTGCGGTTTCGAGGAGAGTATACGAAGACATTTTCAAGGCAACGTATCAGACATGGAACAGCGATTTGGCTTTGGAGTGGTCGAGAAATTCCAAGCTTAATGGGACTTTTAAGGTGACTGAAACTATCTGGCCAGTTATTTCCTTGTGTTTTCTTTGATTTTTTAGTGTTTCCATTGCTTAGTACAGTTAACTAAGGAACTAAACTCTAGATTTTAGAGGAGGTTCATAGGATAACTTGTATGTATTGCAAAATACTACATTTCCCCCCATATATTTAGGGCATGACAACGGGTAGTTTTTCAGCAAACAATTTTGTGGAGATGGGTTAAAGAAATAATGTGCAATTGTGAAAACTGAAGTAATAGGAATCATATAATTTTGAATTTGGGGTTTGAGAAGGCATTTTCTGTAAGAGGGTGCTTTTTTGAACATGGCTGCTTAGTTTGGTTCCGAAGAACACAATTGTAGTCCCGACATCAATAGAGACTCTACCGTGTTCTTGATTCAGTCTTCTGTTGTCTGAAGTGAATTAAGGATGGATAGTTCAAGAAATTGAGTGCAAGAGTGAAAACTGAAATAATATGAAGCATAAGAATTTAAGATTTAGGGGTTCAGGAAGACATTTTATGCAGGAGGGTGTTTTCCTTTTCCCTTGAACATAGTTGCGTAGTGTGGTTCTGACTTCCGAGGAAGATAAGTAGTAGATAAGTGCTGTTTCATTGTATTCCGAGATCACTGGGGAGCGGAGACTAGTGTTTTCTTGATTCACCCTTCTGTTGTTTGAAGAGGATGTAGAATGTAGTCAACTGGTCATTTTAAACTCAATGCTGTAATACTGCTTGCAATGTTGAGAAAAAGGGTGTGGATTGCTTGATCTTTATGCCTTTATAGGATATGCATGGTATTTCTAAATTGTAACCATGATCACTTTTTCTTTTCAGATTTCGGCACACATGAATCTGGCTGAAGAAACTAAGATTCCCAAAATTATTGCTGAGAGTAGTTGGGATTTGGAAATCTGAATTGTTCTTTCATTTGGATAAACAGGTATTGTAGGCCTCATGGTTACATTACATAGTTTAGTTTTGCTCCTGATTACCTCGGTTGTTGTTGGTTGTACCATACCTGCACTGCTGATTTGTGAAATTATGAATATCAGATCTACACTCTTGCACTTTGGTGTTTGTTGCTGTTGGTTTATGATTATAATATTGTATAATCCTTGTATTCAAATTATCCTCTGGACATTGAGCAACATGATTTTATACAATGTTGCGCGGTCTGTGTCCTATTCTCAAATTCATGATCTCAATTCTCAACTCTAAACCTACCTATTAAGATCTGAACTCAAAAACTTGATCCAATCAACCTCAACTTAAATTTGTTCTATTCATATTTCATTTTTGAATTAAGGTCCCGTTAAAAAACTAACGGAACTGTTGACATGACAATTTTTTATGTATATATATTTTTTATTTTTCACGTCATCGCCTCTCTCCTTGTTAGTAATTTACATAATATTTTTTATTCGACCAACTAGAAGGTGACATGTGTCGCATCCTAAATTTGAACAAATTAAATGAGAAAAAAAAAACTCCCCAAGTGCTAATAGGGAAAATTAAACCAAGGACCCCTTGCATTGCCTAACCACTAAGCTCGGCTTAAGATATATGTGAGTCTTATCTAAACTAATATTTAACTTGTACTCTTCCAACCTCAAAATTAAGCAAAATGTCTTTATGAAGATTTGAACCAAGAACATCTTGTTCCAAAAGAAAACAATTAACCACTAAGCTGAGTTGGAAAACTTAATATATATATATATATCCACAAAACTTAATCTTTAATTTAACATGTATTATCACCTCAAAATTAAATCAAAATACTAATAAATTCAATCTTTTTTTTTCCAATGTTGTTGGTAAATAAAATTATATTAGATCATTATAAAATTGTAAAGAAAAAAAAGTAATTCAAAGACCAAATTGCAAAAGTGTAAAATTCGATTTTTCGAGTTGGATAAACTCGAACTTAGTTCAAACTTGAAATATTCGCAAGTTATTCGAATCTACCCGAAATTAAAAATATTAATTTTTTTTATCTGTTTTACGCACCCCTCTTCGAAGAGTCGGGTCACTGAGGTTTTTTAATCAACGTGGCGTAATGCAATTGGGTCAGAAAAAAAATGACAAGTAAGTTAACCTGAGTGAATCATTATCCTTAGAATTAGATATACATTTTATTACCAAAAACGCTAGTTTAGATCTCCGAAATCCTTGTCCGAAGCCGCCATGGCCTATGTTGGTCGTATTGAGTCTAAGCCATTAAACCCAAAGTCAAAACGTTAGAGTGCTTTAGTTAATAGTTTATGTTATGTGTCTCTTTTCTCACCATCTCTTCCCCACATCTTATTCATCAAATCTAATCTAAAGATAGATTCCACCCAAAATACAATAAACCCAGATCCAAATACACACAATTAAGATCTGCAATTCTTACACCCTCTGGATCTTGTAATGGAAAAACATTGAATCAAAATACAGTCTTCAAGCTTTCCCCCCCTTTCAAATGGCAAACGCAAATCCCCACAAAGTCAGGTTCTTTCTCTTCTTCTGTCTTTTCTTAGTTTCTGCAAACTCTATTTCTGTTTCAATCCAAAATGACCACGGGCATGACCAGATCCCTCACCATGAACCTGAACCCAAGGTTTCATCTGGTTATTTTAACGATCCCCAGGAAGCTTTATTACTGAAACTTGAAGAATTAGTGAGAAATCTTAGTGAAGTAGTTTCTAGGTTAGAAACAAAGCTATCGGAGTCCTCAAAAGTTGATGACGGGCTTAGTGTCGACAGTTCAGGATCGGGTTTTGGGAAGAAAGATGAACTGGGTTTTGGAGAATCTGATGGTAAAGCGAAAAATCAAGATATTGAAGCTAAAGATGGGGATATAGGGAGGGGTCTTTCGGTTACTAAATACAGTCCGTTCTGGTCCGAGAGGTTTCAATTCATGTCAGCTGTGAAGTTAGGGTCTGCTGCGAGTTGTATAAACGTTTTGCCGTTTCGTGATTATGAGGGACTTAGCAAGTATGTTGCTGTTGGGGATGACAGGGGAAGGGTTTATTTGTTCTTAAGGAATGGGGATGTTGGGGTCGAGTTTTGTACCGAGCACCACTCGCCGATTATGGCAATGGTTTCTTACATGTCTGTTTATAAGAATGAGAGTTTCGTTGTCACAGGACATCAAAATGGTGTGATCTCGATGCATAGAGTTTTTGAAAGATTTAATGGAGAAGAGTTGAGTTCGCTTGTAATGGAAACTGTTGGTAAATTTGCTGCTGCTGAAAGTGGGGAAGATGGGTTGCCGATAACTACATTGGAAGTTCATCATGTTGGAAGGATGAGGTATATTTTGTCTACAGATCTTAGTGGAAAAATCCAAGTTTTTAGAGAAAACGGAATACTTCATGGTTCTGCCATGCCTAGAAGTAGGCCGCTTGTGTTCTTGAAGCAAAGGCTTTTGTTCTTGACGGAGACTGGTGCCGGGTCATTGGATTTACGAAGCATGAAAATTAAGGAATCAGAATGTGAAGGGTTGAATCATTCCCTTGCTAGGAATTATGTCTTTGATGCAACGGACCGGTCTAAAGCGTATGGTTTTACATCAGATGGTGATTTGATTCATGTTTTGTTGTTGGGTGATGTTACGAACTTCAAGTGCAGGGTTAGGTCCAAGAAAAAGCTGGAAATGCATGAGCCTCTTGCATTTCAGGCTATTAAAGGATACTTGATTATTGTCGATCCAGAAAAGGTTTTCGTGTTTAACATTTCTACCCCACATTATGTTAGGGCTGGTGTGGCACGGCTTCTTTTCTCGGCATCTTTGGATGAGATCAAGTCATCGTTTTTAACTAACCATGTGATGGATACAAATAAAGAGAGAGGTCAAGTGATTCCTGTAATAGCCAGTGATCGTGAAAAGCTCGTTGTTCTTGGACTCGGAGGTGAGTATGTGGGGATGTATCACTCAAACCTTCCAGTTTTGAAAGCGGAATCTAATACGATGCTATGGACCACCCCTGTGTTGTTTTTCATACTTTTCCTATTCGGGGCATGGCAGTTCTTTGCAAAGAAGAAAGATGCACTTACTTTATGGGGACCTGATGACCCTTTTAACTCCACCTCCACATCAGCTACAAATGGTGCCCCATTAGGGTCTAACACTGGAGACAGGCCTTTTATAGATTCTTCTTCAAGAAATTCTGATATGCCGGACCTGAGAAGCAGTGGTCTTCGAGGTCGAAGGTATACATCTCCTTCTCGATATCCAGCTGCAGCTACCACTTCTTTCAGGCCGAATTCTGCTGATCCCATCTCTAGACCCTCTACCGTTGATCCCAACTACAGAGCTGCACCTGAGCTAAATTATAGGGTTTCTGCTGATCCCATCTCTAGACCCTCTTCCGTTGATCCCAACTACAGAGCTGCACCTGAGCTAAATTATAGAGTTTCTGCTGATCCCATCTCTAGACCCTCTTCCGTTGATCCCAATTACAGAGCTGCACCTGCACCTGCACCTGAGCTAAAGTATAGGGTTTCAACCCTTGAACCGCCGCCTGGCTTTTCTAAACGAAGAGAGAGTTTATTTTCCAACACCCAAGTTTCGGATGACAACAGTTGACTCTTCACTCTTACAACCAGTTTCCCTTAACTTCTACTTCAAGGGAGGGTTCTTTTAGATTCTTCTGGCTGTTCATAAGATATTATGAAGCCATTTGAACCTGCCATGTTGTATTTCTAGTTTTCAATAACCTAACAAAGAATAAATGCAATAATTTAAAGCTTGATCTTTTCTGAAGGAGACCTCCAAAAATGTTTATGTTCTTGCAGCATTTATCTTTATGGCAAAGGGGGGCATTCTTTCGATAGAAGTGCCTCTGTTTATTGGTTCCTGGTAACCAAATATTGTGATTATACCTCTGCAAAATGAAAATGAAAATATTACAAAAAATTTCCACATAATTTTAATTTGGTAAGTTTTTAGATATATTTTAATGTGATTTTGGAAAGCTTTACTCATTAATAATATTATGTTTAGTTAGAGCTCCTTTTTGGTCTATGCAGCTATTCTTAAGTGATTAACAAGTTGGTTTTTGGATTTCTGTCTTGAGATATGTGTTGAGAACTCAAATGCAGCAGCAGTAATTGCTATTTGAACCTTTTTGATCTGATTAGAGTTGGATTCTGTGAATGCAGTTCATTGGTGCCTATTATGAGTTATATTTGAAGATGGCTTTTTGCTCACTAATTTCAGTCCAGTTTGGTGTTCTTTTGTCATCTTATCCTGTTACTGTTAATGATGTCTATGCCGGTCAATTGTACCGTGTATGCTTCAAATACTTCAATGGATATTGATATGACTGCAAGAATAGCTGGAACCATGGGTTCATCATATTAATATGGTCTTAACTGCAAGAATAGCTGGAACCAAGTCGGGAAAGTCATTTAACTTGTTACCTTTATACTGTTCTTCTTGCTTATATGTCCTGTATATAACTGCAAGAATAGCTGGAACCATGGGTTCATCATATTAATATGGTCTTAACTGCTTGTAGGCTGCCTTTGTACCAAACAGTGCAGATGGCGCATCGGAGTCCCTGAAGAGCACGATTGTAGTAGTTCTGACTTCTGTTACCGACACTCGTGCCTCAGACTTGAATTCCCTAGCTGAGGTAATTCACTAACTCAAAGCCCATGCCATCTGATTGAAGAGTACTGTTTTTGGTTTACTTACAGAGGGTGGATGCATGAGCATGCATTCTTGGATTTGAGAATGCAAGATTTTACCTACAGAATTTTATCTGATAGAGCACATTAGCAGACTTTGATCTTCGTTCTCAACCCTATAAGGCAAGTCGATCGACTCCTAACATTTCTTTTCCTATACAAAACCCTTTTCAGACAAGCTCTTTGAACACAACCGCTTGCTCTGATTGCCCCTGCTTGCCAGGGGATGCGGCCTCTGTCTCCATATGTACATATTCTAACCGGAAACTGAGGGCAATATGCATCGTTTATGTCGGAATGTTTTGTCGAACAAATATGTTTCTCAATTGAATAAAATCCATTGTCTGCTGCTGCATGGGATGTGGCAATTCCATCCTGATCATCTCATATTTCCTTCAGATGGATCTCTCATTGACAAGTTTCTCTTTCGAGCTTCTCAAGACATTCTGAAATAAATGCACTCATACATTTCCAATAAGTTTAATATAAATCGATTAAAGAATTTTTTCCGCTTCTCATTGACCAACAAGGGTTGGGTGCATTGGTAAGGCATATTGCACTCTTAAAGAGAGGACGTGAGTTTGATCCTTGTAGACGACATTATTGGGAGGGCAGCCACACACCCCGAACATGAACCGTAAGACGGACATGCATATAATAAAAAAAATTCGTTTCTTTACTTATGCTTATGCAGAGTTCGTCACAATTGGCATCAATCAATCATGATGTGCTCATACAATCCGAGAAGGATCAGGCCAAGTGAACCACGCATAAACCTTTTTACAATTTCTTTCTCCTTCATCAAGGTTCAAGATGTTCAATCATGAAAGAAAAATCGGGTTACAAAACTATAACTAACAGAGACTTCCACCGTTGCTTTTGAACTAGGTATAGTTAGATGCTATGTTATTTGGACTCAGTTTGAGTAGAGGCACGTTTATGAGATTTTGGTGGCCCTTGACCAGATAAAATTTTTTTGCCCTTTTTCGGTGCTCCTACCTATGCCCCAACACTAAAAAACACTACAAAATTAAATACTCAACTAATCATATAATTAAACACTCAACTACTCATACAAAAGAATTTCTACGAGCATTTTTAGATGCAAAATCACTAGTAATAGTATTTACGTCAATATGGTCTAACATATTTTCTCGATACATAAAATGGCTACACCATTCAACTTTTCTTGTGGCATTGACGACCTCAAATACGTTTTCAACAATTTTAACTTCGAAAAACTTCTTTTAGCAGATACAATTGTCATTGGCATAGTTAAGAGGATTCGATATGCAATTGAACCATTTGGATAACAATCAGCAAGGCAACTTTAAAAAATTTGAAAATTTCAAATGCACATGACATATATAAAGCCCTTTGATTTATTTTAAGTTACATCTTTTGAACCCCTTCGTGTTTTTCTTTCATATTAGAACCATTGTCATAACAATGACCTCTAATATCATTAATATCTAAATCAAGTGATTTGCATACACTTAACAATCTAGTAAAAGTCTTAATCTGGACGTATCATTTACATGTAAGAACTCTAAAACATCATCTATTTTTATTTTATTACCTAACACGTTTACACATCGTATTATCAAACTCATTTGTTCTTGATGGTTCATATCTGAGGTACAATCAAGGATAACAAAAAATGTTTTACCTCTTTAACGATCCTTATCATAGAAGTTCTAACACTATGGGTCAACATAGAAATCAATTTATTTTGAATTTGAGGACCAAAGTAGTGATAGTGAAATTCTTGACTTTGGATGCGTCTAACATGATCTTACATAAAATGCAAGTTTACTATTGCTATCCTCATAAAGTTAACATTTCAATTAAACTAAAAAATTACAATTTTTATCTTCAGTTTTCCACTAAATTCACGAAAAATTAAATTATTTATGACAAGACAATTCATAACAGATATTATTTTTATTAAAATTTGTTTCTAGCGTTCCTTTTTTTAAATTCCTTCTTGTAAATCTTTATTAATATCATTATTCTTGTCTATTCTTATTCTTATTAAAACTTGTCTCTAACGTTCCTAAGGGCTGTAAATAAAAGTTTCATAGATTCTTATAATTAATGTTTGTTTTACTTTTTAATAGAATATAATTAATTATATTTATAAAACATTTTGTTTAATTAATTTAGGGTATTTAGTGTAATTAATAATCACCTAAAAGGATTTATAGTCACCCCCTGTCCCCCTGACCTGAACGAGGTGTGAGCAAACACACTAGGCTTACCTTAACCATATGACCCTAAAACAAAGTAAAAAAAAAACATCTATAACGTATCCCGGTGGTGGATCAAAGCTGAGCTTTGACCCTCGTTGCCTTATGGGGGCGGGGTATCATCATTCTTTAAAGAGGCTACGCTCCTTCCTTTCATTCTCTGACCGGTCAAAATAGCTTGCAATTTATTGATTTGGGGGACGATTCCTTCCTTTCCTCTTGCAATGAGGCAGATCGCTAAGGTTGCTCTGCTGCCTAACCAGAAAACGAGAAATGGCTAAACGAAAAGACCCTGTGCACCTTAACTATAGCTTCGCAGTGACAACCTTGATCGAATGTGTAGGATAGGTGGAAGGTGGTGACACACAACTGGCGGCTGGCGAGCTTAGCTTAGATAAAAGGTTACTTCTAATTCCTTTCGGGTAGCACAAGTGGAAAGCCCTCAAAGCCTTTAAATTAAGGAAGCCGAGTTAAATAGAAGATAGAGTTTTAGTTCTAGTGAAAGTCTCTACTCCCAAAAAGTCAGAAAACAATCAGTCTTTTCGATAAGTCAGTGTTGCAAATTTTATGGCGCAGATCCTCTAAACGTAGAGCGTGCAGGGCTTTGAACCTAAATACATTACCCACAATGGAGATAAACATGTTAGTAACAGAACATTCTTTAAAAAGGTCTATAGTGTTGTGTTTTATGAGTTTAGTGTTTAGGGTTTAAGTTTTTGAGTTTAGTCTTTTTGGATTTTAAGTTTAGGGTTTAGTGTTTAGGGCTTAGGTTTAGGAGTTTTAGGTTTATGATTTAGGGTTTAGGGTTATGGTTTTAGATTTTAGGATTTAGGGTTTAGAGTTTATGTTTAGATTTTAGAGTTCATGGTTTTAGGACTTAGGGTTTAGATTTTAGAGTTCAGGCTTTAGAGTTTTAATGTTTAATTATTTAAAAAATTTTAGATTGATGGAACATAAGTTTTTAGGAATGTGATAAATTATATTCTACTAAATTTCATTAAAAAGTCATATAAACATTAATGACAAGAATCATATAATTCTTATCGACAGCCCTTAATGTTGTGAATAGCATTACCCATATTTTAATAACTAATCAAATTTTAACACGAACGAGTCAATACTACACGAACAACATGAATAAATTGGTCAGCTTCCTAGTTTAGTCGTCTTACGTAATTCTAATAGATTATTTTTTGTTTCCTTCTTTTTGGATATGATCCAAAGTTAATAATAAATTTGACCCAAATTTATTTGAACTCTGGGAAGTCTTAAAGTACGGTTTAAATACGACCAACATAAATTCTTATTAAAAATAGTGAGAATTTATGTAATTATATAAATTGTTATTAGCCGGGTAAGAATTTATGTAGATTTCAGCTTAGGTAAGAATTTGTTCCTTATATTATAACCTAGTTTTTTACTATTAGGCAAGAATTTGTGTATAATTATATAAATTTTTATTAATTTAGTAAGAATTTGTATAAAATCGTCTTATTTTAACCCGTAAGAGTGATGCACGCTGGTATCTCCCTTTGAACTCAATCAAGCCAATTTCCCATCTTCAGGCTGACTATTATATATCACTAATCTATCCAATAGTTTGAAAGATTTTTTTATTTTTTATTCAAATATGTATAATTTTATTAAGGTAAAAAATTATATAAAAATATGTCGAATGCTTTATTAAAAATCTCTTTAACCTGAAATGGAGAAAAATAATACATTTAAATAATTAAAGAGGAAAAACGAACATATCATAACAGCACCAAACAACGGGTAAAAATCTCCTGCCCCTTTTCGGCATTCTTTTCTATGCCCCAACACTAAAAAACACCAAAATGTTAAATTCCAAGCCTTAACCTTAAATTTTAAATCATAAACCCTACACCCTATACCTTAAAAATATACCATACCTCAAATTCCCTAAAACCTAACCACAAACCATAACCTTAAATCCTAAATTCTAAACCTAATTTTTAGTGTAAGGGCATAAATAGACAAACCGAAAATTTCATAGAATTTCTATTCCCAGACAGCCAACACCAAACGTAAGTCTCACATGTGAACAAGCAACACAACACAGCCAATAATCCCATTAACAAAACATCGCACCCCTGGCAAGCTAACCAAAATACTAAAAACCCCGCCGGAGCTGTCCCAAACGCCTAAATATCAGGCAACATTCCACTCGTGCCTAGTTAAAATTGGGATATTTAAAGAAAAAAAAAGATTTTTTATGCATAGTTAAAATGTAAAAAAAATACTCAATTTATTAGATACTAATTACTTAAATTAATTAAATGAAAAATTTTATATGCATAGTTTGAAAGTTTTTAGTGTAAGCATAAAATAAACATAAACGCAGTGGGAAGATCAAAATCATAAATACTATCACTCATTGTCAAAACTATATACCAAATCGGGATGGGGTTATACTATTGTCAAGCACATCGAACTACTGTAGAGCACTTCAACTTCGACTATACGAAAAAATTAAAAACGCCAAAGATCTTCTAAACTCGATAACCTCATTAAATGAAATGCTTTGACAAAGGAAATTGATTGTGTTTTCTGTGCTTAAGTACCTTGGCTAATGAGACATTTATAGTGGTTTTTCCCATATAAAAATCACCCTTTAATTGTACCATAATCCCATAATTTGAAATCAAACGAGGTTACCAAAACCATCGTGAGTGATTCTAGGGTGAAACCTTAATTTAAGGCTAATTTAAGACTGATCGGTTCTTCAGGTTATAAGTTTGTACATAATTGATTACAGAAAGTATAATACAAACGGTACATACATAGTTTATTACATGAGATCACAAAACCAAAAGTACCTAAATCAAGGGTAAGAAACTATGTACATACACAATTTGTTACATGAAACCTAATTTGTTACAAAAAGTATGAGAAACTAAGTATGTACTTAATTTATTACACGTTGTACGTAATTTGTTACAAAATTTGTAAAGAAAACGGTATGTACCGAAATTATTACACGAGATAACCAAAACCAAAACTACCTAAACCAAGGGTAACAAACTATGTACATATATAGTTTGTTACATGAAAACCTATTTTATTACAAAAAAATATGAGAAATTAAGTATGTACTTAATTTATTACCCGTTGTACGTAATTTGTTACAAATTTTGTAATGAAAACGGTATGTACCGAAATTATTACATGAGATCACCAAAACCAAAAGTACCCCAACCAAGGGTAACAAACTATGTACATACATAGTTTGTTACATGGAAACTTATTTTGTTACAAAAAGTGTAATGAAAACTGTACGTAATTTGTTACAGAAAGTGTAATGAAAACTGTATGTACCGAAATCATTACACGAGATCACCAAAACCAAAAGTATCCCAACCAAGGGTAAGAAACTATGTACATACATAGTTTCTCACATGAAAACTTATTTTATTACAAAAGTATGAGAAATTAAGTATATAATTTAATTTATTACAGGTTGTACGTAAATTGTTATCGATTTTATAATGATAACGATATGTACCGAAATTATTACAGGACATCACCAAAACAAAAATTACCTAAACCAAGGGTAATTAACTATGTACATACATAGTTTGTTACATGAAAACCTATTTTGTTACAAAATGTATGAGAAATTAAGCATCTACTTAATTTATTACAAGATGTATGTAATTTGTTACAGATTTTGTAATAAAAATAGTATGTACCGAAATCATTACAAGAGATCACCAAAACCAAAAGTACCGAAACCAAGGGTAAAAAACTATGTACATACATAGTTTGTTACATGAAAACCTATTTTGTTACAAAAAGTATGAGAAATTAAGTATATACTTAATTTATTACACGTTGTATGTAATTTGTTACAAATTTTGTAATGAAAACGGTATGTACCGAAATCATTACACGAGATCACCAAAACAAAAAAGTATCCCAACCAAGGGTAACAAACTATGTACATACATAATTTCTTACATGAAAACTTATTTTGTTACAAAAAGTATGAGAAATTAAATATGTACTTAATTTGTTACACATTGTACGTAATTTGTTACAGATTTTGTAATGAAAACTGTATGTACCGAAATTATTACATGACATCACCAAAACCAAAAGTACCTAAACCAAGGGTAATTAACTATGTACATACATAGTTTCTTACATGAAAACCTATTTTGTTACAAAAAGTATGAGAAATTAAGCATGTACTTAATTTATTACAAGATGTATGTAATTTCTTACAGATTTTGTAATAAAAACGGTATGTACCGAAATCATTACAAGAGATCACCAAAACTAAAAGTACCGAAACCAAGGGTAAGAAACTATTTACATACATAGTTTGTTACATAAAAACCTATTTTGCTACAAAAAGTATGAGAAATTAAGTATGTATTTAATTTATTACACATTGTACGTAATTTGTTACAGATTTTGTAATGAAAACGGTCTGTACCGAAACCATTACACGAGATCACCAAAACAAAAAGTACCTAAACCAAGGCTAACAAACTATGTACATACATAGTTTCTAACATAAAAACCTATTTTGTTACAAAAAGTATGAAAAATTAAATATGTACTTAATTTATTACACATTGTACATAATTTGTTATAGATTTTGTAATGAAAACGGTATGTACCGAAATTATTACAGGACATCACCAAAACCAAAAGTACATAAACCAAGGGTAATTAACTACGTACATACATAGTTTGTTACATGAAAACCTATTTTGTTACAAAGGTATGAGAAATTAAGTATTTACTTAATTTATTACAAGATGTACATAATTTGTTACAGATTTTGTAATAAAAACGGTGTAACACCCGTATTTTGGGGCTAGGAGTTAGTCGGATTTGTAGTTCAAGTCAATAAAACTAAATAAAAATAAATTCAACCTAAAATGTGGTGTAATTGAACTTTAATAAAAAGGGAAGGGCTTATGTTGTAATTTGCCCAAAAACTTTTAGAAAAAGATTACAACTTTCAAATTGTCATATTCTTCCCCTTTTCCCATTATCCCCCACGTGAAATACATCCCCCCATTCCCCAAACTCTCTCAATTTTCAAGCATATGTTTCATTCGATTTCAACTTCGATTCAAGGGGTTTTTGAAAGGTAATCACATATTTGAACTCTCCTTTCCATTTCCTATCTATCCATGGTCATTGATTTTAAAACCATGAACTTTTGAAAATTAGGGTTTATATCAAGTTTGGATTTTTAAGGGGGTTTTCCAATTGGTTTTGATAATTTGAGTTGGGGCTTTAGTTAATCATGTTAAAAGGTGTAACATATATCAATTTGGTTGAATTTTGATGAATTTCCGAAGTGGGTTCTTAGACCCATTTTTAAGGTGTCAAAAAGTTGATTTTTGGTGGGTTTTAGGGTGTAATTAGAGGGCTGATGGTATATGTATACTAAGGGGATGATTTGGGACCATTTAGATGTCATTTGGGTGTTTAAAAACATGATTTTCTGCTGGGTAAAATATGAGTACGAAAATAGAGTTTTGGAGGGTTTTGGGTGAGTTTTGGGGTTGTTTAAGGTGGGAATTGATAGCCCAATGATAGTACTATGATTAGGGATTGATTTGGGGTTATTTGTGGGTGAAATGAATGTTGGAAACATGGATTTTGGAAGAGGTATTGGGGCTGTCCGAAATTGCTAAGTTTGAGGTTTGGTCATGTCTTGCGGTGTTGTAAATTGTATTTGAATTTGTATTTCGGGTTGATATTTTGAGGTTGGGCTGATTTGAAGTTGTTTAAATTGTATTGAGGTTGTTTAGAAGCAAGAAGTTTGGTCGGCGAAGCATCGAGAAGAAATCCGGAAACTTGGAGGTGATAGTTGCTTGGTATTTGAGCTTGGAGGTAGAGGTGAGTGGTTAATGTTTTTAAATCGATTTTTAAGTGGTTGATTCAAGCATGTGAACTAGGTTGGGCTTGGTAGACCCACCTAGAGTTAGGATTAGAGAGGTAGCCTAATCCTAAACTTTAGTTAGAGACCTTGGATGTACTCTTTAATTATTGTTATGCCTAATGATGATTATGTAAAATGTGATACACATATATGTGAAAGCATGTCTTAATGCATTGATTTTATATGCATGCTGATGACAAATATAATGTGGATACATGTATGTGGATATATGATATAATAATGGTTTGGATGATATACATGTGATGTTGGTTTGTGTAATGAGGTTATGATGTGGATTGCATGATTTTGGAGAATCATGGTGAGTACGTGCTAGGCACGAAATTTCTATTGAAATTGATATTGTAAAAAGTTGTGTAGTTTGATTTATATTGGCACTAGTATGCTTGGGTACAATGATCGATCATTAGGATGAGTGTGCACACAAATTGAGTCAAAACGTACGTGACCTTGGTGGCGTTAAGGCACCAAGGAGGAGTACGATGATGTAATATTCCACCGGAAGCTTTTATATATTTCTACGTGATGATGAGTGGAATTCCATCCGTAGGGCATGTGGCGATGAGTGGAATCCCGCATATGCAAGGACCGGTGATGAGTGGAATCCCACCGAGATAATGTTGTTGTTGGAAATGCGTTCCAACGGGTTATCCGCGTATTCGGGTCATAGCTAGGTGTCAATATGAGGTTGTATGAATATACCAGTATGAGATTATGTATACATGCTTATATGATACGAATGTGACGCCTTCATGAATTGATATATGATGTGGTTAATGCTTGAATTATGTATCATGGTAAGTTGAGCTTATGGTTGTTGAGCATGGCATAATGTTGACTATATGTTCATGCATCATGTTCATTTTGGCTTGCGGACCGGAGGTAAGATCATGCATTTCATTATGGAAATAGCTCGTGCTTGGACCCTGCATTGTCAAAGGTTTGTTTTTATGAGCTACCCTCACTAAGCTTTCATGCTTACGCTCTCTTTTGTTTTACAATGCAAATAAATAGCTTGTGGGTGGCAAGGGCAAGGAAAGGTCTCCAAGTGTTGCTTACGGTTAGCTCAAGTATGATAGTTAAATTTAAAGATTGTAATAGTAAATCAATGGGATAGGTGTTGTTGTTTTGTGCTATTGTTGGTTGTTTAGGAGCATGTTTAGACTCCTTAATTATGTTGTTTTTTATTGGCTTAATGATGCTATGTTTGGATTGTAACCATGTTTAAATTGTTTACCTGGTGTGTTGGTCATGTGCCTTTGAGGTTGCTTTCATGTTAGAATTTTGAAGTATGAGCTTTGAATGCTTGAATGCCATATTGGGCCTATTGCATGATTTCCTTGATGTTTATACATGTTGGGTGCTTGTATGGCTATATAGTGGTATGTAAATGTTGTGTGAATGTTTGGTTGGGGCTAGGGAAGTCTTAAATTGCATTTAGATTCGAGTCTTGATCGTTTTTGCTGAGTTTGGGAGGTTTTGCAGTGTAGGGGTATCGATACGGTTGGTACAATATCGATACCACCTTCTTGTTTCAGGCCTCGTGTATCGATACACTTGAGAGGTGTACCGATATTATTTTGGTCACTGAGCTACTGTCCAGTTCGGTGGTCGGTACGGGCCTTCATACGTATCGATACGGTTCCCTTAGCGTTGACCATGGGAAGTCAACGGTTGGGGAGGGTATCGATACACTCTTGGGGTGTATCGATACGGTCTCCACGGGTTGACTTTGACTAGTTGACCTGGTCAAGAGGTATCGATACACCCCCTAAGTGTATCGATACCGCCTGCAATTTAAGTTTAAAATTGGGTTGTAACATGATTGTTTGAGTTCGTCTCATTGTTTTGTATATGTTGTTTCGCTGTTTGATCACCTAGGGTTTAATATCCATTTAGACAAGATTTAAAATAAGAAAAAAATAGGGTTGCTAACCACGGGGGAATCCTTAGGGGTTTTCACTCGGTTTTCCTCGTGTAGCTCACTCGGACCGGTCATCCGGCTAGACCGGGACGAGGGGGTTACAAACGGTATGTACTGAAATTATTACATGAGATCACCAAAACCAAAAGTACCTAAACCAAGGTTATGAAAATATGTACATACATAGTTTGTTGCATGAAAACCTATTTTGTTACAAAATGTATGAAAAATTAAGTATGTACTTAATTTATTACAGATTGTACGTAATTTGTTACAAATTTTGTAATGAAAATGATATGTAACGAAATTATTACAGGAGATCACCAAAATCAAAAGTACCTAAACCAAGGGTAACAAACTAAGTGCATACATAGTTTATTACATGTAAACTTATTTTGTTACAAAAGTACGAGAAATTAAGTATGTACTTAACTTATTACATGTTTTATGTAATTTGTTACAGAAAGTGTATTGAAAACGACATGTACCGAAATCATTACACGAGATCACCAAAACCAAAAGTACCCCAACCAAGGGTAAGAAACTATGTACATACATAGTTTCTTACATGAAAACCTATTTTGTTACAAAAGGTATGAGAAATTAAGTATGTACTAAATTTATTACATGTTGTACGTAATTTGTTACAGATTTTGTAATGAAAATGGTATGTACCGAAATTATTACATGAGATCACCAAAACCAAAAGTACATAAACCAAGGGTAAGAAACTATGTACATACGTAGTTTGTTACATGAAAACCTGTTTTGTTACAAAAAGTATGAAAAATTAAATATGTACTTAATTTATTACATGTTGTACGTAATTTGTTACAAATTTTGTAATGAAAATGGTATGTACCGAAATTATTACAAGACATCACCAAAACCAAAAGTACCTAAACCAAGGGTAAAAAACTATGTACATACATAGTTTGTTACATGAAAACCTGATTTGTTACAAAAATTATGAGAAATTAAGTATGTACTTAATTTATTACACGTTGTACGTAATTTGTAAGGAAAATGATATGTATCAAAATCATAACATGACATCACCAAAACCAAAAGTACCTCAACTAAGGGTAAGAAACTATGTACATACATAGTTTGTTACATGAAAACGTATTTTGTTACAAAAAGTATGAGAAATTAAGTATGTTCTTAATTTATTACAGGTTGTACGTAATTTGTTATAGATTTTGTAATGAAAACGGGTATGTACAGAAATTATTACACGAGATCACCAAAACCAAAAGTACCTAAACCAAGGGTAACAAACTCTGTACGTACATAGTTTGTTACATGAAAACTTATTTTGTTACAAAAATTATGAGTAATTAAGTATGTACTTAATTTATTACATGATGTACATAATTTGTTACACAATTTGTAATGAAAACGATATGTACCGAAATTATTACAGGAGACCATCAAAAGCAAAACTACCCCAACCAAGGGTAACAAACTACGTACATACATAGTTTGTTACATGAAAACTTATTTTGTTACAAAAATTATGAGTAATTAAGTATATACTTAATTTATTACACGTTGTACTTAAATTGTTACAGTTTTTGTAATAAAAATGGTATGTACCGAAATCATTACAAGAGATCACCGAAACCAAAAGTACCTAAACCAAGGGTAAGAAACTATGTACATACATAGTTTGTTACATGAAAACCTATTTTGTTACAAAAAAAGTATGAAAAATTAAATATGTACTTAATTTATTACAAGTTGTACTTAAATCAAGGGTAAGAAACTATGTACATACATAGTTGTACTTATTTTAGGCTTCAATTTACTCTAACCGGTTAACCAAATCATTTTTTTTAAATTTAATCCAACGATTATTACTAAATCACTTGGATCTAAGGGTTTAAAATAAATGGTCTCATATTAGCCTTACATTAAGGTTTTTTTTTAGAGAAATCCAGTCATTATGGCATGCCTCGCGTTGCATGATTGCAACTTCCACAACCCACTAAAATGTGAATAATCCAAATTCTCTCTTAGTTTGTATTGTCGATGAATACTTAAAGTCTAAACATAGTACACGAATTGTGGCAATATTTATTATTTCAAATTATTAAATACCATTCAATAAGAGTGATTGCACAAACTTTTTGTTTGATAAGAAATGAGATACTACTACATGCCTCGTTAAAAAAAACTCCTTAATTCTAAACAGAGGAAAAAGAGTAGACGTAGTAGTAGTTACATGAAGCAATGAGCCAGGCTCGACAAAAGAACACACATAAACCAATAAGATTGTCATAACAAATTCCACCCTCTATCCAGTTGCACCAGCTCAACCACCTATATAGGTTGGGAATGGAACACACGATCCCCCAAAGGGCTACCACGCATCGACGCCGCAAGTCGATCATCTACACCATTGGCTTCCCTACAGATACATTGCACTTGAACCTCTCATGACCGCCTCATTAACTCACCTATGCTAGCCACCAAAGCACAATCTATCAATGCTCTCAAGTTGCCATAGATGATGTCCACCACCATCGCATTATATTTTATAAATTTTGAGTCGTGCCAAACTTTTGATAAAGCACACGACAAAGCAAAATGATAATATATTTTATAAATTTTGAGTCATGTCAAACCATTTTTATGTTGGAAAAATGTGATGAAAATGGTAAATTTGAGCCGTATTTCGAATTGTAAAGGTGGAGATTCGAATAAGGATCATTTGAGTCTTATTCTACTCCATAAGACCTTTACAACAACATTTCATATGCTCAAAATGATTGAGTATTGAATGAGAAATCGATGCTCAAAGTAAGAATGTTGTGAATTGAGTAAAGGAAAGGAAACCCCATTATCCCACATGGATGGGATAAATAGAATGAGAAGTGATTACATACACTTACTTTATAATCATCGAATGACTTGGATGGAAATTTTGCCTTGCGCGCAGGGGGTGTGAATCAATCTCATTTTGGTTGGGGCGCACCCGTACAACGTGGGCGACACAAATGTTCGGATCAGTTGGGCCTTTTGCAGGCATGCAAATATTTTACTACCCATTTCGAATAATTTTTCTTTCCTTATAATTGGTATATCTTTTTAAATATTCTGAATTAAACAAGATAAATTTTGGCTTTTCATTTAAATTCGGATATTAAATAGACATTGAGTACAATTCATGGGAATATTCCGTTTTAATATTGCATTAACTGAGATTTTTGAATTAAATCAGATGTAGAATTAATGTCCATTATTTTCGAAATATTTGTTTCCCACTTTTTAACCTAATTCTCCCCTATAAATAGAATGACATTCTTTTGCTTTTCACATAACTCAGAATTGTTTTTTCTTTTTTTCAAAACTGCATTGTGTTTTTTATGATAGTCAAAGGCAAGTTTCTGTTCGTGATCTCTCTGGTAGTGATGCTATATGTTGTTATATCCTAGGAGACTGGTGACTTAATATCTCTAGCACCGAGGAGTGGTCGAATCTGTCTTAAGGAAACTGTGTTTCCATAGGCCTCAGCCATCTGATTTGGTTATTTCGAATTAAACTATTTTGTTTATTTTATTATTGTATTTGATTTATTAATTTATTGGTTATTTCGAATTAAACTTGTTTCCTCCAACAATCTTAAGACAAATTTCTTTTTATAAGGCAATTCGATTTAATCAAGGATCTGAGAAAAGCAAATAAATTCATTTTTAAGACTAATCATGTCATATTAAACGAGTTTGCTTGAATCCAAAAAATAAATGAGACAAATCTATTTACAGAAATTGTCATTGGTAGTAACTGAGGTTACAAAGAATAAACAAAATTAATTTTTCAGTTAATTAGAATTATTATTAATTTCGGGTTTTATGTTTCTTTGTGAACAGAAACAATGACTGTTAAGGGAGATCTTATCAAATCACCCAAATCGTCCGTACATACGGTGGGACAAGGACATACGCCGAAAAAGGCAAATCAGCTCATGAATTTAAACAAAAAGACGGCCACAATGAGCCATAATGAGAAGCCATCAAAATTTTACGGGCAGAATTTCAAGACATGGCAACATAAGATGTTTTTCTATCTGACCATGTTGAACCTGGCAAAGTATCTGAAGGAAGATCCTTCAGTTGTCACAGTAGGAGACGGAGAATGAGAGATGGATGAGCTCACCACCTTCAGCATCTTGAGAATTGGGAAAATGGAGACTACATGTGTCAGAATTACATTCTCAACGGACTACAAGACTCGTTGTATCTGATATATGATGTGTACAAAACATCAATAGAACTGTGGGCAACATTAGACATGAAGTACAAAGTAGAAGATGTTGGGGCTAAAAAGGTTTTAGTCGCGAAATTCTTGAATTTTACTATGGTTGATTCAAAACCAGTAGTAAATCAAGTGGAAAAACTCCAACTGTTCATTCATGAAATTTTTGCTGAAGGGATGGTCATCAACAAATCTTTTTAAGTAGTTGCCATCACGAAAAATTACCTCATAGATAGAATGACTTCAAAAATTACTTGAAGCACAAAAGAAAGGAGATGAAAGTGGAGGAAATAATTGTTAGACTTTGAATAGAAGAAGACAATAAAAATAATGCTAGAAAGCTTAACAAAGAAACCTTTCAAGAGGCTAAGGCAAAAATTATCGAATTCAGGAGGGGAAAGCAACGACAACAATACCAAGCTAGGACAAAGTTGAGGCATAATAGTGGAATTTCCAAAAAGGAAAAATTCAAGGGAGCATGCTACAACTGTAGCAAGGTGTGGCACAAATCTTCTGAATGTAGATATCCAAAGAAAGCCAAGGACACTAATATTATGGAGGAGGAAGATCTATATGCCTAACAAAAAGGGGATAGTTATGGGTAGGAGATATGTTTTATTCTCTGTAAAAACCCAAAAATCATGAATAAAAATGTTACTTCTTTTCGGTTACATGCTTGAGTTTTAAATTTATGGCATGGACATGTTAATTATGGTTCTCTGCATAGACTAATTAACATGAAATTTGTTTCATATTGATTATAAGAATAAATGTGAAACATACGTTGAAGCAAAATTAAAAAAAAATTCTTTGTTTCAAACTTTTTGAAAGAAGTACAAAACTGCTTGATCAAATTCATAGAAATGTTTGGAAGAAATGATCTATTACCTCCATGATAGAACAAACTAGTGTTTTGCTTAAAAGCAAAAATGTTGTAGAGAAATTATTCTCTATGAGTAGAATGTTCAACCTAAACTTAATAACGTGATTAGTTTGGGGAGAAAACTCTACGTGAGTAATGCTACAACATTCAAGAGAACAATGATTTTGAAGATAACTTCTAAAAGAGAATTGGATCTTCAAAATGTACCTAATTTGAAAAAAGTTGTTCTATAAACTAATTAGACATCATATAAGTTATGGAAAGACATAAAATTCTCCTACAACTACATAAAATATGAGGTGTCTTGCAAAGGTAATATTCTCATTACTAAAGAACATAGTATCGGATATCAATTTTTTGTGTACAAATAGATTCACAAAAATGTGATAATGAAAACAAATAATGTCTCATTCTTTAAAATATATTTCATATATATTTAGGGAAGTTGATCCAAGTTCAATAAAAAGAACTCTGGAGACTATCATTGAAAAATAGTCCATACGTTCAACAAAAAGTTGAAACTAAAATATTATAATGATGACATATAAGTGTGACAAATATGTACATATCTAACCTACCGACATTAGGATAAATAATTCTATGTTGATGCCATACTCATTGTTGTAAGGAACAGTGACATGGTTAAATTCAAGATTTAATATAAAAGATATGAGACTAGATGATACGATATAGTCACACTATATGGAAAAATTCTTGGAAAATTTGATGATTCTGTTATAGCCAGAATTCAGTGAGACAACTGATCTCAAATAAAGTTATATCTATTGATTTTGTAAAATCAAAGAATAATGTTGCGGATCCGTTAACGAAATGGTTAAATCAAGATCAAGTTGAGAAAACATCAAAAGGAATGGGACAAAAGCACATAAAAAATAAAGGCACTATGTGAAGGAAAACCCTACCTAGTTGACTGAAGATCCCAAGATCTAAGTTTAAAAAGACAACCTAAATGCATGGACCTGTGCAGTCATTGTAGGGGTTTTTCTCCCAAGTCTGTTCATATGATGTAAACAATGGCTAAAATAAAATAGGTTAAGCAAAAGCTTTTAATGACCATTGTGTGCTTTGGTCACCCAAGCAACATAAGTCACCCATGTGAGAGTGAAGTGGGGCCACTTTAAGAAGACTATTGGGCATAATGCTATGAAACTCTTGCAGAACCAGGAGATGTCCACGACCATATGGACATAACTTTGAGAACAAATACTCTTGTCAGAGAAGTAGTTGTATGAAGTAGATCATCGTTTACACAAACGACAGAATAGTTCCGAGACACCAGGTCTACTAGATAATAGTAAAGTAAATATACTTTCACATGAGAAAGTTCAAGGGTGGACACCTATCTATCCTATGCAACTATCAATCGTAGAAGCTATCACCACATCGAGTCAAAATGTTTTGATAAAAATCATCAATTTCATTCATGTAAGGGATTGTTGATAAATGTGAGGAAAATTGTAACTTTGAGCCATATTTCGAATAGTAAAGGTGGAGATTCGAATAAGAATCCTTTTGGATCTTATTCTACTCCATGAGATTTTGACAACGGTATCTCATTTGCTCAAAATGATTGAGTATTAAATGAGAAATTGATGCTCAAAGTAATGATGTTGTGAATTTAGTAAAGGAAACTCCCTTATCCCACGATGGGATAAATGGAATGGGAAGTGTTTATATACACTTACTCACTTTGTGGTAATTGAATGACTTGGATGGAAATTGTGTCTCGTGCGCAGAGGGTGCGGATCAATCTCATTGGGGTTGGGGCACACCCGCATGACATGAGCGACGCGAATGTCTGAACCAATCGGGCCCTTTGTGGGCCTGCGGATATTTTACCCACTTCGAATAATTTTTCTTTCCTTATAATTTGTATATCTTTTTAAATATTCCAAATTAAATAGGATAGATTTTAGCTTTCCATTTAAATTCGGATATTAAATAGATATTGAGTACAATTCATGAGAATATTCTGTTTAATATGAAATTAACTGTGATTTTCGAATTAAACCGGATATAGAATTAATGGCCATTATTTTCAGAATATTTGTTTCTCAGTGTTTTAACCTATTTCTCCCATATAAATAGAATGACATTCTTTTCCTTTTCATACAACTCAGAAATCTTTTCTCTTTTCCAAAATTGTATTGTGTTTTCGGTGATAGTCAAAGGCAAGTTTCTGTTCGTGATCACTCCAATAGTGTTGTTGTTGAAGATCATCCGTTTTTGTATCCTGAGAGACTGACGACCTAAGATCTCTAGCACCAAAGAGTTGTTGAATCTGTCTTAAGAAAACTGTGTTTCTGCAAACCTCAGCCATCTAATTTTGATTATTTAAAATTAAATTGTTTTATTTATTTTACTATTGCATTTGATTTATTAATTTATTGGTTATTTCAAATTAATCTTGTTTCCTCCAACATTTTATTCAAAAATCAATTTATCACATACAATATATATATATTAAAAGCTGAAAACTCTAATTTAATAAATTATATACGATCTTCTAAAACTTTAAACTGCCTTTGTTTTAATGTAAGTGAGAAAAAAATTACAATCACCGTAAACTCGAAAGAAAAAATTATTGTATGATTCCGGTTCATCACGTCATGTATGGTTTCGTTCACTAAAAATTAGTCACATATATATTTTTTTATTCATGTCATTTTTTTCTAAAGATAAATTTTCATCTTTTTATGTCATGTAAACAGAGAGTGGATAATAACATAAAAGTTATTTATGAATGAATTAATGACATAGAAAAAGATAATTAATTGACTAGTTTTTAATAGATAAAAATTATAAATAACGTGATGAGTCGGATCCGTAAAATAATTTCTCCCGTTAAAAAGGAGTGTCTGTATTCATAGTTTGCTTTTGGTTGCACATGCATGCAGCTTCAAAAGCTCTACCAAATCATTATCCTCAATTATTTGTGGATTATGATTAATTTACATTGACTCAACTTTCTCATAATAAGACAATGAGTTAAAATGGCCTTTTCAAAAGGAAAAAAAAGAATTCCAATTATCACTTCCCTCCCTATCATGTTTAATTTGATCTTTATATTTTAATATAATATAATTTGGTTATCCTATTACTAGTCTATAACTATTAGTTTTATGTTTTAATCCAAACCGTTGCGACTATTTAAAAAAATATTTAGTTAATTAATATGAAATTTTATTAAAACCCGAAATCCAAATTTTAAAATTGATATGTAAGTGAAATTATAATAAACAAAACGGATAGTTTTTTAAAAGAAAATCTTTGTTAAACCTAACCTTTTTCTATTTATAATTTTGTGTCATTTAACTAATAGATTATTATCCTATACACTGGCGATAGAAAATAAAGTTTTTATAAGCCGAGTTATTTAAGAGTTCAGAGTCAATGGGTTTGTGGTTTATCTTGTAGGGTTTAAAATTTAGGATTTATGGTTAAATTTTAGTGTTTAGGGTTTAAGTTTTAGGTTAGAGTTATAAAATTATAAATTTAAATTTTAAATTTAAGCTTGAAAATATGCATGTTTATGTAATTTTTTACACTATCATTATATAAAATATTAACCCTAAAACCGTCTATGAAAACTCTACTATTTATGTATTAAATAATTATCTTTAAACTCTATAAATATACATTAAATCGTAAGTAATGAGTAATGACCTGTGTATAGTGAGAAGATGATGATTCGATTTTATGAATTTTTAAATTTTAAAATAATATATATATATATATATATATATTATAAATATATTATTTTATATTTAACCGTGCAGTGGGGGGGGGGGGGGGGGGGGAGTGCGGCTTCGGTCGCGTCAACTATCAAACCAAAGCTAAAAAAACACGCATGTTGCCACGCAACGCATGCTGAAATCGGATCTCTTATCTTTTTGCAAAAAGCAGGTGCCCTTTTCCCACATAACTTTAAAATTTGTCCCTCAATTAAAAAAATGGAAAATTACATATTTAATATCTAACTATGCCAGTATTATTGTTTTAGTACATTAAGTATTGTTTTTGACAAAATAATACCTAATATTATACTTTTGGATATAAACTAACAGAGATGATGATCACATAACTTGATATAATTACGATATTAGTCTAAAACACTTATATATGCTATCAATTTAGTCTAAAATTCATCAATTTAAAATTTTATCTTAACTTTTGAGGTAAAATTGCAAATTACCTTTCATTAATGGGCAACAGGAAGCGCCAAAAGTTGCTACCTCACTACAACCACCGGCACCTAGATCAACCTCTAATACCAGGCACATCGGAGCATGTGGCAGAGCGTTGTTTCTCGTGTGTTCCCCCTTCTATGCTTTACTTGGATGTAATATATTCCTAGATAAGCAAGGGGAGGATGATACTCATGTAAAAAAAGCCTGATATATAATACCGAACAACACATGCTCTCGAAAGATAGGCTGAAGTAAGAGCATGAGCATATGGTATAGTTTACTCTTTTATTTCTTCCAATTGTTCCAAGTATAGGCTGTAACCCCCTCGTCCCGGTCTGGCCGGATGGCCGGTCCGAATGGGCCACACGGGGAAAACCGAAGCGAAACTCAAAGGATTCCCCCTCGGTTAGCAACCCTATATTTTTTCTTATTATTTTAATCTTGTCTAGAGGATGGTTAAACCCTAAGTGATTCACAACAGCGGAAACATACAAAGGAAAACACATTCGAACCACGACCATGCATAAACAATCCATTTTTAAGCTTACAGGGCAGACCGTATCGGTACCATAGCCAGGGGTATCGATACGCCCTGTCTAAGTCAACCCCAAGGGGTCCGTATTAGGGGTGGGAGAAAATACCCGACCCGGTTGATCCGACCCGAAAACCCGACGACCCGAAACAAAAATACCGGGTAATTCCCGAAAAAAAATTACCCGGCCCGGAAAATTTCCCGGGACACGGGCCGAGAGTTTTCCCTTACCGGGTACCCGACCCAATCCGATAACATTTAATATATATTTTTTATATTTAAAATTATATTTTTATTTTATGTTTCTTAATATTTTCACTCTAAAATTAAGTTTAAATCCCTACATTTTTTCTATGTTTGTATTATATTCTTTTAAGTTTTAAGTCTAATTTTTTTTAAAAATATTTTTGTGTTTAACATATGATTTTCTTTTTAATTTTAAAATAAAAAAATATGAACCGGGTATCCGGTACCCGATTACTCGGGTACCCGAATCCCGGGTACCCGGATATAATGAGCCGGGACACGGGCCGTTTAATGAGGTACCCGGATGAACCGGGTACCCGACAATTCCCACCCCTAGTCCGTATCGATACAACCCTTGAGCGTATCGATACGCCCTTCTCGGTCAATCCTTCTTGGTCAACAGAGTAGACCCGTATCGATACTCGGGAACCCCGTATCGATACGCACTACTCGATTCAACTTCTCCAAATTCCAATGACATTGGAAGGTATCGATACCCTAAGGGTATCGGTACGCCAGGCCAAAATCGTGGCATTTGAACAAGGTCGTATCGATACGGCCCTCAGGCGTATCGATACGCCCTACACTGCAATTCCACAATTGCCAACTCGACGATCCCAAACACGACTCTAGATGTATTTTTGGACTCTCCTAGGCACATACCAACATTTAACAATCGTAATTAAACCAAAGGTAGCAACCAAACAATTAGCAAGACATCCATACATAACATTCATACAAAAGGGCAATTTATACATTTATGGACATACAAGCACTTAAGATTTCATGCCTTAGCAACCAAAACATGTAGACATTCAAGGCATGCAATATAAGCAATATTTGTAGGTCAAACAAGGCATTCAAGAACCAAACCAGTATCGACATACATCAAACTCAAATCATCAATACCTATCCCATTGCTTAACTATTACATTCTATCACTTAAAATTCATACATTGAGCTCACCCAAAAGCAACACTTGGAGATCTTTCCTTGCCCTTGCCACCCACAAGCTATTAATCTGCATTGTCGAACAAAAGAGAGCGTAAGCATAAAAGCTTAGTGAGGGTAAGCTCATAAAACAAACCTTCGACAATGTAAGGTCCAAGCACGAGCAATTTCCATAATGAAATGCATGTTCTTACCACCGATCCGCATAAGCCAAAATGATTATGATGCATGAACATATAATCAACACTATGCCATGCACAACAACACATAAGCTCAACGTACCAAGATGCATAACTCACCCTATTAATCACATCATGTATCAATTCATAAAGGCATCACATTTCGCATCATATAAGCATATATACATAATCTCATATTGGTATACATATATAACCTCATATTGACACCTAGCTATGACTCGAATACGCGAATAACCTGTTGGAACGCATTTCCAACAACAACATTACCTTGGTGGGATTCCACTCATCACCGATCCTTGCATGGGCGGGATTCCACTCATCACCACATGCCCTACGGATGGGATTCCACTCATCATCCCATAGAAATATATAAAAGCTTCCGGTGGAATATTACATCATCGTACTCCTCCTTGGTGCCTTAACGCCACCAAGGCCACGTACGTTTTGACTCAATTTGTGTGCACACTCATCCTAATGATCGATCATTGTACCCAAGCATACTAGTGCCAATATAAATCAAATTCCACAACATTTTACAATATCAATTTCAACATAATATCCGTACTTAGCACGTACCCACCATGATTCCCCAAAATCATGCAATCCATATCATAACCTCATTTCATAAACTAACACCACATGTATGTCATTCGAACAATTATCTCATTATATATCCACATTATATTTGTCATCAACATGCATATAAAATCAATACATTAAGCCATACTTTCACATACATGTGTATCACATTATACATAATTATCATGAGGCATAACAATAATTAAAGGGTACATCTAAGGTCTCTAACTAAAGTTTAGGATTAGGCTACCACCCTAATCCTAACTCTAGGTGGGTCTACCAAGCCCAACCTAGTCTACATGCTTGAACCAACCACTTAAAAACCAATTTAAAAATATTAATCACTCACCTCTACCACCAAGCTCAACTACCAAGCAAGCATCACCTTCAAGTTTCCGGATTTCTTCCCGAAGCTTCTCCAACGCAAGCTCTCGCTTCTAAACAACATCAATACAATTCAAATAATCCTCAAATCAGCCCAACATCAAAGTATCAACCCGGAATACAAATTCAAATATCAAACCCAACATTTCAAGTCATGACCAAACCCTATACTTAGCAATTTCGGACAGCCCCAATACCTCTTCCAAAAACCATGTTTCCAACATTCATTGCACCCACAAATAATCCCAAATCAATCCCTAACCATTGTACTACCATTGGGCTATCAGTTCTCACCTAAAACAACCCCCAAAACTCACCCAAAACCCTCCAAAACTCCATTTTCGTACTCATATTTTACCCAGCAGAAAATCATGTTTTTAAACACCCAAATGACATCTAAATGGTTCCAAAACATCCTCCTAGCATACATAAACCATCAGCCCTTTAATTACAACCTAAAACCCACCAAAAATCAACTTTTTGACACCTTAAAAATGGGTCTAAGAACCCACTTCGGATTTTCATCAAAATTCAACCAAATTAACATATAATGTGTATTTTAACATGAAAAAACAAAGCCCCAACTCAATTTAATAAAACAAGATGAAAACCCCCTTAAAAATCCAAACTTTGATATAAACCCTAATTTTCAAAAGTTCATATCTTTAAAATCTAAGACCATGTATGAAAAGTGAATGAAGAGGAGAGTAAGAATATGATTTTACCTTTCAAAAACCCCTTGAATCGAAGTTGAAATCGAATGAAATATAAGCTTTGAAGTTTGAGAGAGTTTGGGGAATGAGGGAGGTGTTCCACGTTGAGAATAATGGGAAAAGGGGAGAAGATGACAACTTTTCAAAAGTTGTCATCCTTTTAAAATCTTTTGAGGAAAATTGCATTGTGGGTCCCTCCCTTCTTTATTAAAGCTCAATTACATCACAACTTAGGTTGATTTGTTTTAATTTAATTTTATTAACTCGGACTATAAATCCAGCTAACTCTTAACCCTAAAACACGGGTGTTACATAGGCTCTATGAAATCTCTCTCAAAACAAAGCAAAGGCTCTAGATTGTTGAACTTCAATCCTACCTCCTCCAGGGCATTTTCTTGGAGATTAAGTCCCCTTCCAAAACTTCCTTCTCCTAATTTCAGATCCGAGAAGTCTCAACCCCTCGTGTTTTCGTCGAGAGAGATTTGCAATGTTTCAATCCTATTTTGTCTCATCCTTTTTCACCCCTTTGTATTTTCGTTGGTATCCCGATCGTGAAATTTAAATCCTCTATTGGACCTCGTATTCCCCCCATTAATCTCCGAATCCTAAAATTTTGATTTGTCCTTAGCGTGATTTTTAAAACTCTAAAATAATGTTTAAATTGATAGAATTTTAGACGAAATAAATAGATTGTATAAGTTTTTGGACTAAAATTGTTATTAATCCAAGGCACGTCACTATTTCTGTTAATTTTAAATAGTGAAAGTACCAAAACAGAATAAAAATGTAACGTTAGGTACCATTTTTTTTATCAAAAATAATAGTTGGATGTCAAAACAGTAACGCGAGCACAAATAATGTATTAAATGTGTAATTTTTCCTTAAAAAATCAACTTAATCCTTAAACTTTCTTTTGCTCCATATTAATCTATAGATTTGATAACTTTTTATTTTAGTTATATCACATCATAAAAAACTATAAATAAATAAATAAATTTAAACTTAAGAACTAACATGAAATATATAAATTTATAAATGAAATAAAAATATCAAAATTTTAATGGTTTAAAGGTGATTACAAGCTAATATCTGTTCATACATATTCTTAACTTTTTGACAATGCATATACACTTTGTGTAGATAAAATAATTTTAATTTATACCTCATTATCCGTTTTTCACTGAGATAATTGTTAAATTCAAAAGAAATTATCAAATCTAAATACTAAAATCCTATATCCTTATATAAAGTTAAACAACGGTTTATACATCAACAAATTTCACTAATGCCTAATATTATCTTTTAGAAGAAATATTATCCACAAATACAACACATGATTTTTAAGCTTCAACAAAGACAAAACACAGATTTTAAGGGTGTTTTTTTATTAGTATTATTTTCCTCCATAACGAGGAAAAAGAGAGTAAAGTCTTGCGATCATATAATATTAGTTGAGAAAAACACAGTTGAAAAGTCCAAAATCTCTGTCTCGCAGTACCATGGAAGATTTGTTTTCTCTGGGGGTACAATTGACTTTTGAATTACACTCTCGAAATGGATCACAAAAAATTATGCAAACGACAAGCACCGCCTACTCATGACTTCTCCCGACAAATTCAGAATTCCGGAAAGCCTGACACGTGGACGGTCAGACTTTGAAACACACCAAGTTGAAGGGTAGCTGAGCTTAACCTTGGTCCAATTCTGAATTCAGTCCCTTTATTATGCTAAACTTTATAACTTAGATTCAATAGCTTTCATAGCTCTATTTCTATAATTATATTAGCAGATTTAAATTAATAATGCTGTTAATTTATGCCATTAAGCTAAGTGATTACATAATATTTTATTGTCATTATGTGACTCAAGTTAAATGAATCGAGTCAAATATGTTCTAGTTCAACGGATAACAAATTTATTTTTCAATTGAACGTGTATTCAAAAAAAATTCAATTGAATGTTTAAAATAATTTTTTTTAAAATATGATATTAGTTTAAGTGGGGTGTTTATCGAGCGTGTCGGTCATGAGTAGAGCACTGAGTAGTGCTCGACTCGAATTGATACTCGATAAGCTCGATAAATTTTTACTCGAATCGTGCTCGTTAGAAAAATTCGTTGCTCGACTCGATTCGTTGCTCCTAAACTTTGACAAATTTAACAAAATATCAAATCGACATGCTCACGAACTTATCGAATCGAGCTGGGCCATATTCGACTCGACACTCTAAGATCTCGAATCGAGTCAACTCGAGTCAAGCATTGATAAAGTTTTAGCCGAGTCGAGTTTAAGCTGCTTGCGACATGCTCAACTCAGTTATCACTTGTAAGTTTAAGAGTAATAAGTAATAACAATTAATGGTGTTATCTATTTAACTAATGGGGCTGGTCCAAGTGGTAAGCAACTTGATATCACTTAAGCAAATTTTGAGTTTGAGGCCTTGTATACGTAAAAAAATCTTTACTAAGAATGAAAATTTTGTTAATTAAATAGTGGAGATTCATAACCACCTTCTTACTTTGAATTTTAACCATTTAATTAATAAATTTTCTATTTTTTCACATTTCCATCATTCATACCGAGTGAAACCTAAAAGACTCATCATCTGAAACTAAGTATACGACGTGGGTCAGTTTAAATTAATCCGGACAAAATCACGAAGAATCGAAGAAAAAAACACACAATAGAGTTACTAAAACAACAATTATAGCATTTATCGTCAAATCCGGCCTCGCTTTAACTATTTTCGAAATAATTTTGTTTTTTAGTTCATTTAAATCTCTTTCTGCATTTGTTTTTTCTTTACTTGCTTGCTTCTCTTCAATGTCTCTACATTTCACTTTTTGTTCAGACCATGAAACCGCCTTATGAGACCTCGTGCTCTGCCCTATGCTGAAATAGTGGGTTTTCAGTTCAGTTTTGCTTCTTGTTTTCATTCAAACGAAAGCTATAACGCTTATAAATTCGTCTTTTTTCCCCCTCATTTTCTATCCGTTTTCCTCGTGAATGGTGAATAACAATCATTCCGTTTGAAAATCAAGTCAAATTTGCGGTGGATTGTTGTATTACCGAAACCCCAGAACTCGATAGTTTCCTTCAACATAAAATTGGGTTCCATTTCTTTGAGCTTAAAGCATGGGGGAGCTTCAAAACTCGTCACCAATGGCTGTTTCTACTGCTTCCGGTGAAGCAAGTGTATCTTCTTCGGGAGGACGGCCACCGAAGAAGAAAAGAAATCTTCCTGGGATGCCAGGTAAATTATACGAACACGCAAAGTCCATCTTTTTTTTTTTTAAATCTCCATAATTTAATTCTAAAGTTCATTGATTTATTCAGATCCAGAAGCCGAAGTAATAGCTTTATCTCCAAGAACCCTACTAGCCACCAACCGTTTCGTTTGCGAGATCTGCAAAAAGGGCTTCCAACGCGACCAAAACCTTCAACTCCACCGCCGTGGCCATAACTTACCGTGGAAACTCCGGCAAAGAACAACCGGAAAAGAGATACGAAAGCGAGTCTACGTTTGCCCCGAGCCGAGCTGCGTACACCACAACCCGGCTCGAGCCTTGGGTGATCTCACCGGTATCAAGAAACACTTTTGCAGGAAACACGGTGAAAAGAAATGGAAATGCGAGCGGTGCTCTAAAACGTACGCCGTTAAGTCCGACTGGAAGGCCCACATGAAGACGTGTGGCACCCGAGAGTATAAATGCGATTGTGGCACAGTTTTTTCCAGGTAAAGACAAACTCTTCTTTACGTAATAATTTCCGTTTCGTAGTCGAACCGTTTTGACTGTTGTTGATGTTTCTTGAAGGAGGGATAGTTTGTTTACGCATAGAGCTTTCTGCGATGCGTTGGCCGAGGAAACTGCGAGGGCCGGAGCACCAGCAACTCCGCCGCCTCCACAGCTTTTAACACCGTCTACTACTATGGTTTCACCGCCACCATCTTCAATCTTTCAACCAACAGCAGCAGCAGCAGCAGCCTTAGAGGGCACAACATCCCTGTCTCTTTCATCTGCGCTCTACCTCTCCAACAATGGCTCCTCAATCTTGACCGGACCAGTCATGTCGGCTACTGCATTGCTCCAGAAGGCTGCCCAAATGGGTGCAGCGGCATCGAGCCCTTCACTATTTCGTGGGCTAGGCTTTGCAGTGTCACCCTCTGTTGGCCAACATTCGAATGTTAAGTCGGAGAGCTGCTCAATGTCGACAGCAGGTATTGGCCTCGGCCTTCCCTTGATAGGCTCATCCCTGCAGTTGGGGAAGAAGCCTACAACGCTTGATTTTCTAGGGCTTGGCATGGGTGATGGTGGAACTTCCTCGACAGGATTATCTGCTTTGTTCAATTCATTTGGAGGTGGGTCAGCTGCAACAACCACATCATACGGCGCAGGTGGGAGTTGGAATAGAGAAACGTGGGAAGAAGGGGCAGCCGAGAGAAAGGCCAGTGGTTAAACCTTGGTCACCAGTTAGTAACTGGGATACATATTTTGTGTTTTCTTTCGTTTTAAACTTAGTTTGCATTTGTTTTTGGAGATATCATGGTTGTAAGTATCGTATATGGTACATTGCCTATAGTTTTGAACTTAAACCCATATAAAATAATTGGATTTAACTTCATTTCGATTAATACTTGTGTTGTGATTTGATTCATTTAGATTAATATTGAACAAATGAATGAGGAATTTAATATGGTTATATTCCCTTGGGAGTTGAATTGACTGAGCATGAATGAATCATTTAAAACATGTAGCAAAAGTCGATTAAAGTTTTAGTATAGAGGGGAAGTCCGAAAGTGATTGAAATGTGAGGAGGTTGTATTTGAAACGTTGGTCAAAAAAGGGTCGGCGACTCAGCCTGCTGAGAATTGAGATTTCAAAACTGTGGAACCCAACTAAGCTTGAGTACTTGAGTTGCCAACCCACGGCTTCATTCCTTCATATAGGGATGTAAAAACAGGTCAACAGTTGGGTTCCAGGTCGGGCTCTGTTAGGTCGGGTCAAATCGGTTACAGGTCATTTCGGGTCATTTTTTGTTTTGAATCGATTCGGTTCGGGTTCATTTCGGGTCGGGTTCATTTCAGGTTGGGTTCAATTCAGGTCGGGTTCATTTCGGGTCGGGTTCATTTCAGGTCGGGTTCATTTCAGGTCGGTTCATTTCAGGTCGGGCCAAAACGGTTAATTGACAGGCTGATTTCAGGTCGGTTTCGTTTCAGGTCGGGTTCATTTCAGGTCGGTTTCGTTTCAGGTCGGGTTCGTTTCAGGTCGGTTTCGTTTCAGGTCGGGTTCGTTTCAGGTCGGTTTCGTTTCAGGTCGGGTTCTTTTCAGGTCAGTTTTGTTTCAGGTCGGGTTCATTTCAGGTCGGTTTCGTTTCAGGTCGGGTTCATTTCAGGTCGGGTTCCTTCGGGTTTATGGTTTATTGTGTTATGTGTATTATATATATTGACGGATTATGATTTTTATTTTTACGGTTTAGGGTTTAGGGTTTAGGGTTAGGCGATTACGTATATGTGATATATATATAGTTGGAATTATTGGATTTATTTTTAGGGTTTAGGGTTTGGGGTTTAGGGTTTGGGATTTGGGGTTTAGGGTTTACTGATCTTAAATTAATACAAACATGCCTACATTAATTATATATATATTGATGGATTATGATTTTTAAGGTTTAGGATTTAGGGTTTAGGGTTTGCTGATCTTAAATTAATACAAACATGCCTACATTAATTATATATATATATTGATGGATTATGATTTTTAGGGTTTAGAGTTTATGGTTTAGGGTTTACTGATCTTAAATTAATACAAACATACCTACATGTATTATATATATATATATTGATGGATTATGGTTTTTAGGGTTTATGGTTTAGGGTTTAGGGTTTACTGATCTTAAATTAATACAAACATACATACATGTATTATATATATATATATATTGATGGATTATGGTTTTTAGGGTTTAGGGTTTATGGTTTGGGGTTTAGGGTTTAGGGTTTACTGATCTTAAATTAATACAAACATACCTACATGTATTATATATATTGATGGATTATGGTTTTTAGGGTTTAGGGTTTAGTGGTTAGGGCTTTAGGGATTATTATTATTATTATTATTATTATTATTATTATTATTATTATTATTATTATTATTATTATTATTATTATTATTATTATTATTATTATTATTATTATTATTATATACTTAAATACAATTATTATTATTATATATTTTCTATGCTTATTATTATTATTAATTATTATTATTATTATTATTATTATTATTATTATTATTATGATTATGATTATTAATATTATTATTATTATTACTACTACTACTATTATTGTTATTATATACTTAAATACAATTATTATTATTATTATATATTTACTATGCTTATTATTATTATTAGTTTTATTATTATTATTATTATTATTATTATTATTATTATTATTATTATTATTATTATTATTATTATTATTATTATTATTACTACTACTACTACTACTACTACTACTATTATTATTATTATTTGTAATTAAATGTATAGGGTTTAGGGTTTAGGATTAGGGATTATGGTTTATTGATTAAATATTAGGGTTTGGTGTGTAAACCCCTAATGCCTAATTCTAAACCCTAAGCATTAAACCCTAAAGCATAAGTAATTAACCCTAACCACTAAACCCTCGATCTAGGATTACGGACTATTAGCTATAGAGGGTAGTGATTATTGTTTAGGGTTTAGGATTAGGGACTATGGTTCATTGATTAAATATTAGAGTTTGGTGTGTAAACCCCTAATGTCTAATTCTAAACCCTAAGCATTAAACCCTAAAGCATAAGTAATTAACCCTAACCACTAAACCCTCGATCTAGGATTACGGACTATGAGCTATTAGCTATAGTATTAGGGTTTTATGGTTTAGAGGGTAGTGGTTATTGTTTAAGGTTTAGGATTAGGGATTATGGTTCATTGATTAAATATTAGGGTTTGGTTAGGGTTTAAACCCCTAATGTCTTATTCTAAACCCCAAGCATTAAACCCTAAAGCATAAGTAATTAACCCTAACCACTAAACCTTCGATCTAAGATTACGGACTATGAGCTATAGATTAAATACTAGGGTTTTATGGTTTAGAGGGTAGTGGTTATTGTTTAAGGTTTAGGATTAGGGACTATGGTTCATTGATTAAATATTAGGGTTTGGTTAGGGTTTAAACCCCTAATGTCTTATTCTAAACCCTAAGCATTAAACCCTAAAGCATAAGTAATATTCTAAACCCTAAATTAATTAAAATAATCCTAAAACCCTAAATTAATTAAAATAATCTTAAAACCCTAAACCACAACTTACATGCATTATATATATATATATATATATATATATAAATATTGGTGGAATATGGTTTTTATTTTTAGGGATTCATGTTTAGAGTTTAGGATTTAAGGTTTTTAGTATTTTAGGGTTTAAGATTTAGGGTTTGGGATATAGGGTTTATGGTTTAGTATATGTTAATGTACATATATATGTTAATGTATATATGGTTTAGTATATATGTATATTCATTAATACATACATATATATATATATATATTAATACATATATATACACACATAAATTCATATATATATATATATAGTATGTACATATTAAGGTTTATGGTTTATAATGTAAGTTTTAGTATGTATGTATATATATATATATGTATGTGTATTAGGGTTTAAGGTTTAGTTATTAAATGTTTAATTATTAAATGATTTTATAAAGGAGGATCTAATTAAAAAAGAACCTAAACCTAAAGATACAAGGAAACTAAACTAAAATTGAGACTAAATTGAATCAAAGTAAAACTAAAGAAATAAAAAAGACCTAAACTAACAATGGCCTAAAGTGCAATTAACCCCTAATAAAATGGGTGGGATTTTTCCCTCCCTCTGTTTACTTATTTTTCCCTCCATTTATTTTACCAATTATTTCCCCTCCCTAATTAAATACGTTTCTGTCAAAACCCTAACCCCAAATAGGTATCGGCTCATCTCTTGGGACCAGAGGTAAATTATATGCTGCTTCTTGGGACCACATTTATCACTTTATAGAATTGGTTTCATCAACAAACAACAAACCATGGAAAATGGGTTTTCTTCTGAGGTATCCTAGAAATTTCGATTTCTTTATTTCTTTATGTCTTTTTTCTAGGAATCTTCAATGTAATTGATCTTGCCTCAAGCTTGATTTTAAGTTCAAAGTAATTTTCTTTTAATCTGAGCATGTATTTACTCATTTCTACTTCGGCTTTCCTCCTTACTGGATAAAATATGCTAAAGAGTGTTTGGGGGAAATTATTCTCGGCGAAGTCGAATTAGAAGTTGCCCCGAATTCTAGTAATGCAGCGAGAGATTCAGGTTTCTCTACTTGCATTTTGTTTATTTGGTTATGTAATTAGAGTTAGATTAAATGGCAGAATGAGAAATTACTTGTTCATACGCAACATTTTCAAAAAAAAAATCTGATATGAATTGAAAAAAATATTTACATTCTCTTAAGATATCTGAATGTGAGAAGTTAGTTGGTGTTACAATGTTGAGAAGATGGGATTCAAATGTCACCCATATCATTGCATCCACGAATGAAAATGGAGCATGCAAAAGAACCCTTAAATATCTAATCGGTATCTTGGAGGAGAAGTGGATTCTGAATATTATTGTTAGTACCTTGTTACCTTAATATTGCTCGAGTTTATTGCTATTTAAGACTTTTATAAACCTATGTGCCTACTGCATATTCTATAATTACAAAATGCATATGCCTAAACAATCACAGCTTGTATTTTTAACTTCTATTTTTTCTAATTGTTTTTCTTTGTTG
Source organism: Hibiscus tridactylites (assembly GCA_958450335.1). NCBI lineage: Eukaryota > Viridiplantae > Streptophyta > Magnoliopsida > Malvales > Malvaceae > Hibiscus > Hibiscus tridactylites. The sequence goes on along the minus strand of OY288292.1, from coordinate 37,107,076 downwards.
ACAATATTAATCTTTGCAGCAACCGAAACCTTTTAATGAGTGTAAGTTCTATATAATGGGGGACTTTGAAACTTCTTAGGAGGGATACCTACAAGGTGTAGTAATTGCTGTCGGAGGTACTATTCTGCATAGAAAACCTATTTCGGGTGACCTGGGAGCCCCATCATCTGGTTCTCCTACATCTTCAACCTTCATAATTTACAGCGTTGAGTTGCCTGATAAATGTGGTCCCAAGAAGCAGCATATGATTTTAATTAGAAATGTTGAAGATGTAATACTGCAAATTTTACTTATGATGAACCAGAGGTAATACTGCAGCATTTATAGAATTGGTTTATTGGGTGTTGGATGAAAGTTGGATTCATTGTTTTCTAAATATAAAGCCTAGTGATTTGATTGTGCAACATTACTTGACTATTCAATTGGTTCTGATATTTAGCAAGTGTATATTTTCTTTAAAAAATAATAATCTTAATATTGTTTTGCTATGCACATTCACTTATTTTCTTGTACATCAAGTAGTATAGAACTAACATATGCTGCCTCCTGCAGTTTTCAAGTTACAAGCGGAAAAAAAGAGAGGAGAAAGTTGCATATGAAGAGTGAAAAATAAGTGTTCTATCAACCAAGAAGAAGAGCACAAAAGGTAATGAGAAAAATTTCCTATACAGTGCAAAGATGAACCCGACATAACTGATCTTTTTATGCATATTTTGTTAAGCACCTTGCAAGTGGACCACTCAATTCAGTCTAAACATTCTCAATGAAGGTTCTGAGACTAAGGAGTTAAAGGCTGTATAGGAGAGATGTATTTATTGTTTGGGCTCATTCTGCTGATGTTCATAATAAAAAAGAAAAGAAAAGAAAAATTAGCTGCTAATGCCATTTTTGTAATATTTATATTTTGAGTTGTTTAATAACTAACGTTGTTATCTTTAATAACCGGTTAATAATAGTTTTTCCTGATATGTATTTTGGATTTAGTTTAATTCATTCATATTTACTCAATATGGATTTTAAATTTTGTTTAATTCATGCATATAGTGCTTTTTATAGGCCATTGTCGGTCCACAATGTGAGGCGAAAACGAGGGACCATTGTGTCGTTTTCATCTTTTTCATTTTCACCTTTATTAGCAACATAAATTTGTGTAAAATAATTAAAATTACGGTATTATAATATAACTATGAATTTAAAATATTAATTTAATGTAAGTATAAAGATGAAAAATTTACAAGTTTTCACAAGTTTTGCAAGCATGTTAATTAAGTATAAAGATTTAATTTAATATAAGTATAAAGATTTAATTTAATAATGTTTATTTATTCAACTTAACTTAATTAAGTATAAAAATTTATCTTTCAAGTTATTTTAAAATAAAAGTTAAGTTAATTAGAAAGACAATTTAATTTAATAATGTTTATTCATTCAATTTAAAATGAATGTAAGTTAATTAAAGTTATTTTTAATCTTAAGTTAAGTTAATATTATTTATTATTAATTTAGCATTAATTTATTCATATTATTTATTGTTAACTTAAAAGATTATTTTTATTACTTTTAATTAAAGTTATCTTTTAATTAAAGATAATTTATTACCACTTGATATGTATTCATTCAATTTATCTTTTAATTAAAGTTAAGTTAGTTAATTTATTAATACTTAACATTATTACTAAATATAAAAAATTACTTATTATTTTAAATTGATTTTAAAATTTTAAATTCATTAAATATAACTTCTTCAAATGTCAGATGATTATCATTATCAGCAAATCAAATAACAATATCAGTTCATGTTAATATCAGTTCAGGTCAAGAATAGTTCAGGTCAAGAACAATTCAGGTCAATATCAGGTCGGGTTCAAAACACGCCGGGTTCAAAACAGGCCGGGTTCAAAACAGGCCAGGTTCAAAACAAGTCGGGTTCAAAACAGGCCGGGTTCAAAACAGGTCGGGTTCAAAACAGGTCGGGTTCAAAACAGGTCGGTTTCAAAACAGGTCGGTTTCAAAACAGGTCGGGTCCAAACGGGTCGGGTTAAATCGGTTATCTGGCAGGTCAGTCTCGGGTTCGGGTTCGTTTCGGTCGGGTGCAGGTCGGGTTTGGTTACTACAGTAACAGGTCAAATTCGGGTTCGGGTTCACTTCGGGTTCGGTTTCTACAGTAACAGGTCAAATTCGGGTTCGGGTTTGTTTCGGTCGGGTGCAGGTCAGGTTCGGGCCATTAAATTCTCGGGTCAAACCAAGTTCTGACTCGATCAGGTTTCAGGCAGGTTACCAGGTCGGGTCAGTTTTTCACACCCCTACCTTCATAAATATCCTGCCGGGCCCTTGGAGTTTTAGGTCGGTTTATCAAGTTGGTTGGATTTAATAAAATAAATTCATTGTTTCAAATTTTGTATAATACGATATCCAAATATTTATCATAATGCAATTCAAAATATAGAATATTAAATTGTGGAGTTAATTGTTTTGGATATTATCAGGTGTTTTGCCTGGACTTAGAAAAGTAATCGTTGGAGTGAGGTCCATGCTTAGGAAATGCCATGCGATGTGGCATGCATTTTGGCCGCTCACTCGTTGTTGTTACGTAGGAACTTTGTTATTCATGAGAAATTATTAAGTGGACTCCATTAATTACGTTGGTTTCAATTAATAAAATTTATCTATCTCAAAATAACTTTTAAATAACTATTTACTCTTTATTTACATGTAAAAAAAGTGAAGATTTACCTCGAAAAAATATGAGATGAATAGATCTTATGGGACGATGGATGACGTGTTAAGCTGACAGTGACAGAACTATGTGGGGTGAGGATGAACAATCGCCCCACCCTCGAATTTTTTTCCACCTTTGTCCCCTATTTAATTTTTTTAAAAATTAGTTTATTTATGAATTTGCCCTCTACTTTCAAACATTTATAGTTTGTCCCCAACTTCAAATTTTGGCTCCATCAACGTGAGTTGTGTCTATCTAATAATTTTTCATTATTCATACTTACGTAGGGCTGATGTGGCATTTCGTTGCCATTGTCAGCATCCCATCAACTGTATATTTGGGCTGATGGAATGTGATAAAGCCCAGTTCTTAGCAGTCCGATTTCTGAATTAATAATTCCATGGCCAAGTAGCCGCGCTGTTTTAGGGTATAAATGTACCGAGTTTGAACAAACAAAATTATATTTGTGTGTTCGTATATTTATTTTTAAAGGTGTTCATGTTTGGATCGTGTATTTTTAAATTTTTAGTATTGTGTTCGTATTCACTTATTTATTTTTGAATATGTCCGTGTTCGTTCGTTTAAGTGTTCGCGAACATATTTATTTATTCGTGCGTTAACATGTTCGTTTATATGTTTAGAAATATTAGCTAAATTAACAATAAATAAATAAGTAAAACAAAAACAACAAAATAAAACTTACATTTCAACATAAGCTTATATAACTTTCTTAGCAACAACAAAAATAGTATTTCGATACATCCACAAGCATTTTCATCCTATAAACAGCCTATTAGTGAGCTTATAAAACGAGCTTGTTTGTGAACATAAACGAACCGAACACACATTTGTTCGTTTTCATTCGTTTATTAAATGAACATAAAATTTTTATTCATACTCGACTATTTAGCTTAATAAACAAACGCTATACGAATATTTCGTCAAACGCTTCGTTTATTTACACTCCTACATTGCTATAGTTGAAAGCATATATAAAACACAAAAAAATTTAAAAACAAGCTATGAGATAAAGGATAATTCTAAATAAACGATGTACCGTTATGCACCATTAATTATATGTATCGCTATGTACTATTAACTATTTTAATTATTTTTAAAATCATAGGGACAATAAGCGTCATTATCTTTTTTAGAATAAAACCTAAATAAACAATTTTTTTTCAGATTTTTTTGGTAAAGTACACAAATGGTAACTGGACTTTGGCACATTATTCAATTTAGTAATCAAACTTTCAATTGCTTCAATGCTATCATTAAACTTTTAGTTTTGCTCCAAATCGGTCACGGACCCATTAACAACCGTTAAAAAGTGACGTGGTAGTTAAAATGTTTTGCATAATAACACATTTAGTCATTCACATTTTCACATTCAAACAATTTTGTCCTAATTTAAAAAAAAATAAATTTAACTCTTATTATTTACACATTATTTTAATTTGACCTTATTTTAATTAAATATAATTTAAGTCTAAAATCATAAACCCTAAATCATAAACAATAAAACTAAAACTCTATACACATAAACCTGCCCAAAACCATAAATTTTGCTTTGATCAATCGAGGAAATAATATGTGTTGTAAATTATTAAAGAGGCTTCCATGGCCTGGATCAGTGGTGGATGATATGTCCTAAACCACGAATTGGAACTATTCTAACCTTTGAATTTGAACTCTCTCCCCCCCCCCCCCCCCCCCTTATATTTTGACATCATTCTTTTCTCTACATATATATTATATAATTTTGAATTTCGTTCCCAACTTTAGTTGCTTTATTTGATAATCTTTCTTTCTCCATTTGACTTTGCATTCTCCTCTCTTTTATAGTTTTAATATTCTGTCTTTAATTGCTGCAAAATTCTTGTTATCGAGCTGAAGTAATATAATGATACAAAGGCTCATTTATGCATTTCTTTTGTTCAAGCTCTAATCATTTTCTATTTTTATTTTTATTTTTCGAATCACAATGATTATGTGAAGAAGGCAATTTAACGTTAGACAAAAAACATTAAATTCGAAATAAATATGACGAAATTAAAATTAATTAAAATAAAGAATTACAGTAATTAATTAGACAGAGATAAACGAAAAATAATATTGAAATAACCGAAAAAGAGGTTGACCGAGGTCTGCACGAACACAGTTTATTTAAGACGGATTCAACCACTACGAGGTGCTAGAGTTGATTGACCATCGGTCTCCCAGGATACAACAATCGGATGAAATTCTGCAGCAACACTACTAGAGATTTCACGAACAATCTCGAGCCTTCGACTATCACCAGAAAACACTATGCAAATTTTGAAAAGAGAAACATTTTTTTGGTTGTTAGGAAAAAATTAATTTGAACGTGGTAAAATATTCGCAGGCACAAGACGTCGTGCAGGTGCGCCCCAACCCAAATGAAATTGGATTCGCACCCCCTTACGCGCGAGGCAAAATTTTATCTCAAATTATTCAATGACCAAAAGTAGGTTAAGTGTATATAAACACTTCCCAATCCATTTATCCCATCAATGTGGGATTGGGGGTTTTCATTTCCTTTTCTTGCATTGCAACCTCCTTACTTTGACCATCGATTTCTCATTCATTACTCAACCATTTTGAGCATATGAGATACCGTTGTAAAGATCTCGTGGAGTAGAATAAGTTTTTGTTGAATCTTTATTTGAGTCTCCATCTTTACTTATTCGAAATATGGCTCAAAGTTTCCATTTTCTCATATTTTTCCAACAGTCCCCCACATGAATAAAATTGATGCATTTATCAAAACTATTTTGAATCGATGTGGTGATAGTTTCTGCAATTGATAGTTGCATAGGATAGGTAGGTTTCCACCCTTGAACCTTCCCTTGTGAAAGTATATTTACTTTTCTGGCTGTCTAGTAGACACGATGTTCTTGAACTGTCCTACCGTTTGTGTGAACGATGATATACTTCACACAAATACCTTTCTGGCACGAGTTTAATTTTCATGGTTATGTCCATATAGCCGTGGACATCGCCTAGTTCTGCGAGAGTTTGAGAGAACTATGCCTCAATAGTCTCTTTGAAGCATCCCCTACTTCACTCTTAGATAGGTGACTTATGTTGCTTGGCCTCGCCGATGCACACAATGTTCATTAAAAGCAATGCTTATCCTGTTCTGTTTTCAGTCACTGTTTACATCATAGGAATGGACTTGGGAGAGTAACCCCCTATAGTGACCGCACAAGGTCTATGTAATTAGGTTGTCCCTTTGAACTTAGATCTTGGGATCTCCAGTCAACTAGGTTGGGTTTTCTTTCTCATAGCGCCTTAAATTTTCATGGGCTTTAGTCTCATTCCTTTCAATATTTTCTCAACTTGATCTCGGTTTAACCTTTTGGTTAGCGGATCCGTAACATTATCATTTGATTTTACAAGATCAACAGAGTAACCCATTTGAGACCAATTGTTTAATTGATTTCTAATTACACCAGAATCATCCTTGTCAAATTCCTCAAGAATTTGTCCATATGGTGTGACTTAATTAATATGAGACTTGTAGGTGATCGTTTGATTTGGATGCCCAAAATCAATTATATCATTCTCATATTTTCCATGTCAAATCTTGAATTTTACATATCTTTGGTACGTTTACCATTTCATTGTTACATATAACAATGAGCGTGTTATAGGATCATATATTCTAATGCAAACTTTTGTCACACTGTTTCTTTGTCATTATGACAATATTTTCATTTTAACCTTTTGTTGAACGCATGGACTATTTCTCATTGATGATCTCAAAATTTCCATCGAATTTGGACCTACTTCACTATCCATTTAGGAAATCTATTCCAAAGAGTGATACATTCTTTATTTTTCATTATCACATTCTTGTGAATCTATTTGTCCACAAGAATTTTACACAGTCAATGAAAATATAGTTCGTTTTTTCCCATTTACTTCGGTAATAGAAATATTACCTTTGCAAGACACCCCCACATTTTTATGTAGTTGTAGGAAGGTTTAATTTCCTTCCATAACTCATATGGCGTCTAATTAGTTGATAGAACAACCCCCACATGTTAGGCACATTTTGAAGTTTCAATTCTTATCTTCAAAATTATTGTACCCTATGATGTTGTGACGTTCCTCATATAGAGTTTTCCTAATATAATTAATTTATTAATTTTGGGTTTCAACATCTTACTCATAGATAACGATATCTCTATAATATCCTTTGTTCTTAAGCAAGATCAGTTTGTCCGATCATAAAGATAACACATCACACAGTTTTAATAGAAAGAGCAATAATGGACAGTGCACCAAGTAGGTAACTTATAAAAGAGAGGTTGCGCACTAGGCACGTTTAAATACGAAGTCTTTCAAAGAACCAATCCTAGATATGTAGTTTCATATTGTTTTTCCAATCACTGTTTATGGTCCAATGACCCTCGCAATTCTTTGGCCATTTTAAACATTGTTCACTCCATAACATGCATTAAAATATGCTTTAAGAATTTAATTTGACATAGAGAACCAAGTTCTTCTATGTATTGATTCGAGACCTTAGTCGGAATCAACACTTTGAATTTAGTAACCATTGTTATTCCCAAAATAAATTCACCGATTCATTTCTAAAATAGAATCATCCTTGATTCTTTAAGAAATAATAACTTTAAGTTATTTCTCTTTCCAAAATAAATTCACTAATTTATTCCAAGATTGAATCTTTCTAGATTCCTTTGAAATTAAATCCAACGACTTATTTCCCTTAAAGAGTTAGAATCAATAAAACTCTCTTGAAAATAAATTCAATAATTTATTTTCTTTTCTAAAATAAAAATCATACTTGATTCCTAAGAAATAAATGCCACGATTTATTTCCCCGCAACGTTAGAATCAACACAAGATTCTAATAAAGAAATAAATTTAGTAATTTATTTTCATCACATCTTCTGTTAAACATTGAGATTAGTAGCACTAAAGACCCAAATAGAGATATCACGGCCAACTGGATCAAGATCTTTGTTTCCAGAACAAATCACAAAATTTTCTCATGGTTATCCTACACTTTCTCAAGGAATATTATTGGTTAAATAATAATCCCAAGTGTTTCCAAATACAAATAATAATTATTCAATAATTACTATTTCTCATGAAAAAGATATTCCTTTCAATGTTATATTGGCTCGTTAGTTTCCACCAATAGATAACCTTGCCATAAATCTTTTACTCACATGGTAAAAGTTTTACAATATATGCAACCATGTATTTTCCATATGATTTTAATCCTTTCCAAAACCGAAGGTATTAAATCAAACATGTATCCTCATGATACATACCAATAAACCGAAAAATTATTTCGTTTATTTCCGATTTTGATTTTTTCAAAAAATTACCGTAACCTCTATTACTCTCAACAATCATTTCTATAACACATATTTGTCGCATTTAATTTATGAGATCTAAGTGAACCCGGTAAAACAAAAATATTAATCCCCAAAAAAATTATTTGCTTGACTCATACACTTATCTCGAATTGCCTTTTGAAGATCAGAATGAAATCTGTCTTAATATTGTTAGACAAAAGGGTTAAATACGAAATAAACGTGCCGAAATTAAAATTAATTAAAGTAAAAAAATTACAGTAATTAATTATACAGAGATAAATGAAAAATAATATTGAAATAACAGAAAAAGGGGTTGACTGAGGCCTGCACGAACACAGTTTCCTTAAGACAGATTCGACCACTCCGAGGTGCTAGAGTCGATTGATCGTCGGTCTCCCAAGATACAACAATCAGATGAAATTCTGCAGCAGCTCTACTGGAGATTTCACGAACAATCTCGAGCCTTCGACTATCACTAGAAAACACTATGCAGATTTTTAAGAGAGAAAAACGAATTTTTGGTTGTCTTTTAAAACTAGGGAAAACATGAGATTATATTATACAGATCATGCCCCTAATCAGATAACATGAGTGGGCTACAAACATTTAATTCGAATTCAAATTAATCCAAATTTATTCCTTAATTTTTGAGATAATCTGCTATCCAAAAGGAAAAAATTAATTTGAATATGGTAAAATATCCGCAAGCCCAAGCAGGGCCCAACTGGTCCGGACATTCATGTCTCTCACATCGTGCGGGTGTGCCCCAACCCGAATGAGATTGGATTTGCACCCCCTGCGCGTGAGGCACAGTTTCATCTAAAGTCATTCAATGACCACAAGTAGGGTAAGTGTATATAAACAGTTCCCAATCCATTTATCCCATCAATGTGGGATTAGGGGTTTCCATTTCCTTTTCTTGCTTTGCAACCTCCTTACTTTGACCATCAATTTCTCATTCATTACTCAACCATTTTGAGCATATGAGATACCATTGTAAAGATCTCGCGGAGTAGAATAAGTTTCTGTTGATTCTTTATTTGAATCTCCATATTTACTTATTCGAAATATGGCTCAAAGTTTCCATTTTCTTATATTTTTCCAACAGTCCCCCACATGAATGAAATTGATGCATTTACCAAAACTATTTTGACTCGATGTGGTGGTAGTTTCTACGATTGATAGTTGCATAGGATAGGTAGGTGTCCACCCTTGAACCCTCCCTTGTGAAAGTATATTTACTTTACTGGTTGTCCAGTAGACACAATGTCCTTAAACTGTCTTGCCGTTTGTGTAAACGATGATATACTCCACACGAATACCTTTCTGGCACGAGTTTAATTCTCATGGTTATGTCCATATAGTTGTGGACATTGCCTGGCTCTGCGAGAGTTTGAGAGAACTGTAAAACTAAAGAATTGATTTTGATATAACAAAGAATTTAAGGACTAAATTGAAAAAGTGAAAATAATTTTTAAGTCATCAAAACTTCCCAAAATCTCTAAGCAAATGATCCAAGTCAAAACCAATGTTTATGAAAAATTTTCTAAGTGTTTTCCAAGTCAAAATAGTGATTTTCGAGTCACCGTTTCGAAACGGCCTTTAGGCGATTCAGAACGTTTTGAAACTGTTAACATGTATTTCAGAACAAGACTTCTCGCTTCGATACGGGTGTATCGAAACAGGTCCTTGTGTTTCGAAACGGATGAAGAACAACAGAACGAGTTGATTCGTTTCGATACAGCAGTATCGAAACGACCTCAAACGTTTCGAAATGATTTTCAAAGTTGTATCTAAAAATATGATCATTGCAAGTTTTATAATTGATTTTCGGAAAATGGTTAAGGTGCATCAAAACGATTTAAACCGTTTCGATACAGGTTTTGGCAGAGTCAAAATGTTTTGAAAGCGGGCTCTAGCACGTTTCAGAACGAGCTCTTGGTGTATCGAAACGATCTGGTCTGTTTTGATACGGTCTCTTAATTACACCCCAACGCCTATTTCTATTTTGGTATGTTTCGAAACAGGTTCGAGCGTTTCGAAATGGGTAGTTGCAGAAGTGCATTTAATGTGGGAAAAATTGCATCCCAACAGCTATATTTATGATGACAACAACCCCAACGGCTAGATTTGAATGAGAAGGTATAAAATAGAGTTCTAAAAGTATCAACAACAACTAATTGAGCCTCAAAGAAACAATCCAACATCAAATTCAAGCTCTAGAGCAAAATTTCCATATTCTTTGTAAAACCCCAATTATGGTTCATTGTAATTCTTATCTTTTTGATTCAATTAGGTTGAGTGCTTGTTATTGGACAACATTTGTATTGAGAGATACTAGTTATTTGCCTTCATCTTCTTTGTAAACATTATATGAGGATTGGGTCAATTTTGGGTAGAAAATTGGCCATCGTGTAAAGGTTTCCACCTAAGCCTAGAAAAGGGGAAGATCAGCTAGTGGTGTTGTTGGAAAATCCTTAATGGAAGCTAAGGTAGTGGTTGTAGAGTTCAATTGGAACTTGAACCACTATAAGTGTCTTGTCTTGATATTTTCATTTTACCACTTCACCACCAAACTTTCTAAAAATTCAATTCACCCCATCTTGGCTTAAATTAATTCAATAATCCACTCAACAATTGGTATCAGAGTCTACCTCTTTTGAAGGATTAACAACCACAAGAGGAGTTCCTAGGAGAGTGTGATCAAGTTCAAAGACAAGCCATGACATCTACTTCAGCCTCCAACATTTACGAGTCACAATCCACCATTAAACCACCTTTCTTCAATGGGGACAACTACCTATATTGGAAGAATCAGATGCGTCTCTTCATCAAGTCCACAAATTATATGGTTTGGGATGTAGTGGAAGAAGGTCCTTACATTTTGGTTAAAAGAAACGATGAAGGAAGACTAGTCCCGAAGGTGAAGTCAGAGATGACCAAGGAAGATAAACGAAGGATACAAGTCAAAATAAAGCTCTACACATTATATTTTGTGCACTTGGTCCGGATATCTAATCGAAGGTTTCATCTATCGAAAGTGTGAAAGAATCGTGGGGCATTTTAGAGACGACTTACGAAGGTACTAGCGATGTGAAGGAAACGAAGATCGGGTTGTTAAATTTGAGCTATGAAAATTTCAAGATGGACCCCGATGAGAGCGTCTCAAAGATGTTTGATCGGTTTTTGATCATTGTCAATGGTCTTAAAGGATTCGGTGAAGTGATTCCCGAAGATAAGCTATTAAGGAAGCTTCTATACCCTCTCCCGGAGTCTTGGGATGGTAAAAGAACGACCATCATTGAAGCTAAGAATTTGAAGGCTTTGAAGCTTGATGAGCTCGTTAGTTCTCTTCTTACACATGAGATCATGAAGCAAGGAAGAGAAGAAGAATAGAGAAGCATGTGGTGGAAAAGAAGAAAAAGCTAGGAGTTTCTCTCAAAGCCTCTCTACAAGAGGAGAGCTCTTCTAGTGAGGAGGAAGACTTTGAGGAGTTGACTATGATAGCCAAACGATTCTCACGGTTCATGAAGTCCAACCGAGGGAGAAAAATTCAAAGAAAGATGGACTTCAAGAACAAAGGCAAAGAAGAAGAAAGCGATATGATCATTTGCTATGAGTGCAAGAAGCCGGGTCACATACGTTCTGATTGCCCTCAACTCAAGAAGAAGAGCTTTGGGAAGAAGATGAAGCTCAAAGCTAAGCTTGCTACTTGGAGTGATGAGGAGTCATCCGAGGATGAGGAACATGAAGTGGCCAAACTTTGCCTCATGGCTCTTGAGGAGGATTCGATGGTAACCTCTAACTCATCTTGCTTTGATTTTACATTTAATGAATTGCATGATGCATACGATGAGTTACAAGAGGTATATGACAAGTTATTAGAGAAATATAAGGAGTTCGTTTTGAAAAATAAAAAGGTCATTTCGGATTTGAAAGCTCAAAATGATTCACTCTCTAAAGCTAACTCGGATTTTGAAAAAAAGGTTTTAAGCTTACAAGATGATTTGAAGTTTTTTAAACAAGAAAACATTAATTTAAATAACCTTCTTTCTCAATGTAATGATGAACACCAAAAGTTGGTGAATGAGCTAAATGAGCTCAAAATTTCTTTCAAAAATGTTGGTTCTTCAAGGGTTGAAAAAGGTCAGCCTTCAAAAACCAACCTTGTAAAAAGAAATAATTTTAACTACAAACAAAGTGTCTCCAATAGGCAAAAAAGAACTAAAAAGATTAGAAGTGTATGGGTTCCTAAGGAACTTGTAAAATCTAACAATATTATTGCCATGTCACATTGGATTCCTAAGGGAACCAAGCTTTTGGGAGCTAACACTCATGGACCCAAAATGATTTGGGTACCAAAAATCATAGCTTAATCTCTTTGTTTGTAGGAGGAGCATTGCTACAAGGCCAAAGCACAAAGTCAAAATTCATGGTACCTTGATAGTGGATGCTCGAGGCACATGACCGGAGACAAGAGTCGATTCATGAAATTAAAGCCAAAAAGTGGAGGAGTAGTAACATTTGGTGACAACTCCAAGGGCCACATTGAAGGTATTTTCTCCATAGGTAATCACTCTTCTATACTTATTTAAAATGTTTTGTATGTCAATGGTCTAAAACATAACTTGTTGAGAATAAGTCAATTGTGTGATAAAGGGTTTAATGTCTTGTTTGATGTAAATGGGTGTAAAATAGTTGACATTAAATCTAATAAAACAATGCTCATTGGTCATCGTATAGGCAATATATATATGGTGCATCTAGATGACATTCATACATCCCATGCATGCTTAGTTGCACAAAATGAAAATGATGCATGGTTATGGCATATGAAACTAGAGTTGTCGAGGTAGTGCCTATATAGGTTGCCGAGGTAGTGCCTTCTAGAGTTGTCGAGGCAATGAGCAATTGCTCGTCAGAGAATGCTTCTTGTTTTTTTGTGGGAGTGGTTTCTTTCTCTCTTTGTTCCAATCGTGATAAGTGGTCAACAACTTGGTTCTCAGTACCTTTTTTGTCTTTGATTTCAATGTCGAATTCTTGTAGCAGTAAAATCCAACGAATCAAGCGAGGCTTGGCATCTTTCTTGGAAAACAGGTACTTGATTGCTGAGTGGTCAGTGTGAACAGTCACCATTGTTCCGATTAGGTATGGTCGAAACTTTTCGAAAGCAAATACTACTGCTAGTAATTCCTTCTCTGTTGTTGTGTAATTGACTTGGGCCTCGGTGAGAGTTTTACTAGCACATTAGATCACATGGAAGATCTTGCCTTTTCTTTAACCAAAGACTGCTCCTATTGCAAAATCTCTTGCGTCACACATGAGTTCGAAAAGCATCATCCAATCTGGTGGAATCACTATGGGTGCGGTCACAAGCTTCTATTTTAGTGTCTCGAATGCTTCAATGCATGAGTCGTTAAAGTCAAAGGCTCTATCCTGTTCAAGCAGGTTACACAAAGGTTTAGTGATTTTAGAAAGTTTTTCAATGAATCTCCTATAAAAACCTATGTGTCCTAGAAAGTTTCGGATTCCTTTGACTGAAGTTGGTGGGGGTAGTTTCTCGATCACATCAATCTTTGCTTTGTCAACTTCAATTCCATTGAAAGAGATCTTGTGGCCGAGAAATATGCCTTCATTTTCTATAAAGTGGCACTGCTTCCAATTTAGGACCAAGTCTGATTCCTCGCATCTTTTAAGTACTTTCCTTAAATTGTCTCCAAATACCGAGAAATCATCCATGCCTTCTACCATGTCGGAGAAAATTGCCATCATGTATCGTTGGAAGGTTGCCGGGGCATTGCAGAGTCCGAAAGGCATCCTTTGGAAGACATAAGTGCCGAATGAGCATGTGAAGCTGGTCTTTTCTTGATCTTTTGGTGCTATGGCAATTTGGTTATACCCTAAATAACCATTAAGAACACAATAAAAGGGTTTACCTACAAGATGGTAATGCATTTGATCAATAAATGGTAAAGGAAAACGACCTTTCCTAGTAGCTTTATTCAGCTTATGGTAATCCATGCAAACCCTCCAACCGGTCACAGTCCTGGTTGGGATTAGTTCATTGTTTTCATTTCTTACCACAGTTATACCTCCTTTTTTTGGTACACATTATACCAGACTTACCTATGTACTGTCAAAGATATGATAGATGATACCGGCGTCAAGCCATTTGATGATTTCTTTCCTTACTACCTCTTTCATGACTCAGTTAAGTCTTCTTTGTGCCTCAATGGTTGGTTTGTGATCATCCGCCATGAGGATTTTGTGCATACAGACCGTTGGGCTAATTTCCTTCAAATCGGCAATTGTCCATCCTATTGCCTGTTTGTGCAGCTTTAGCATGTCGATCAATTTTTGTTCCTGTTCGTGCTGTAACTTAGAAGAGATGATTATGGGTAATGTGTTATTGGTTCCCAATTAAACATATTTCAATTGCCCTAGCAATGATTTTAATTCAAGAATAGAAGGTTGCTTGATAGAGGACTTTTCGATCTTTCTTACCTCCCTAGAGTAATCTAGTGGTTCGAAATACTTACCTGGATGACTAGCTATCAAGTTGGCTTCTTCCTGCTCATCGTCATTCTGTTCTTCAGAGTTAGGGCAATTGTCAAAGTAATTGCCGAGGCAGTCGTCACAAGCATTGCTGAGGCAATTTCATGGTCATTGCGAGGCAATTTTCACAGCTATTGCCGAGGCAATATATATCCATGTCACACTCAGTTATGGCATGGATGACTTGACATTAATCTGGATCATTGGGTTGCTTAAGGGTGTGAAAAACATTCAACTTAATTTGCTGATCATTCACCCTCATGGTGAGTTCTCCTCTCTCAACGTCGATCATGGTAGCTAGGAATGGCCTCTTGAGGATAATAGGTACGAACTCACCTACTTCACAGTCTAAAACAATAAAGTCAGGAGGGAAAATAAATTTATCAACTCTTACTAGGATATCCTCACTTTTTCCCTCTGGATGAACATAGGATCTATCAGCAAGCTGTAGCATCATTGTAGTAGGCCTCGCCTTCCCTATTCCCAATTGTTGGAAGAATGATTTCGGCACAAGGTTTATGCTTACTCCAATATCACATAGTGCCTTCCCGACATAGTGATTTCCAATTGCGCATGGTATGGTGAAACTACCGGGATCTTTCAGCTTAAGTGGCATTCTGTTGTGCAGCATGACCATACATCCTTCCGTTACGACAACCGTTTCAAATTCCCCTATTCTTGTTCTCTTAGAGACAATATCTTTATGGAACTTGGTGTAGTTCGGCATTTGCTCTATTGTTTCTACCAAAGGCAAGTTTATGTGGACTTTTTTCAAGATGTCGAGGAACTTCTTGAATTGGTATTCTTGTTTCTTCCATTTCATCCTTTGTGGGAACAGTGGTGGAAATCGAATGTCTTCAATCCGTTCCTTACATGGGAATTTGATTTGAGGCATTGAATCAGGACCTTCAGATGCCTTATTGTTTTCCGCAGTGTCTTTGTCAGGCATTGCCGAGGCAATGTTATCAGGTATTGTTAAGGCAATTTTGTCTGGCATTGTTGAGGATGTTTTCTCTAAGCCGAGTTGTAAATGCTGGACATCATGTTGTTGTTTCGGTTGTAGTTTCCAACATAAAATCTGGACTCTAATTCTGTGGACATTCAGAAGAATCATGGTTACCATTACATAAATCACATAATGAACCTACTACCTTGACCTCCTGTGTATTGCTTGGTCGTTGCATGTTCTTAACCAAATTGGTTAAGGTGGCCAATTGTGAGAGAATTGAGTCTGATGACTCAAGTTCATTTATGGTGGCATGACGTCTAACTCCCCCTCTTTTGGTTGTTGGGAACTGATAGCCATTTTTAGCAAGCTTATTCAGGATTTTTATTGCTTATTCTGGTGGCTTGTCTAGGAGTATGCCATTTGCTGAGGCATCAAGCATCATCCTCATTGGCGTTTTTACTGCATTGTAAAACATTGTCACTTGTGTTCACAATGGTAATCCGTGTAAGGGGCATTTGTGTAAAAGCTCTCTATATCGCTCCCAAGCCTCGTACATAGATTCATCATCTGCCTGCCGAAAAGAAGTGATTTCATTACGTAACTTATCAGTCAAATTTGTAGGATTAAATCGAGCAAGGAAATCACGACATAAGTCATTCCAAGATCCTATAGATCCTGCCGAAATGCTATCCAACCAAGTTTTTGCCATATCCCTCAGTGAATAGGGAAATAATTTCAGCCTTAAAATATCCTCATGAACTCCTTGTATTTTGAATGAGTTGCAAATCTCCAGGAAGGATTTGAGGTGTTGTGTAGCATCTTCAGATGCCATGTCGCCAAATTAACCCATTGTATTGATCATGTTGAACATTACGAGATTTAATTCAAAGTAGGCAGCATCGATTTCAGGTGGAACAACTCCTGGGTTTAGTCCGTTGAGATCATCCTCTAAATAATCTCGAACGGTTAGGTTCCTTACTTCATCAAATTGAGGTAGCCGAATCACTCTGTCTCCTGCTGCGACATTCTGATTGTTGTTGGCATTGTTATTGCGGGCTGCATTTGCCATTGCTCCTTTCAGTTTTTGTTTGAGTTTACTATAGGTACGTTCAATCTCCAGATCAAGGGGATATTCTAGTCATGTTGGATTTGCCCTGGTCATACACCAATGCAAAACCAAATTATGTTAACCCTTGGGAAATTGAACAATAAAAAGTAAAAATAAAAGTGCAAGAAAATAAAAACGAAGTCGCTATTACCAATCCCCGGTAGCGGCGCCAAAAACTTGTTGCACGTATTCAAGGTCGCAATTTTAGTGCAAGTATACACGTTGCCAAGTTATAGTATAAAAGATATCGTCTCCACAGGGTTTGGTGCTACTTCCAGAGATTATCGCCTCACACTGTAGAAAATTAAAAACTGGTAATGATTTGGTCGAGAGAGCAACTAAAAATAAAGAAATCGTGTAAATTAAGGGATTGCGTAAATATGATGATAGAGCAGGCCAGATTATGTTGCGTCGTAGTGTAGAAGTTGAATGAATCTGTCTCAGTTTTGAATGCAAATTTCAACTTGATTGCCTCGACAATGGGCAAGAGAATTGCCTCGACAATGAACACAGCTACTGCCTGGGCAATTTGTGCGACAACCGTCAAGGTTTGACAAAGCGTTCTTCAATGGTTTCTTCTTATTCCTAAGCTAAAACTCTATTGATGTACATGCCTTGATAATACCTCCTAGTGTGAACCAAGGGTGAACACCAACCAATCTTACGCTTCTCTTAGCCATTGAAACTCGTACTTATCCCTAAGTTGAATTAGTCTTCACCGATTAGGATACATACCATGCTTATTCGTTTCATGAGTCTAACTCTCCCGATATTAGACAAATAGATACAAACGCAATATCCTATCCCAATTCAATTGCAAGAAAAGTAAATACCAAGAATAAGAAAACCTTAAACTTAATTGCATTAACAAAAACCTAAACAAATTAAAATCATCTTCTCACTACTACTAAACAAAATAACCCTAGCCTAAAGAAGATTTTAGTTCATAATGGCGATAAGAAAACACTCTAAATTCTCTACCGAATTTCTCTCTCTACTTCGATGTCCTTTTGTGATGGCTCGGTCTTTACTTTTATAGAGCATGGGCTTGCCAACTTCTTCTTGGATTAAGAGGATAAGTAGGAGTTGGACATAACTTCATAAAAGACTTAAATCTCTTTTAATTTATTATTTTATTTCTCCTTATCGATTCATTATCCTTAACCTTCCTTCTGTTTTTTTCATGGTCTTCCTAAGCTCCGATCTTCATGTAGAGTATCTTTAAAAATTCGGCATTTTATGCTCTTCAAGTCGCATACCACTTTGCATATTTTCTCCCTTGTCGGCAAATATCTGGGCATTGCCTCGGTAGTGATTTAGTCATTGCCTTGGCAATGGTCTGTTAGTCTTTCCCACTCGGCAGGGCTCATTCTCTTGGTTCAGCGTCCCTCAGTAAGGCTTGACATCAACGAATTGCTCCGTCTGGAACGTCAAGTGATGGTTCCGCACCGTTATTTCTCCTTTCTTCACTGCCGCGACAATACTTGCCCAGGGAATAGGTGATGAAATCTGCACATGCACAAAACACACACCAAAGCAGAACATTTTCCACCAAATATATTCAAGTAAAGATGATCAAGCATGGTAATGGTAAGAACAATGAAATTGTGTATGTATGGATAGTAATGCGTCCACAATGAGCTTAAGTCTAACAATAATTGAGTCATAAAAGGTCTAAAATGAATACTTTTGCACACCTAACATTGCTGAAATAGT
This sequence comes from Hibiscus tridactylites, assembly GCA_958450335.1. Lineage (NCBI taxonomy): Eukaryota > Viridiplantae > Streptophyta > Magnoliopsida > Malvales > Malvaceae > Hibiscus > Hibiscus tridactylites. Next base: position 37,088,651 of record OY288292.1, on the reverse strand, counting down.
TGGCAAACTTCCATGAATTGCTTCAAGTGTTGCCTCGTATCTCCATTGGGTGATCAATTGAACCGACCTACATTCAAAAGAGTTTGAATCATTACCACTTTAAGTTCAAAATTGGCAGCATTTACCTCTGTTCCAACTATGCCTGGCATCAAACTGTCAACGTTTGATGCCAAGTGCTCTCTAATAGGTCTCTCCATGGCATCATCCACTATGGGTGCGACAGGGGCAGCCGGTATCCCTCCGTGTATAGGTGGATTGTAACACCCGGGTTTAGGGGTCGGGTGAAAATAATATTTTAATATTATTCCAGGTTCGGTTTTATAATTAAAATAATCATTTGGGCCTCGGGTTTCAAAAACAAACATTTTATGTTGGTCCAAATTGAAATGAAATTCAATTTGGATAGATTTTAAAGGAAATAGGAAATAGCCATTCACTAATGGCAATATTGTAAATAACTCAACTTTTAATTTTAAACCCCCCTTTTATCAAATAGCCACTATTCATCTTCTTCTTCTAAAAACAAAACAACGACTTGGAGAAGCTCTCATCCCCTCCACTATTCCATCATCTAGCTCCTTCATTTCAACTCGGTTTTGAAAGGTAATATCATTTTTGACTTGTCCTCAACTTCCTCTCTTCAAAAGTACAAATAGTTTTCATTTTCTTCAATGTTTTGGAAATTGAGTTTTTAAAGGTTTTGATTAAAAATGATAGCTTTATGGTGTTTAACTTAAAATTTCGATTTAATGTTGTTAGATATGAAGTCTATGAGTCAAATGATTTAACATATATGCATTTTACATGTTTTTAAGCTCATTTTCGGATCTGGGTTTAATGGGGTTTTTTGAACGGTTTTGAGGTTGTTTTAGGTTGGAATTGGTGGGCTAATGTTAGCACTCTAGTTAAGGGTTGTTTTGGAATCATTTGAGGGTATTAAAGGTGTTGGAAAAATGAGTTTTGATCAAGGTTTATAGGCTGCACGAGTTTGGTAAATTTGGGGTTTGTTCATGGCTTGAAATGTTGTGTCTGACGTTTGAATTGTGTTCCAGGTTAGTTACTTTGATGCTTGGGCTGATTTGAAGTTGTTTGGATTGTGTTGAGGTTGTTTAGAGACAAGGACGTGTGTTGGTGAAGCCTCGGGAGTGAATCCGGAAGATTGAAGGTGATTGCTTGCTTGGTAATTGAGCTTGGAAGTGAAGGTGAGTGGTTAACGTTTTCAAAATGTTTTCTAAGTGTTTGGTTTGAGCATATGGACTAGGTCGGGCTTGATATACCCACCTAGAGTTAGGATTAGGGTGGTAGCCTAATCCTAAGCTAAAACTAGAGACATTGGTTGAACTTTTACTTGATGTTTATGCCTTGTGATGTTATGATATGGTGATTTATGTGTAATGTGTTATACATGTGTGATGAGGCATGTGAGTGATGCATTATGATATGCATGTGGATTGTTCATGATTGTGATCATGGTGAGTACGTGCTAAGCACGGAATTGGTTGTAATTGATAATGTGGATTGAGTTAAATGTTGGCACTAGTATGCTTGGGTACAAATGATCGATCATTAGGATGTTAGTGTGCACACATGAGTCAAATTCGCGCGAGGCCTTGGTGGCGTCGAGTCACCAAGGAGGAGTACGAGTTCGCCCGGAAATTGTTATATGTATTAGTCAATGATGAGTGGAATCCCTTCGACGGGGCGTGAGGATGAGTGGAATCCCCTCCGCGAGACCGGTGATGAGTGAAATCCCACCGTGAGGTAAAGTGGTTGTTGGATGTGAGTTCCAACGTGTTTATCCGCGTATTCGAGTCATAGCTAGATGCAATATATATTGATATGTGTATCAATGTGATGTGGAAATGTGTTTCCTTTTCGGATGATTATATGTGCTTACATATGTTGTGGAAATGAGCTTGTTGAGCATGCCATATTATTGGATATTTGTTCATGCATCATTGACATTTGGCTCTTGACGATCGAAGGTATGATCATGCATTTACCTTGGTTGTGAGAGTGCTCGGACCCTGCATTATCGAGGTTTGTTTTTAAAGAGCTTACCCTCACTAAGCTTTATTGCTTACGCTCTCTTTTGTTCGACAATGCAGATCAGTAGCTCGTGGGTCTCTAAGTGCAAGAAGGGGCCTCCAAGTGTGCTTCGTGGTGCTAGTTAGCTATCAAGTATGGGTATTTTAAATATGATGTAATGGTCAAGCAATGGGAATGTGATTGTGGTGTGATGCCTTTTGAAGTATGATGTTGTTGTTTAGGAGCATGTTAGACTCCTTTTATATGTTTGTTCATTTGGCTTTTGGATGTATGCCTTGCTTGTAAACCATGTTGGTATTTGCCTACCTTAAATTTGTCTAAGTGATGACCTTGTTGAAGCATGCTATTTGTAATGCCATGTATGGTCTTTGGAATTGATGCCTTTTTGAATATCTTGTGTATGTCGAGTATTGTTGCTAGGGAGCATGCCTCTAGAATGTATTTGTATGATTTGTATGTATCGTGTGGTCGTTTCGAACGTCTGGAATCAATTGGAGAAGTCTAAAACTGATTTTGGGAACTTGCAGACATCAGGCGTTTCGAAACGGGTTGTCCTGTTTCGAAGCGGGTGTGGTTCATGGGCCCCCGTATCGGAACTCGTTTCGATACGTTTTGGCTACTGTGAGCCCCTGTTCTGAAACAAGTTTCGAAACACTTTTGCCACTGGAATTGCCGTTCCGAAACTGGTATCGAAACGTCAAGGCTAAAATGAGACCATATTCCGAAACGGGGTGGATGCGTTTCGAAACGGGTGTCTGACTTATCAAATTGAAGCTGGTGTTTCGAAACGGGCTTTGGCGGTTTCGAAACACATGCCTGTTTTTGGACTTTTTGACATCTCCAAAGGGTTCCAAAGGTTGGGCTTAGGCCCGGTTTATTGTTGGGCTTCCGCTTAGGTTTAAACAATGCATTTAGATAAGATAAAAATGAAAATTTTTCTCTAGGGTCCGTAACCGAAGTGGAGCCTTAACGGGTTTCATCTCGGTTATCCCCGTGTAGCCCACTTGGATCGGTCAAGCGTCCGGACCAGGATGAGGGAGTTACACTTGTTGGTATCAGAGCCTAAGGTTACCGAGACCTCGGGCAGGTAAGTGAGGTAAGTTGAAGTTTTGTATTGATATGCACGGTGGTTGCTTGCCTTGTAATCATGATTGCTTGTGTGACAAGTATGCTGATTGTTTTGTTTAAAAGCATGTTGTTTAAGAGTCTCATTGCTACTATTACATCGGAAAAGAATTTTAAAGTGAGGGAACATACTTGAGCCACTTGGAAGCCTTGCCTTGCTAACCCAATTTTGTATGCTTTGTTGTTGTGGTTGTAGTTATTGTCTGTGAGAGCGATGTCGAGGCCGAGAGGTAGTCCGAGAGTGGTTCGTCAGGAACCACGCGTTACGGCTCCTGTTGAGCCGGTGGTTGGAGTGGAGGCTCATATAGAAGGGCCTACTACTGATGAGTTGGAGCTCCTCTACCACCTCCACCACGACCACCTCCTCCGCCTGGAGTTGGAGGCGAGGATGGAGCTGAAGGAGAGGGACCTCAAGGTGGCCAAGGTCCGGCTGGAATTGATATGACTCCGCTAGTGCAAGCTATAGCAGGAGCATTTCAGGCCGCAGTTGCGGGAGCTTAGGCTGCAACTCAGCCTAGGTGTGACGATGCTAGTCTACCGTTGGAGAGGCTCTGTAGCTTAGGGGCCGAAGAGTTCAGAGGGTCTACACCGGAGAGGTCTGAGTTGTGGTTAGAGAAGACCGTTCGCATCTTAGCTCAGATGGGTTGTGTGGGTGCGCATAGATTGGGCTGTGTGATCTCTTTGCTTCAGGGTGATGCCTACACTTGGTGGGTCACCATTACTACCGGAGTCCCAGAGGCTGAGAGAGATTGGGATTTCTTTGAGTCCGCTTTCAGAAAGAGATACTTGGGTCCGAGGTATCTTGATGAGAAGAAGCGAGAGTTTATGGCCCTTGTACAGGGAGATGCTTCTGTGACTGACTATGAGATTCGTTTCATTCATTTGAGTCAGTATGCTCTAGAGTTAGTGCATACTGAGAGGGCCCGATGTGATCGTTTCAGATATGGGCTTCATGAGGAAGTTAAGAGGTACACCTTAGCTTCAGACTATTCAGACTTTGATGTCTAGGTTGGTAGAGCCAAGGACATTGAGCACAACTTGGGGCTGACCAAGCGTTCTGGACGTTCTAGTTCTGGTAAGAGGCATAACAACTTTGGCAGTAGAGATGCCAAGAGGCATAGAGGTGGCGGACAACAGTTTGACCATAGGCGTGGCGGTGGCCACCATGGTAGAGGCCACCAGAGCCATAGAGGTGGAGGGCGTTTGCCCGAGTGTCCGCGTTGTGGGAGACAACACACTGGTGAGTGTTAGGGTAACTTCCATGCTTGTTGGAACTGTGGTTCGAGGGACCACTTTAGGAGGGAGTGTCCGCATCAGGCGGCACAGGCACCGAACGTAGCTCAGGCTCCTGCGAGGGCCAACGATTTTCAGAGAGGTCGTGGGCACGGTCGTGGCTACTTCCAGCCTAGGGCTGATGCACCTAGGGTAGATGCTCAGAGGAACCTTGCTCATGTTGTGGCAGTGCAGCCAGAGGCAGGGGGACCAGCGAGAGTTTATGCTCAGATAGAGGCCAGGAACGACATTGATGTGATAGCAGGTAATTTTAAGTTACAGTCTATGTCTTTGCTTTCTTTGGTTGATTCGGGTTCTACACATTCCTACATTTTGAGTGAGCATGCACGGAAGTTAGATATACCTGTTGAGATCTTAGATGTAGGTATGCATGTGACTAGTTCTTTTGGTGAGACAATTGTAGTTAGACGAATGTATAGGAGATGTCCACTGAAGATGCAGGGTCATGTGTTTTCTATTGATATGATGGAGCTTCCTTTTTATGGCTTTGATATTATTCTGGGTATGGACTGGTTAGTTGAACACCGGGCTAGTGTGGATTTTGAGACGAAAAGGATTTCCTTGAAACTTTCTGATGACTACGAGGTAGTAGTGATAGACGAGAACTTTAAGTTCTTGTCTAATGTTGTGTCAGCTTTAGAGGCTCATAGGTTGATGGATTCCGGGTGTGGGGCCTACCTAGCTATGTGATGAATCCGAATATGAGTGAGGCTAGACCGAAAGATATTAGAACAATATGTGATTTTCTAGATGTGTTTCCTGAAGAGTTACTAGGTTTGCCTCCTGACAGAGATGTTGAGTTTGTGATTGAGACTGTTTCGGGGTCTAATCCAGTTTCGATAGCTCCGTATCGTATGGCTCCTAAAGAGTTGAAAGAATTGAAGAGTCAGTTGCAAGAATTATTAGACCGTGGTTTCATTAGGCCTAGTAGTTCTCCTTGGGGTGCTCCTGTGTTGTTTGTAAAGAAGAAAGATGGCAACATGCGCATGTGTATTGACTACAGGTAGTTGAATCAGTTGACTATGAAGAACAAGTATTCGTTGCCTCGCATATATGATTTGTTAGATCAGTTGAGAGGTGCTTCAGTGTTCTCGAAGATAGATTTGAGATACGGGTACTATCAGTTGAAAGTGAAAGAGTGTGATGTTCCGAAGAAAACTTTTAGGACTAGATATGGTCACTATGAGTTTCTTGTGATACCATTTGGGCTCACTAATGCACCTGCAACATTCATGGATATGATGAACAAAATTTTTAGAGACTATATGGACCGTTTTGTAGTTGTTTTCATTGATGATATTCTTGTGTACTCGAAGACAGAAGAAGAGCATGATGAGCACTTGAGATTTGTGTTACAGAGATTGTTAAGCAATTAGTTGTATGCGAAGCTTAGCAAATGTGAGTTCTGGATTCGAGAGGTTGTATTTCTTGTCCATGTTGTTTCGGCCAAAGGTATCCGTGTTGATCCATCGAAGATTGAGGCTATTGTTGAGTGGAAACAACAAAAGTCTATGACTGAGATTAGGAGTTTCCTGGGACTAGCCGGTTACTATAGGAGATTTGTCGATGGTTTCTCTAGGGTAGTTGCTCCTTTGACTAAATTGTTGCAAAATGAAGTTAAGTTTGAATGGTCAGATGCAAGACAGCAGGCCTTTGAGAAATTGAAAGAAGCTTTGACAAATGCTTCAGTGTTAGTGCAACCTGTTTCAGATAAAGAGTTTGTGATTTATAGTGATGCTTCCTACATAGGTTTAGGTTGTGTTTTGATGCAAGAAAGAAGAGTTGTTGCTTATGCTTCTAGGCAGTTGAAGGTTCATGAGAAGAACTATCCTACTCACGATATAGAGTTAGCCGCAGTTGTGTTTGCATTGAATATTTGGCGTCATTACTCGTATGGTGAGAAGTGTATAGTTTACACCGATCATAAGAGCTTGAAGTATTTGATGGCACAGAGAGAGTTGAACTTGAGACAGAGAAGATGGCTTGAGTTGTTAAAAGATTATGATTTGACCATTAAGTACCATCCGAGTAAGGCAAATGTAGTAGCCGACGCTTTGAGTAGAAAAGTTGGAGTTGAGTTGAGGGCTATGTTTGCTAGATTGAGTGTGTCTGATGATGGTGGTTTGATCAGCGAGTTGCAAGTGAAGCCTTCTTTGATTCAGTTGATTAGAGAGAAGCAGTTGCAAGATGTGTCTTTAGTTCCCCATGTTTAGGACATAGCCGAAGGAAGACCGACCGAGTATAGTTTCAGTGGTGAGAACTTGTTATGCTTTAGAGATAGAGTTGTTGTACCAGAAGATGTTGAATTGAGACGTCAGATTCTGAGTGAAGCACATTCGAGTCCTTTTTCTATGTATCCGGGTAGTACCAAGATGTACCGTGACTTGAAAAATGATTACTTCTGGGTTGGTTTGAAGAAAGATGTAGCCGAGTATGTGAGTCGTTGTATGGTTTGTCAGAGAGTGAAGACAGAACATCAGGTTCCTTCAGGTTTGTTACAGCCTTTGAAGATTCCGGAATGGAAATGGGAGAGGATCACCATGGACTTTGTATCGGGGTTGCCGTTGTCTCCTTCGTAGAAGAATTCCGTTTGGGTGATAGTTGATAGATTCACTAAGTGTGCTCACTTCTTTGCAGTGAACACTACAGATTCCTTAGACAAGTTGGCAAACTTGTACGTCCGTGAGATTGTGAGACTTCATGGAGTTCCGAAGTCTATTGTTTCGGATAGGGATCCTAGATTCACTTCGAGGTTCTGGGGTTGCTTGCATATTGCTCTAGGTAGCCGTTTGCATTTTAGTACTTCTTATCATCCGCAGTCCGATGGAGAGTCAGAGCGAGTGATACAGATTCTAGAGGATATGTTTCGTTGTTGTGTGATTGACTTCCAGGGTTCTTGGGAGAAGCACTTGCCTTTAGTCGACTTTGCTCACAACAACAGTTATCAGTCTAGTATTCAGATGCCCCCCTATGAGGCTTTGTATGGTAGGCGATGTAGGACTCCGATTTGTTGGGCCGAAATGGGTCAGAGATTGTTACCTATGTCGGATTTGCTTAAGGGGACTACCGACAAAGTGAAGTTGATTTATGACCGTTTGAAAACAGCTTCCGATCGTCAAAAGTCTTATGCAGATTTGAAGAGAAAAGAGATTGAGTTCTCCGTGGGTGAGAAAGTGTTTCTGAAAGCATCTTCGTGGAAGAAAGTGATGAGGTTTGGCCGGAAAGGCAAGTTGAGTCCGAGGTTCATTGGTCCGTATGAGATAGTTGAGCGGATTGGGCCTGTAGCTTACCGTTTGAGATTGCCTTCCGAGTTAGAGAAGATCCATGATGTCTTTCATGTGTCGATGATTAGGAGATATAGATAAGATTCTTCTCATGTTATGCATGTTGAGGAGATAGAGTTGAATCCGGATTTGTCTTATAATGAAGAGCCTGTTGAGATACTTGCTTTTGATAGCAAGGTGTTGCGTGGCAAGACCATAGAGTTGGTCAAAGTGTTGTGGAGACATAGAGGTGTGGAAGAGGCCACGTGGGAGAGGAAAGCGGATATGCTTGACCAGTTTCCGTACTTGTTTCCGTCAGGTAATTTCGGGGACGAAATTCCTTAAGTGGGGGAGAGTTGTAACACCCGAGTTTAAGGGTCGGGTGAAAATAATATTTTAATATTATTTCGGGTTCTATTTTATAATTAAAATAATCTTTTGGGCCTCGGGTTTCAAAAACAAACATTTTATGTTGGTCCAAATTGAAATGAAATTCAATTTGGATAGATTTTAAAGGAAATGGGAAATAGCCATTCATTAATGGCAATATTGTAAATATCTCAACTTTTAATTTTAAACCCCCCTTTTATCAAATAGCCACTATTCATCTTCTTCTTCTAAAAACAAAACAACGACTTGGAGAAGCTCTCATCCCCTCCACTATTCCATCACCTAGCTCCTTCATTTCAACTCGGTTTTGAAAGGTAATATCATTTTTGACGTGTCCTCAACTTCCTCTCTTCAAAAGTACAAATAGTTTTCATTTTCTTCAATGTTTTGGAAATTGAGTTTTTAGAGGTTTTAATTAAAAATGATAGCTTTATGGCGTTTAACTTAAAATTTCGATTTAATGTTGTTAGATATGAAGTCTATGAGTCAAATGGTTTAACATATATGAATTTTACTTGGTTTTAAGCTCATTCCCGGATTTGGGTTTAATGGGGGTTTTTGAAGGGTTTAGGGGTGATTTTTGGGGTTGTTTTAGGTTGGAATTGGTGAGCTAATGTTAGTACTATAGTTGGGGGTTGTTTTGGAATCATTTGAGGGTATTAAAGGTGTTGGAAACATGAGTTTTGATCAAGGTTTATGGGCTGCACGAGTTTGGTAAATTTGGGGTTTGTTCATGACTTGAAATGTTGTGTCTGACGTTTGAATTGTGTTCCGGGTTAGTTACTTTGGTGCTTGGGCTGATTTGAAGTTGTTTGGATTGTGTTGAGGTTGTTTAAAGACAAGGACGTGTGTTGGTGAAGCCTCGGGAGTGAATCTGGAAGATTGAAGGTGATTGCTTGCTTGGTAATTGAGCTTGGAAGTGAAGGTGAGTGGTTAATGTTTTCAAAATGTTTTCTAAGTATTTGGTTCGGGCTTGGTAGACCCACCTAGAGTTAGGATTAGGGTGGTAGCCTAATCCTAAGCTAAAACTAGAGACATTGGTTGAACTTTTACTTGATGTTTATGCCTTGTGATGTTATGATATGGTGATTTATGTATAATGTGTTATACATGTGTGATGAGGCATGTGAGTGGTGCATTATGATATGCATGTGGATTGTTCATGGTGTGATCATGGTGAGTACGTGCTAACACGAAATTGGTTGTAATTGATAATGTGGATTGAGTTAAATGTTGGCACTAGTATGCTTGGGTACAAATGATCGATCATTAGGATATTAGTGTGCACACATGAGTCAAATTCGCGCGTGGCTTTGGTGGCGTCGAGTCACCAAGGAGGAGTACGGGTTCGCCTTGAAATTGTTATATGTATTAGTCGATGATGAGTGGAATCCCATCGATGGGGCGTGAGGGTGAGTGGAATCCCCTCTGTGAGACCGATGATGAGTGAAATCCCACCGTGAGGTAAAGTGGTTGTTGGATGTGAGTTCCAACGTGTTTATCCGCGTATTCGAGTCATAGCTAGGTGCAATATATATTGATATGTGTATCAATATGATGTGGAAATGTGTTTCCTTTTTGGATGATTATATGTGCTTACATATGTTATGGAAATGAGCTTGTTGAGCATGACATATTATTGGATATTTGTTCATGCATCATTGACATTTGGCTCTTGAGGATCAAAGGTATGATCATGCATTTACCTTGGTTGTGAGAGTGCTCGGACCCTACATTGTCGAGGTTTGTTTTTAAAGAGCTTACCCTCACTAAGCTTTATTGCTTATGCTCTCTTTTGTTCGACAATGCAGATCAGTAGCTCGTGGGTTGCTAAGTGCAAGAAGGGGCCTCCAAGTGTGCTTCGTGGTGCTAGTTAGCTATCTAGTATGGGTATTTTAAATGTGATGTAATGGTCAAGCAATGGGACATGTGATTGTGGTGTGATGCCTTTTGAAGTATGATGTTGTCGTTTAGGAGCATGTTGGACTCCTTTTATATGTTTGTTAATTTGGCTTTTGGATGTATGCCTTGCGTGTAAACCATGTTGGTATTTGCCTACCTTAAATTTGTCTAAGTGATGACCTTGTTGAAGCATGCTATTTGTAATGCCATGTATGGTCTTTGGAATGGATGCCTTTTTGAATATCTTGTGTATGTCGAGTATGGTTGCTAGGGAGCATGCCTCTAGAATGTATTTGTATTATTTGTATGTATCGTGTGGTCGTTTCAGACGTCTGGAATCAATTGGAGAAGTCTAAAACTGATTTTGGGAACTTGCAGACAGCAAGCGTTTCGAAACGGGTTGTCCTGTTACGAAACGAGTGTGGTTCCATGGCCCCCATATCGGAACTCGTTTCGATACGTTTTGGCTATTGTGAGCCCCTGTTCCGAAACAAGTTTCGAAACACTTTTGCCACTGGAAAATCCATTCCGAAACTGGTATCGAAACGACAAGGCTAAAATGAGACCCTGTTCTGAAACGGGGTGGATGCGTTTCGAAACGAGTGTCTGACTTTTTAAATTGAAGCTGGTGTTTCGAAACGGGCTTTGACTGTTTCGAAACACAAGCCTGTTTTTGGACTTTTTGACATCTCCAAAGGGTTCCAAAGGTTGGGCTTAGGCCCGGTTTGTTGTTGGGCTTCCACTTAGGTTTAAACAATGCATTTAGATAAGATAAAAATGAAAAATTTTCTCTAGGGTCGGTAACCGAAGTGGATCCTTAACGTGTTTCATCTCGGTTATCCCCGTGTAGCCCACTCGGATTGGTCAAGCGTCCGTACTGAGACGAGGGGGTTACATGGATCTACTTGATTGTGTGGAACACCTTCTACTTCTTCATTAACTTTTTGAGCCATCTCTTTGATTTTCTTTTTTTCAATTTGTGGTAGGTTCGTTCAATTTCAGGGTTGAATGGTTGATAGTCCGTAAGGCAGTTCCTGGTCATACACCGAGAAAAATAGATAAATAAAATAAAACAAAAAACATGTAAAATCAAAATAATAAACTCCTTTATAATCCTCGGCAATGATGCCAAAAACTTGTTGACTCGCGTGAGTGCTTGGCAAAAGGGTAGAAAATGTATTGGAAAAGTAATAAAAAATTGCCAAAGGTTGAGTCTTTTGCGTGCAAGTATACACGATCTGCAAGTAATATAGTAGTGAGTTAAGTATCGTCTTCACAGGGATTGGCCAAGAGTTTGAATGCTTTGAATGTTTACTTGTTAAGGGAAAAGTGTTGTTTGATTTGAGAGTTGTTTGAAAATAGTTTTAAAGAAAAGAAAAGAAAAGTAAAGTAAATTAAAACAACAATGGCAAGGAGAGTGTCAAATGAGTGATGAGCGTTGGCAATAGATGTATGGTTTTCATGCTATTCATGCCATGCTAGATTTTAATAATGTAGTGTTTTGGCATCATTTAACGAGCATATTCAAAGTTGGAAAATCCTCTTTTGATGGTATTAATACCTGAAATTAACTTCAGAAATAAGCTCATCTACTTGATTAAGTCCCAATCTATACTCCTAAGGGGTAGATTCACTTCAGAAATAAGCTCATCTACTTGAACATATTCTTTCGAAGTATCTCCCCTTAGTATCTAGCAACATATCGTTGCCCCCTAAGTTTGTTAAGATATTAAGGTTCAATAAGCCAACAATGACAACTTTCGCTTTGCTCAGTTTTGATAAAACATTGAAGAACATGCCAAATAGGGAAAACAATGCTGAAGCATTTCCATTACTAAAAACTAAACATAAAAATAGTGTTCAATGCAAACATCCCCCACCAACTATTGAATTAGTTAATTATGAGGGTAACAAACCAAAAACCTTCATTGTTTTCAACCACATCACCATTTAAAAATAAAAAGAACTTAATCAAAGAGAATGGGCAATAAAAGAGTCTCTCGATGCAGCCCTTCAAGGTCCAATCTCTTGGTCAAGTTGGTCGAACCACGCCTCCTTGGTGTAGCAGGTAGTCGATGGATCTCTCCAAAATTCTTCACACACCGATTGATCTTCTCCATCGGTCTTTAAATAGGTGTGCAAGGAAGACTAGGATATGATCATCTTATCCAAAGTTTGAATGTGAGTTGATCAGGTTAGGGCTGACGTCATTTTTCCATCACTGCTCTGCCAACCAAGCTTTGCTCAATTTATTCGCTATTTTTTCAGAGATTGATCCAATTGCTATTTTCTCGCATCCTGATCTAATCTTATTTTTCGGGTTCAAATGCTACTTGGTCGAGCATCAAATTCTTCTTCTCTGCCAACTGGTGCTTTGGAAATATTTGGTTCATCTGTGCCAACAGCATCTCGACATTCTCTCTAGCATTCCTCCCTACGTTGTTGTGTTCTGCCAACCGCTATGCCAAACCTGCAAAAATTGCCAACAAAACAATCCTTCACACTGGTATAGGAAAAATTCCTAACTTCTTATGAAAATCATGAAATTAAAAACTAAATGCAACAAAATGTACTCAAAAGCAAGCAAAAGCGTTGTAAAATAGGCATAGAAATTAGTACTTTGAGGAGCTAACATACCTCTTCCTCGGAAAATGGTATCACCAACCTGTTTGCCTCATCAACTAAGATATGCTTAAAGTTGCCAGACACCGACCACTCGGCCAACTGAGGAACCGCAACAAAGTGTTTCTTGGACTCTCGAACCACATAGCCTCGAAGCCGACTTGAATTCGACTCCCAACGATGATTTATGGAAAACCCCGAGATATGATTTCGTGCGGCACAAAATTTTGTTTCTCTATGACAAAACGCCATATTGCGATCACCCAACCTCAACCATGAAACCCGAGCATTTTGCCTCCAAACTGACTCCTTACGTCTAATTACCCGCCACAACGCTTGCATCTACGCACGGTGTTTCTCTAATATATCCTCAGACACAGTCTCTGTCGTTACTACTTCATCCACCCCCTCGATATCCAACTACCACGACTTAATTGCCTTGTCCAAATCGCCAAAAACTGACCGATTCCTAGACCACAAAAACTTTATCAAGTGACGCAATTTCACTTGAATATTCTTACTGCAAATCCTTTCCTCCGATAGCCGTAACCACTCCTTTGTAAAGCACCTAATATTTTCTACACTATCTAACCAACAATTCAAAAACCAGAAAGGTCGATGGTCCCCATCACAATTATCACTAATAAGTAGTAAAGGACAATGATCCGAAATTAGGTGAGGTAAACTTATATGTTGTATTTTCTGAAACTGATACAGCCAAGTCAGTGAAACCAAGAAGCGATTGATCCTGCTAAATCGATTCCCCAAGACAAACAACATAAAATGCTTCCTAAAAGCGGCACATCAACTAACCCAACATCATCAATGAACAAGTAAAATTCCTCCATCCCTAAAGGCCTAGTTCTACACCCCATCCTTTCCGACAACCATCGGACCGCGTTAAAGTCTCCTTCTACACACCAAGGTATTGCATCAGCCGAAACATGAGCCACAGTCACCTCCCATAGAGTCACCTACTCCTCAACCCTACTCAGCGCATATACTATGATAATGCCACAATCGAAACCATCTTGTACCCAACACCCTTCATAATCACAAAAATGACAATGTTGAATCCATACAAAATTGGGAAGCCTCTCACACGGCTAGAATGCCCCCGAAGAACAAACCAAAGCCTCGAATGCAGAACCAAAATCATCCTTAAACCACACCTTCCCTACCAAGCCAAATGTCACCTCTTCCAATTTAGTCTCTTGTATCAACGCCAAATCACATTGATGTTTTCGTAGAACGTCGTGCACCCCTCTCCTTTTTTGCAGCACTCTCTAGCATGCGGGCATTCCAAGATTCAAATCTCACCATGCTGAGGATTTTCTCTGGTTTACAATCACCCGAGAAATATCTTGAATAATGTCCTCCTCACGCCCAATTGTCTCAATCCCCACTAACTGACCCAATTGAACCCTTGCTTCCACTTCCCCTGTAATCGCTTGCTATCTGGCCTGAAAGTCAGAATCCGGTAAGGATTCGTTTGCAAAACCCACCTCCTTTACTGACCCTTTAAGAGGCCTACCCCGTTGTTTCTTGCCATGCGTGTAATCACTAATTTTGTCCGGGCTAGACCCCATTTACTTTTGTTTTCCATTAATGGGCTTTTTATATGTTACTATTCTATAAATAGAAAATGTGTGATAATGGGCCTTGCTTAACCTTAACCAGTTCATATTATATATGTATATTAAAGCCAAAAAGATTATTACTAGTATTATGTAGGTTGCTATTTATTATCATTGAAAACCCAAAATATTAGTATGTTATATTAATATCCTTTATATCCAATTATTATTATTATTATATTTATATTCGATTATTATTATTATTATTATTAGTATTATTAGTATTGTCATTCTTCTTCTTCTTCTTCTTCTTCTTCTTCTTCTTCTTCTTCTTCTTCTTATTATTATTATTATTATTATTATTATTATTATTATTATTAAGCTGAAAAAGAAAGAAATTATATATATATGTGTGTGTACTAATCCATCTAGAATAAAGCCCAAGTTTATTATAGAGTCCATTTACAAATTTTAAAAACCCAAAAAATATATATTATATATAAGGCCCGTTTTAGGCCCGAACCTAATTAAATCTTAAGCCCTAATAATCTGCTCTAAATTAATAACATCAAAAACCCTAATCTAATCTATTGTTTGCACAGCTAAAGCACCACCGTCAGATCAAGGATAATCTGACGGTCCAGTTTACGCGGATGAAGGAAACCCTAGCTGGCCATTTGCTCCTCTTGCGCCGCATCGAGCGTGGCCCTTGGATCGGGAGCGCATCGAACGACTGAGATCAACGCGGAGAAGCATCTAGAGCTCCCACGCGCCCGCACGTTTGTCGTTTAGGCTCTCCACGCGCGTTTGAGCTACACGCCCGAGCCTTTGCAGCTCCCCTCCAACGTCCTCTGGTCCCTCTCTTCTCCTCCAGCGGCCACATATGCAAGAAAACAAAAACAGAGAATGTCAGAGCCGTTAAGAGGACAAACAAATACTAGAATTTCAGGGATTTCAGACGAATACAAACAAGAGAATAGGCAGAACCAATAGCAATTTTTGTTCCAATTTTGTGTAATTCAAAAATTGTAATTTTCGGGCTATAAAAAGTTAAAACAAACAGTGTAAACCCCCAAGTTAGAAACGAGGAATTTTCAGGAGATCAATACAAGCAGAAGTACAACATTTTTAGAGGTATATCGTCAATTTTTTTTTGCGGTTCGAAGCATATAAAAAATAAAGAGTTAGGTTTTCTTTTTTACCTTTGCGTCGTTTCATCTTCCTCTCGTCCCTTGCTCCCCTTTGCCGGCTACAAGCCCTGTGGCCTCTTTGAGGCCGTGCATGGTGAGTCGGTAAAGACAATAACAAAAAAATGATCGATTTTGGTTTTTAAAAACAAAGAGAATGGATTTTTCGGTTCTGTTTACATGAAGTAAAAAGGATTCTTGTTTTTTTTGGTCTAGAAAGATTTCGGGAAATGGGAGTTTTGTTTTTAGGGTTTCGAGTTCGCCGACCATTGAATAGCGATGACCGGTGCAACAGCGATCGAGAGGACGAGAGAGGGGGAGTTTTTTTAGGGTTAACAAAAAGGTTCAAAATAACTTAAACACGCTTTTATATTGTTTTAAAGGTTTTAAAATTAGTTTAATCCAATTTAAGGACTTTTGCATCCCTTTAATCGCGTCACAAGCCATTTTGAGTTTTGAAACTCTTTCCGCGGTCCCTCCATCTTTTTCTAAAGTTTTTTACTTTCATCCCTTCTTTGATTTTAGCCGAATTTCGAGTGGTTTAATTACACTTTCGATCCCCCGAGTATGTTGCGTTCTTTTAATTGGGTCATTGTTTTGCGATTTAATTAGTTTTTAGTGGTTTTATTATTGTTTTGGTCCCTGTCATCATGGATATTTTAATTTCTTCCTCGTATTTACATTTCTTTAATTTCAATCCTTTTTATGCACCTTGCCATGTTGATATGTGTAGGTATACGGCTGCCATGTTAGTTTATGTTGTTTTATTGCGGATGTGGAAATATTATATGGTTTCGTTTTATATTTAATTCATATTTATTATAGGTCTTATATATGTTATATGCTCGGTTTTAATGTGTGCGTAGCTTAGTTTTTTTGATTGCTCGAATGTTTATACGTGACATGCACCCCTAATTGTCATTCACGTGACTTTTAATATTCTAATTTGCATGATAATTAATTTTAATCATAAAAATGAGATACTTATTAATTTGCGTATTTGGGTTGTGACATCCTAGCGTATTGGATATTCACCGAATATTCGAATTAATTTGCATCGTCTAAAGGTAAATTCGTAAGTAATTAAAACGAACAAGACCATAACATCACATTTTATCTGCTTGCATCATGCATAAAGGTGACGTACGAGATTCGAACCCTAAACTAACACGACAGTTAGACTTATATCATGTCGGTTTAGTCTTTGGTCCGGTGTATCGTCATCCTTTTAAATTAAATGTCTAATTAATTCTAAAGCACCAATTTGATAAAGCTCGTACAATTAAGGTTAATTTTCAATCAAGAACTCCTAATTAAATTCATTTTAAATTTCAACATTTTTTATCGATTAAAAGCAACAAGTATTTTGGTACCGATTTTCGGGCGTAATGGGGTGCTAACCCTTCCCCACACATAACCAACTCCCGGACCCTTTCAAATGAATCTCTGGTTTTTATGGTGTTCGACCTACCTTAGTTGCCGGTGGCGACTCCAAATTTTTATTGTTTTTTCTGAAACTTGAATTTTCCAAGAGAAAATCCACTTTTTAACAATTTTTTTAAAAAAGTGGGACACTTAAAAGTTTAGTTTTCAAAAAACGTTATTACAATATGACGACTCCGCTGGGGATGAATTTTGTTTTACAAAACAAAGAGAGTTAAGCCAAGAAAATACTTGTTGCCTTTAATCGGTGGAAACTATTTAAAGTTTAAAGTGAATTTAATAAGTTTGTTCTTCTTTGAAAATGCGACTTAAATTGTACGGGCTTTGAAAATTGGTGGTATTCGAATCAATTCTTCATTTAATTTCTAAGGAGTCGCCGACATGTGTTGCATCATGATCATTAAGCTCTATACCCGAGCTATACCCCTAAAGTGGGAGTGAAACGCCCATACCCACGTGAGTATCCCTTCACGGGTCGGTAACTCACTTCCGGAATCCACGCCTTGGACACGTGAGCAGCCCTCCACGTCATTAGGTCGTTCTTTCCCTCGAACGAAAACCAATTCGCAAGCTTGTAATGGGCCATAATTGGGGTTCTTGTCGGCGATAAGATAGGTTCGGGTACCCTTGTTAGAACCGAACCCATGCGTGAGAATCTAAGAAGTCCATCCCGTTAGAGCTATGCGGACAACCTTAGCAAGTTAGAGTTCGTATAGGGCTTTGTATGTGTTTATTCTGTGTTTGAATCCTCCACACTTAATTTTTTACCTCTTGAATTTATTATTATTATTAGATGGACTAACACTTTTATTTGTTTTCCCTTCTTTTCCTCTTTGTGTTTTTGCATATTTTATCATGTCATGAAGAGTACATTGAGTTGGAAATAGTCTGAAATTAAAAACTAGATTAATGGGAAATTTGGGTCGTAACAGTGATAAGAAGGATTTCGACGTGCAAATATAGCCAGAAGAAGAGCAATTACATGACAGGGACAATATTCTAGTCAAGGATTTAAGTCAACAATGTTAGCTGAAACTTTCACGAACACAAAGCTTAATGATGTGTCTAAATCAAAGTTAGTATGGTTAGGATTCTGAGACAAGAAATGCTTTCAAAGGCGAGAATGACGACCTCTCATATTTGATAGATGTTCCAGTCAAGCGATCACTACTTTAAGCCTTGGTAGAGCCTTGGAGTTCGACCTGTAGTTGTTTCACGATTGGCAATTTGCTTTTGACTACAACAGTTGTGGAATACCAAGCTCTTGCTAGAAGATCAACAGAACCGTGGGGAACAAGAACAAAGCTTTCCAAGGCAAGATTAAAAGTTTTCCAGGGACTTTTCCATCTTGGGTTGACAATTCAGAACAAGAAAGAATATTTCAAATGGGAAGGAATTTTGATTTTAGCTTCAACATACTTCAAAGATCAAGTCTGATGGGACCTTTTCCGAAGAGCAAGTCAGGTGTACCAAATAGCGACGTTGGAGTAATTACAATTCACCGCCTACACCACTTGGGGTAAGATCAAGAATGGACACATTTGATAACTTAGATACAAAGGATCGTCTAAGGTTACAATTCCTAACAAAAGATGCTGCCAAGCTTCCAAGAAAGAAGAATGGATTGTTTGGATGCTACCTTAGGGACCACATATGTAGTGAGTTTTCTTTGATCCTTGTAACAAACCAATGCTCCCATTAATGAAAGTTGTTTAACGAGGATATTTGCCAAACTTGGTGTTGCTCTTTGCATTCATAATAGCATTATTTTGTGACAAATTTATTTTTGTTTTCTTGCTCAATTCTCTTTGTGCATATTCATAGCACCTTTTTGCATGAAATGTTGATTTGAGAACAATTCAAAATTTAAGACTTCTATAACGGGAGAAAGAGTCTGAATGACGAGTTAAAGAATCTCAAAGTTTAAGATTGATCAAAAGATGAACAAGGCCAACCCAGTTATTGGCGGAGAAGGAACTTAAGTTTCAGTCATACCCTACATGGAAGCTCTTACTCTTTACTCGTTGTAACATGACTTGATCTTCGTTCTGAAAAGTTTCTTAATGAGAATGTTCATTGAATCGATGCACCTTTGCATTCAATTATACATTTTGATTAATTACCTTTAATCATATGTTGTACATACGACACATTGTATTCATAAAATTAATGTTCAATGCACCTTTGCATTCAATTATACATTTTGATTGCTTACCTTTAATCATATATTGTACATACGACACATTGCATTCATAAAATTAATGTTCAATGCACCTTTGCATTCAATTATACGTTTTGATTGCTTACCTTTAATCATATGTTGTACATACGACACATTGCATTTATAAAATTAATGTTCAATGCACCTTTGCATTCAATTATACATTTTGATTGATTGTCTTTAATCATATGTTGTACACACGACACATTGCATTCATAAAATTAATGTTCAATGCACCTTTGCATTCAATTATACATTTTGATTAATTACCTTTAATCATATGTTGTACATACGACACATGCATTCATAAAATTAATGTTCAATGCACCTTTGCATTCAATTATACATTTTGATTGATTACCTTTAATCATATGTTGTACATACGACACATTGCATTCATAAAATTAATGTTCAATGCACCTTTGCATTCAATTATACATTTTGATTGATTATCTTTAATCACATGTTGTACATACGACACATTGCATTCATAAAATTAATGTTCAATGCACCTTTGCATTCAATTATACATTTTGATTGATTACCTTTAATCATATGTTGTACATACGACACATTGCATTTATAAAATTAATGTTCAATGCATCTTTGCACTCGATTATACCTTTTGATTGATTACCTTTAATCATATGTTTCCATTGTATATACAACACATTCATTCATTCATAAAATAAATAAAATTAATGCCCATAAAATCAATGCATATTTGCATTCAATCGTACATGTTTGATTGATTACCTTTAATCACTCATCCTTGTTGTGCATACAACATATTACATGCATTCATTCTTAAAATGAACAAATTTAATCGATCGGCAGTTCGCGGCAACATTCTAAGATATCAAAGATTCCACATCCACATTTTACCCGACACCAAAAAGGAAAATGGAGGAAAGTTTTGCTAAGCTAGAGGCTGGTTTGAGAGGTCAGATGGAACGAACTCAGCAAGAATTAAGGGACACCATCATCAAGTCCCAACAAGATATAATGAAAGGAATATCCCAACTGCTACAGTCTAGTATAGGAGGAAAGAATGTTGTTGAGAATCTTGCTCAAGGTTCGGGAGACCGCTCGGCCACTCCGATCTTTAAGAATCCTCTTGTTATCGGTCCCTCATCCAATCCACCCCAAGGGGCATCTTTTGCTCATCAAGACGACGCCTTTGCCCAAGCTCAACCTAGCATGACCTTCGGAAACACGACCTTTGGGGTTTTAGTTCTCGATTTTCTTCTTTGGAAATTGGCGTGTTTAAGTCTTGCATGTTGCATTTTCTCTTGAAGTAATACTTGGAACCAACATTGCTATCATTTTCCCGAAGATAGCAATGATCTTTTTGTAAGGGAACTTGTTATGTTTGCAAATTTTCTTTCTAATGAAAATGCATTTTTCTTAACATACAATGACCTTGAAATCATATATATGTATATCCCTACTTACCTCCGTAGGTCCCCGGATATCACATGCATGATGTGACATTAATTCTAGTGAAAGAGATCGATCGAATGGTGTGATAATGATGAAGTATGATTTCTCGCTCCGTCCGCTCTGGTCGGTAAAAACGAGAGAAGAAAGATTACTATTCCTTTGATGATGTTCGATGATAAGAAAATCTCCTAGGAAAGCCCAAATAGGTTTGCTTGAATGTGTCTAAAGAAAAGAAAAAAATAGACTGTTTCAAAAATAAAATGTTTTTAACTTCAGAACCTGGTAATAAGCATTAACAAAAAGCACTCCAATGTTCGAAACTTGGTAATAGGAATTTTTGGATATGAGTGTGGAATTTTAGGGGCACTCCGCTGAAGCCCGAAACCCTTCGCTTCATGAATGATGGTAATATTTTCAAAATCGTGACCATGCTGAGTAACTCGGGGAATTGTTGTATGCTCCATCATTTTCCTCGAGACAAAGGATTGTGACGAGTTGAATTCCCCTAAAAAAGGAGAAAATGAATGAACAAATTGAATAAGTCCAGAGAGGAATCCTTGAGGACACTGACATAAAATTAATGGTAATAATAAGCACACACTTACATATAAAGTCCTTAACGTAACATGTTCCATGTTCCATGGGCTAAACAAAAGTTGAAAGTTTAAACATACATATGAGTGGAGAAACATGATGAGAACTAGAAGGGATAGTAATCGAGCAGATCAAGCAAGTACCATAATCATGAGGATGAACCGAGCGATTTCAGAGGAGTTTTACAACTTCACATATCGCCACACCATTCAAAGTCTTCGTAGACACAAGTTATGCTTGAAGTGATCATTGGAAAGTTGAATCTAAGACACTCTTGCATTTGATATCCGAAGCATCATATTCTGTTTTTCTTTTAATTAGAATTTTGGCTTCAAGGTTTCGTATATTAATCTAAAAATCCATTTTTCATTAGAATGACGATCAACGAATTGACATGTTTTAAAACGAAGAAATTTCCTTGTATTACTTCAGAGATAAATGCATCGCCGTCGGTGAGGACCAATATTGAGGGGAACTACATGATGTGGGATGATGAAGGACCATTAAAGTTAAGGAGTATCATTGTCCGCAGGACATCAGGGGCTTTTGCACATAGGATTTCGAATCAGTGGGAGATGTCAATGATTCTGATTACGTCTAAGGTCATTGGACTCGGACAATGAGCAAAACTAGTTGAGGGCAAAGTTTGTCAGGACATGTGACTGATGAGTGGTTGCAGTCCCAAGATGATGACCACCAACTCTAGAAAAACGGAAACGAGCTAAAGCCACGTATCTTTGCATTCTCATGACCACACACATCTTTGCATCATGAAATATTTTCATGCATCATTGATAGTTAGACATCCCTATGTTAGGAGCATGCTAACTCATACCATCATAGAATTTTGTGTATCTACAGCTCTACGGAATGAGAAATAGATCTAATAAGAACCAAGAGTCCTTTGACTGGTATAAAAAATTTTAATCCCTGATTTTTATCCTTCCTAAAGGATATTTTTCTTAAAATTCAAATTTCTCAATGCTATCTTCCTTAAAAATATTTTTCTTAAAATTCAAATTTCTCAATCCAATCCTTCCAAAATGATGTTTTCCTCAAAACCCAAAATTCTCAAATGATGTTTTTCTTAAAACTCGATTTCTCAATTTTAGTCCTTCCAAAAGGATATTTTTCTCAAAATTCAATTTTCTCAATTTTATTCCTTCCAAAAGGATATTTTTTTTCAAAATTCAAAATTCTCAATTTTTATCCTTCCTAAAGGATATTTTTTTTAAAATTCAAATTTCTCAATTTTATTCCTTCCAAAAGGATATTTTTCTCAATTTTATTCCTTCCAAAAGAACATTTTTCTCAAAAATTCAAATTCCTCAATTTTGTTCCCTCCAAAAGACATTTTTCTCAAAATTCAAATTCTTCGATTTTATCCTTTTTAAGAGGACGTTTTCCTCAAAATTCAAATGTCTCAATTTTATCCCCCTTTAGGATGTTTTTTTCTTCAAAATTTGAGTTTCTGATTTTTAAAGTAAAAAGAAAAAAACTCATAGCTTCGGGATTTCAAAGCGGAGGAGACAAATACCCAAAGCTTAAGGACATCGGGCGAAGGATTTTGAACTCGCCGCATAAGGGTTTAAGAGCAAAAGAGCTCAAGAATTTTCATGCAGGAAAACCGGAAGGCCTACGCAGTTTGCTTTTGCCTTTTCGGGAAAGTACGTTGTTTGGGTTCGTTCTCTGTCGTTTCAGAGGAATGAATCAATTGTTATATGATCTTTCCCTTGCCGTTCCGGAAGGACATGCCAACACTACCCACTTTGTTTCTGCTGTTTCGGAAAAGTAAATTGTTTGTTCACTGTAGCGTCGGAGGAGCAAATTACCCAAACAGAGAAGTTGGACAAAATTAGTGCTTATGGTCTTTGCTTTATTCTTGTTCCACAAGTATAAGCAAAGAGGGGCAGTTGTAATCACTAATTTTATCCGGGGTAGACCCATTTTACTTTTGTTTTCCATTAATGGGCTTTTTATATGTTACTATTCTATAAATAGAAAATGTGTGATGATGGGCCTTGCTTAACCTTAACCAGTTCATATATATATATATATATATATATATATATATATATATATATATATATATATATATATATATATATATATATATATATATATATTCAAGCCAAAAAGATTATTACTAGTATTATGTAGGTTGCTATTTATTATCATTGAAAACCCAAAATATTAGTATGTTATATTAATATCCTTTATATCCAGTTATTATTATTATATTTATATTCGATCATTATTATTATTATTATTATTATTATTATTATTATTATTATTATTATTATTATTATTATTATTATTATTATTATTATTATTATTATTATTATTCTCATTATTATTATTTTTCTTCCTCTTATTATTATTATTATTATTATTATTATTATTATTATTATTATTATTATTATTATTATTATTATTATTATTATTATTATTAAGCTGAAAAAGAAAGAAATTATATATATGTGTACTAATCCATTTAGAATAAAGCCCAAGTTTATTAAAGAGTCCATTTACAAATATTAAAACCCCAAAAAAATATTATATATAAAGCTCGTTTTAGGCCCGAACCTAATTAAATCCTAAGCCCTAATAATCTGCCCTAAATCAATAACATCAAAAACCCTAATCTAATCTATTGTTTGCGCAGCCAAAGCACCACCGTTAGATCAAGGATAATCTGACGGTCTAGATTGCGCGGATGAGGGAAACCCTAGCTCGCCATTTGTTCCTCTAGCGCCGCATCAAGCGTGGCCCTTGGATCGGGAGCGCATCGAACAGCTGAGATCAACGCGGAGAAGCTTCCATAGCTCTCACGCGCTTGCGCATTCGTCGTTTCAGCTCTCCACGCGCGTCTGTGCTACACGCCCGAGCCTTTTCAGCTCCCCTCCAACGTCCTCTGGTTCCCCTCTTCTCCTCCAGCGACCACACATGCGAGAAAACAAAAATGGAGAATGTCAGAGCCGTTAAGAGGACAAACAAATACCAAAATTTAAAAGATTTCAGACAAATACAAACAAGAGAATAGGCAGAACCAATAGCAATTTTTTTTTCCAATTTCATGTAATTCAAAAATTGTAATTTTCGGGCTATAAAAAGCCGAAATAAACAATGTAAACCCCCAAGTTAGAAACGGGGAATTTTCAGAAGATCAATACAAGCAGAAGTAGAGCATTTTCAAAGGTATATCGTCTTTTTTTTTGCGTTTTGAAGGATATAAAAAAACAAAGAGTTACGGTTTTTTTTACCTTTGCGTCATTTCATCTTCCTCTCGTCCCTTGCTCCCATTTGCCGGCGACAAGCCCTCTGGCCTCTTTGAGGCCGTGCACGGTGAGTCGGTAAAGACGGTAACAAAAAAGGGATCGATTTCGGTTTTTAAAAACAAAGAGAAGGAATTTTTCGGTTATGTTTACACGAAGTAAAAATGATTCTTGTTTTTTTTGGTCTTGAAAGATTTCTGGAAATGAGAGTTTTGTTTTTTTAGGGTTTCGAGTTCGCCGGCCGTTGAATAGCGGCAACCGACGCAGCGGCGATCGAGAGGACGAGAGAGGGGGAGTTTCTTTTAGGGTTAACAAAAAGGTTAAAAAAACTCAAACGCGTTTTTATATTGTTTTAAAGGTTTTAAAATTAGTTTAATCCCATTTAAGGACTTTCGCGTCCCTTTAATCGCGTTGCACGCCATTCCGCGTTTTGAAACTCTTTCCGCGGTCCCTCCATCTTTTTCTAAAGTTTTTTACTTTCATCCCTTCTAATTAATTCTAAAGCACCGATTTGATAAAGCTCGTACAATTAAGGTTAATTTTCAATCAAGAACTCATAATTAAATTTATTTTAAATTTCAACAATTTCCATCGATTAAAAGCAACAAGTATTTTGGTACCGATTTTCGGGCGTGATGGGGGTGCTAACCCTTCCCCACACGTAACCAACTTCCGAACTCTTTCAAATGAATCTCTGGTTTTTATGGTATCCGGCCTACCTTAATGGCCGGTGACGATTCCAAATTTTCATTGTTTTTCTAAAACTTGAATTTCCCAAGAGAAAATCCTCTTTTTAACAAATTATTTTAAAAACGTTATTACAACGCGCAGCTTCCAGCTTATGACGTCGCTCAGGCGATAGTGAACAATCCACCAATGCGTTTGCAAACTGTACCTTACGTCCAATGCCTTTGGAAAGCACGATTTCAATTGCAATCTCCAGATTAAGAGGAATCAGATGAGTTGAGACCACAACCAAATCTTTTTCCCCTGGATAATCTGTAATCAAATTCTCATTAGTTTCTGGATAATCGAAATCAAATTTACCCATTTAAGTTAGGTTTTTTTTAATAAAATGACACGTGGCACGCTTTGGTTGGTCCGTGAGAAATTTTTTTAACGGAAGGGACATATGAGGTCATAATTTTTAGTCCATGGGGTAAAACGTCCCAAAAAATATTTTACGGGGCAATTCGATATTTTGTGTATACTTCAGGGGCCAAATGGGCCTTTAAGCCTACTATTAATTATTTTTATCCTTATTATCAACAAAAAATATATTACTTTTTTATTAAGTAAAGATATTACATTTTCAAGAAAAAAGTCGAGAACCAAACCTATACAAGTTGAGACAGTAAGAATATCCTTAACTACTCGATCAACTAGTCGATCTCAATAAATATATTAATTTAAAAATGATATAATGAAATTTTCTTAAAATTTTAAAATTTAAAGTACATTAGATTCTAATTTAGTTTATCCAACTTAAAACAATCCCATCAGCCTCTAGTCAATATGATAAATAAATGCGCCTAACTTGCAATTATTATAATAATTACTAAAATTTACTCAAAAGTACTAAATTAAAAGAAGGAAAAACCATTCCACTTTCTTCCACTCTCACATTTTTTTTATAGCAGTTATTTTTTTCGAATTTTTTTAATAAATTTTAAGTTTTTCAAGCTAATAGTGGCGGCTTTGGCTATCTATCAATGGTAAAATATGTTTTTTTTGTTTTTTTGTTCTTACTTTTGTTTTTTTCTTTGTTTTTATTTTTTATTTTTCATCGACTGTTTTGACATATTTTTCATCTGCCGTTATGGCACGTTCTTTTTTTTATTCATAAAAGGGGATACCGGGGTTGACCTCGTTAAAAACCTCTCTAACCTAAATGGAGAAAAAGAGTACCAACCATAGTATTACAGAAAAGCGGGAACGCCCCGGCACATAACAACGACAAAACTTAAGACATAGGATTAGCTAAATCCTCATGTAACAAGACAAAAACCGCATCCGGCGGACTACTATAATAGTTCACCTTATACCCATCCCAAGGTCCCAACTTAGCAAGCGCATCGACAACGCGATTAGCGTTCCGCGATATACTCCGAATCTCATACTCACGAACACTGATATTGAAGACGTCTACAACCTGGTGTATGTTACAGTTGAATATTACCGCACAACATTGCGTGGGTTGGTTGTTCGTGGAGATAACAAGGATGTTTTTCTCTCTTTTTGTTGATTAGAGTAATTCAATGATCTACACTCTTCCAGTGAGCAGTCAAAGATTTCTCTATAGTGATAAATTTGAAGAACACTAATGAAGATTTATGAGAAGATTTAAATTTGGTATTCATGTGTGCATACTCTTTGCTTTTCTACGTTTATAATTATAAAAGCTAATTGATATTTTTCCTTGATTTTTATTCTAATTTTTAATAAAAAATTATTTTGTTTGGTTTCTTTCTTTTCCTATATTTTACATATGTTTGTCTGTCTTTGTGACACGTTTTAACACTACCTTGTAGTACGCTTTACTCTACTCTTGTGACACGTTTCCTTTACCTTATGACACGTTGTTCACCTATCTTTGCGGTAGATCTACAATCGTGTAGAGTTTCTCACGTCTCTCATATTTGATTTGTGATTGTCGGTGATCTTTCAACGGTTAGATAATCTTTTGTGGTTGTTTGCCGA
Source organism: Hibiscus tridactylites (assembly GCA_958450335.1). Classification (NCBI taxonomy): domain Eukaryota; kingdom Viridiplantae; phylum Streptophyta; class Magnoliopsida; order Malvales; family Malvaceae; genus Hibiscus; species Hibiscus tridactylites. The sequence continues at coordinate 37,061,567 of OY288292.1, read as the reverse complement.
TGTATACATATCTGTTTTGTAAAGCAGTTTGTAAGTTTGCTTTGGCTCGTAAGTTAGATAGAGACAAAAAAAAATATTATTGACGATTACATGATTACTATAGATGATGGACGTCATATTTAAAAGAATGCTTCGACTATTACTGTATCTTTGAGTTTTCCTTTTAATTTTATTTTATGTTTGGGTTCATTGGTTGATATAGTCCCTAAAATATTCTATTTAATTGATTACATTGTTAATGTTTTACCCTATTTTGTTTTAATAAAATCCATTATCATTTCAAGGAAAAAAAATCCAGTTCCTCTCAGCACGCCAAATACAGTAGGAAAGTCGACGAATCTTAAACAATCGTCGGATTATTTCATTTTATAAAACAATAAGAAGATTGATCAAAATCAAGGACCGATTACATCTTCCTCAAAATCATTACAATGGCGGCGAAGCACTAAATATAACCTCCTCGATGTTCTTTGTGAATCCCCAAAGCGACGACTAAGCTCTATGTATCTGTCTAAGTAAGAGTTGAACAGATCAAAAAGCCATAAAAATACGAACTTAAATTTGTCAACTAACTTGTTTGTTGATGCAATAGATTAAGCAAACGCCATTCTGATTATTTCATTATTTGAGTCGAGTTTATGAAATTCGAGTCAAACTTTTAAATTCCTATACAAATTTAATTGTAATTATTTATCATGTTATAATACAGTTTGATTCTAATTTAAATTATTTTATCTAATCATATAAGATATGCGCGCGAACACACACACATATTTCTTCACATTTTTTTATAAGTTACATATATTTCTTCATATTTTTTTATATTGGTATATATATATATATATATATATATATATATATATATATATATATATATATCAGGAAAAAATGAGGTACTCGACTCTAACTTAAAAATCAATCCACTAATTATTAAAATTTGAGTTTCCATTTTACAACTCAAACTTTATTTGAAATATTTTTGAGTCGAGTTTATGAAATTTTGAGTCGAATCAAGATGAGTCAATTTTTTTTGCTTTGAGTCGAGTCGAAAAATTCATTTTTTCGAATCGAGTCAAATTTTACTCACCCCTAATTGCTAACCCACAGCTTCATTCCTTCATCTATATCCTGTCGGGCCCTTGGAGTTTTAGGTGGGGTTTATCATCGAAAATAACGATCAAATTGGTCAGATTTAATAAAATAAATTATATTATGAATATTTATCTATGTGGATGTTTATAATGATAAGAACTTTATTTAGGAGATTTAATTTATTTTATCATTAGGAATATTATCTTCATTCATTAGAGTTTAATTTATTATGTACTTCTTATGCATATAAATAGATGAAGGCGTTGTACACAAATCTAATTTTTTTTAATAATACGAATCTCCTTCTTTCTTTCATCTTTTTGTTCTTTTATACTTGTTCGTTGTTCTTCATTATTTTATTATGTACTTCTTATGCATATAAATAGATGAAGCGATTCATGGTTCTTGTTGGTGATTTCATAGAAGGATTTCAATTTTGATAATGTCGACTGCATCCGCTACATATTCAAGTTAGCTTGAAAAGTCTGGTACAATTAGTTTATTTATATATATTGATAGAGTGGTTGGATAATTATTTTTAATTTAAAATCTATATATTTGGATCTATTCTTTAGATATTATTTGGTTCTTATAATTCATAAAGGTTGGTCTAAATGTTTATGTTTTCACTGCTAATTATTTTTTAACTTAAAAAGGCTATAAATACTTACATTAAACTCATTGTTTCTTTACAAAATTACAATAACTCGTTTTTCTTTTTGGTGGGCAAGAGTTAAGGTTACATGTATATAAATTGAGATGAAAATTAGTGGTCATGGTCATTGTTATATTTACATTATATATATAATTAGAAACCAATATGTATTTATGTTATTATTTTTATGAAAGTTGGTTTTTTTTCTTTAACCATGTTTTGAGTTTTACGTGATATGTTTTATTGGCTTCAAAAAAACATGGCTTGAATCAAGAAAAAAAATCAAAAGAGGTACGTTTCTTCAATATATTTATATTGAGATCAATTTTTATTTACGTTATTCTATTGATGAAAGTTACTATTTTTAATCGTGTTTTTAAGTTTTTGCATGATATAATTACTTGGAAAGAGACATGACATTATGAGAAGTTGTCTTGGTCATTTGCTGCCTCTCCATTTTCCTAAAGAGGAAAACCAATATCGGTAAATTTTATTTTTATTTTTATTCTTTAAAATACGATTTTAAAGTGCAATAAATCATGATGATTTTGAATCTACAAGAAGATTGTTATAAAATCTATATTTTCTCAAAAGCAATCATTCTACCGTGTCAAAAAAAATCGACCATAGACTTCTCCTAAGTTCAAGTTACAGAAATTTGTCTTGATCCAAAAGGTTTTATGGGAGGCATTCCCTGAAGTGAATGCAAGCATGATGTTTATTCCATGCAATTATTGGATTTTTTCATTCCCTAAAGTGAATGCAAACATGGTAAATCATTATTCAATTGGTAACATAACTTCAATATAATCTAAGTATATTGACTGGACATCCCATTCTGCGAGGCTATTGTGGAGTGGTTTAACAATGCCGCATACGGGGATTAAATCATTGTTCTCTGTGATAAGGATATGTGAAAAAGGTTTCAAAGGCCCACTGGCTCTACTCCATTCTCTGAAGTGAATGAGAGATTATATTGTGGAAAGAATAAAAGCTACATTAGAAGTTGTGGTCGTGATTGAAACCATGAATACATACATGGAAAATATTGTCATTTTTAGGATACTTTTATCCAACGGTAGTGAGGTTATAAGGATGAAAAAAGTGATGAAGAGCATTCTAATGAAGTAAAATCCTTTTTACTACCAACGCGATGTTATAAACTATTGGTCTCGTACTTGTCCTACGTTAAAAAATCAACAATCATTGAATGATAAAGGAAAGAAAATAAAAGAAAATTTTGTTTGCGAAAAATGAAGAAGATGATACTGGTGTAACACCCGGTTTAGGGGTCGGGTGAAAATAATATTTTAATATTATTCCAGGTTCGGTTTTATAATTAAAATAATCTTTTGGGCCTCGGGTTTCAAAAACAAACATTTTGTGTTGGACTAAATTGAAATGAAATTCAATTTGGATAGATTTTAAAGAAAATGGAAAATAGCCATTCATTAATGGTAATCTTGTAAATAATGCAACTTTCAATTTAAATCCCCTTTTATCATCTTTTCACTATTCATTCTCTTCTCCAAAACAAAACCAACGTTAAAGAGAGCTCTCACCCTCCTTCCACTATTCCATCACATCGCTTCCTCATTTCAACTCGGTTTTGAGAGGTAATTTCATTTTCAACTTGTCTTCAACTTCCTCTTTTCAAAAGTACAAATAGTTTTCATTTTCATCAAGGTTTTAAAATTTAAGTTTTTGGTGGATTTGATTAAAAATGGTAGCTTTATGGCGTTAAACTTAAAATTTCGATTTAATGAGGTTAGAGATGAAGTCTATGAGTCAAATGGTCCAACATATATGATTTTTACATGATTTTATTCACATTCCCAGATTTGGGTTTCCAATAGGTTTTTAAAGGGTTTTGGATGAGTTTTGGGGGTTGTTTTAGGTTGGAATTTGTGGGCTGAGGTTAGTACTATGGTTGGGGGTTGTTTTGGAATCATTTGGGGGTATTAAAAGTGTTGGAAACATGAATTTTGATCAAGGTTTATGGGCTGCACGAGTTTGGTAAATTTGGGGTTTGTCCATGGCTTTAAATGTTGTGTTTGATGTTTGAATTGTGTTCCGGGTTAGTTACTTTGATGCTTGGGCTGATTTGAAGTTGTTTGGATTGTGTTGATGTTGTTTAGAGGCAAGAACTTGTGTTGGTGAAGCATCGGGAGCGAATCCGGAAGCTTGAAGTTGGTTGCTTGCTTGGTAGTGGAGCTCGGAAGTGAAGATGAGTGGTTAACGTTTTCAAAGTGTTTTCTAAGTGTTTGGTTCGAGCATGTGGACTAGGTCGGGCTTGGTAGACCCACCTAGAGTTAGGATTAGGGTGGTAGCCTAATCCTAAGCTTAAACTAGAGACATTGGTTGAACTTTTACTTGATGTTTATGCCTCGTGATGTTTATGATAAGATGATTTATGTATAATGTGTTAAACATGTGTGATGAGGCATGGGTGTGATGCATTGTGATATGCATATGGATTGTTCATGATTGTGATCATGGTGAGTACGTGCTAAGCACGAAATTGGTTGTATTTGATATTGTGGATTGAGTTAAATGTTGGCACTAGTATGATTGAGTACAAATGATCGATCATTAGGATGTTAGTGTACACACATGATTCAAATTCGCGCGTGGCCTTGGTGGCGTTGAGTCACCAAGGAGGAGTACGGGTTCGCCCGGAAATTGTTATATGTATTAGTCGATGATGAATGGAATCCCATCGACGGGGCGTGAGGATGAGTGGAATCCCCTCCGCGAGACCGGTGATGAGTGTAATCCCACCGTGAGGTAAAGTGGTTGTTGGATGTGAGTTCCAACGTGTTTATCCGCGTATTCGAGTCATAGCTAGGTGCCAATACAAATTGATATGTGTATCAATGTGATGTGGAAATGTGTTTCCTTTTTGGATGATTATATGTGCTTACATATGTTGTGGAAATGAGCTTGTTGAGCATGACATATTATTGGATATTTGTTCATGCATCATTGACATTTGGCTTTTGAGGATCGAATGTATGATCATGCATCTACCTTGGTTGTGAGAGTGCTCGGACCATGCATTGTCGAGGTTTGTTTTTAAAGAGCTTACCCTCACTAAGCTTTATTGCTTACGCTCTCTTTGTTCGACAATGCAGATCCTTAGTTCGTGGGTTGCTAGCGCAAGGGGAGGGCCTCCAAGTGTGTTTGTTGGCTTGAGCTTATCAAGTATGAATTTTAATGTTGGACATGTAATAGTTAAGCAATGAGATTTGTGCTACCGTTGGTTGTTTAGGAGCATGTTTAAGCTCATTAATTATGTTGTTTTGTATGGCTTGTTGATGTCATGTTGCTTGTAAGCCATGTCTATCTTGCCTACCTTAATTTTGGCTAAGTGTATGACCCTTTTGAAATATGGACCTTGAATGCTACGTATGACTTGGTGTTTGGACGTATATCTCGTATCTTGTGTATTTTGAGCCTGTTGCTATAGGATGCATGCCTCTAGAATATACTTGTATGATTTGTATGCTTCGTGTAGTCGTTTCGGACGTTTGGAATCAATTGGGGATGTCTAAAACTGATTTTGGGAAGTTGCAGACAGCAGGTGTTTCGAAACGGGTTGTCCTGTTTCGAAACGGGTGTGGTTCTAGGGCCCCCATATTGGAACTCGTTTCGATACGTTTTGGCTACTGTGAGCCCCTGTTTCGAAACCAGTTTCGGAACACTTTGGCTACTAGAATTGTCGTTTTCGAAACTGGTATCGAAACAACAAGGCAAAATGAGACCTTGTTTCGAAACGGGGTGGATACGTTTCGAAACGGGTGTCTGGCTTTTAAAACTGAAGCTTGTCTTTCGAAACGGGCTTTGACTGTTTCGAAACACATGCCTATTTTTGGGCTTTTTGACATCTCTAAAGGGTTCCGAGTGTTGGGCTTAGGCCCTGTTTACTGTTGGGCTTCCGCTTAGGTCTAATTGATGCATTTAGATAAGATAAAATGAAAAAGTTTTTCCTAGGGTCGGTAACCGAAGTGGAGCCTTAACGGGTTTTATCTCGGTTATCCCCGTGTAGCCCACTCAGATCGGTCAAGCGTCCGGACCGGGACGAGGGGGTTACAACTGGTCCAACTTTATTTGGACATTGTTGGTCCAACTCATTTAGACATTGTTGACTTTCTTATAACTCTCGAAGGGAATAAATCATCTTCTAATTATTCTCAGAACTTTGAAGAGAATTATTTATCTTTTTATTTTGTTTTGTACTTTACACACATTAATTATTTACGTTTTATATTTATATTTATATATTATGATATTTATTTATTTTGTTTAACATGATTATTTGTCAAATACAATCTATGATGACGATTTATGCTCAACATAAGCATAAGATATTGTAGAACTAATGTTTTGATATAATAATTGAAAAATAGTTTTAAACTAAATTGAAAAGATTTCAAAAGTGTATTTAAGTCCAAACACCTTGAAAATAAGTTTGTGGATGGTTTAAATGGTTTTGGCAATGTTTGAAACGTTTTTAAGTAACCAAACCAAAGTTTTCAAGGTACCCGTTTCGAAACAGGGGGACATGTATCGAAACATTTTGAAACCATCAAAACTCGTACCAAAATAGGGCTTGCCCATTTCGATACTGAGGGTCTTCGTTTCGAAACACCCCTTTGGTGTTTCGATAGGCCCAACGGTCAAAACCTCCCCAACGGCTATTTTCCCAACGACTTTTTAAATTGTAGCTCAACCGTCACCTGCTCCGAAACGGGGTTGCTACTGTTTCGATACAGATGAAGAGTGTTTTGAAACGGCCAGAGGCGTTTCGAAGCGACTTGTTGCATTAAACTTCAACATCTAGTTCTGAAGAAGTTCGTTTCGATGCGGGGTTGAATGTTTTGAAACGGACGTCTACAGAACATCATTTATGGTGGGAAATAAAGTCTCCAACGGCTCCAAAACATCACAAACGGTTCTCAACGACTATAAACTCAATTGGGAGTATAAAAGGGACCTCCTAGCATCAAGAGAAGACTAATGCTTCAATTGTCAACAACTATATGATGTCAAAATTGACTTAGAGCTTATTTGTACATTTTCTTGTATATACAACACTTGTGAGCTTAATTGTCAAATTCGCTCAAGTGTATAGGTTTTGGGTGAGAGCTAAATAGTGCAAACAAATACCTATTAGAGGGATTTCAAGTTTGCTTAAGAATTTCTCTTGTAAGAGAGTGTTTGATTAAAGTAAGGGTAGTTAGCTTAATCGTTGTAACAGTTTCCTCCTAAGCGAGAAAAAAAGATGAAATTCTTAGTGAATTTGGTTGACATCCTTAGTGGGGAGCTAAGGTAGTGGATGTAAGTGCTTCTTAGAAGGCCGAGCCACTATAAATTCTTGTGTCTATTGTCTATCTTTCACCTCCCACTAAAACAACCAAAAATCTAACTTCTCCACACTTAGTGAGCAAGATCGGTTGAAGGAAATCGAACACGTAAAAATCCAACAATTGGTATCAGAGCTTGGCTCAATGTAAGATGATTAACATCCTATTGAGGCGATCCGGCAAGCTCGACCAACATTTCAAACAACTGGCTCAATGGCGTAATCCATCGACAAGCCATCCTTCTTCGGCGGAACCAATTATGCTTATTGGAAAACAAGGATGATGTTCTTTGCAAATCCAAAGACTACAAGCTTTGGGATATCATTGAAGATGGCTTGTTCGTACCAAAAAGAAGCAAGGCGGAGTGGAGTGCCGACAATCGTAAAAATATGGAGCTAAATTGCAAGGCTTTGCACTTCAACTTTTGTGCACTTAGCCTCAACATATACGAGAAGATGTCTTCTTGCGAGAGTGCCAAGGAAGTTTGGGACAAGCTCGAAGTTACATACGAGGGGAAAATGAATTTAAGGAGACCAAGATCAGCCTCCTAAACCTAGAGTATGAAATTTTCAAAATGGATCCGGAAGAGGACATTGAGACGATGTTCCATCGATTCTCCACCATCACCAATGGACTCAAGGGTTCTGGAGAAGTCATTTTAGAAGAAAAGCATGTCCGAAAGCTTATCTATTCTCTTCTCGAGTCATGGGACAAAAAAAGGACAACCATCATCGAAGCAAAGAATTTGAAGACCTTGAAGCTTGATGGACTCATGGGGTCACTTCTCACTCACCAAATCATGAAGAAGGATAAAGAAGAGGAGAAGAATAAGAAGGAAGAGATAAGAAAGATGGGGAAGAAGAAGATCATGGAGCTAGGCATCCATGAAAATGTCATGGCTCTCAAAACCTCCAAGTGCAACCATGTTGATAAGAGTGAGGAGGAGGATGAAGAAGAAGAGATAGTTCATTTCTTCAAGAAGTGTGCCCCTTTCATAAAGAAAGCAATGAAAGAATTCGAATATGAGTCTATGAAGAAGAAGAAGAAGAGGGCAAGCACTTCAAGCCATAAGAAGAAGGCACATGTGGCTACATGGAGTGATGAAGACTCCACCGACGATGAACAAGCCAACCTTTGCCTTATGGCCATCGAAGAAGATTCAAGGGTAACTTCTAATTCATCTACTTCATGTTCATATTCTTTTGATGAATTGCAAGATGCCTACGGTGATTTGGTTTTAGAATTTAAAAATCACATTTTGAAAAAAAAAAGAAAATTGTTTCAAATTTGAAAACTAAAAATGATTTGATTTCTAAAATAAAAATTGAACTTGAAGCAAAACTCAATGAGTTTGAACAAAAATATGTTGATTTACAAAATTTGCTTCATAAAGTTCCAGAGGAAAAAGATTTGATTTCCATAGAGCTTGAAAAGAAAACAATTTCAGAAAATCAAATTTTTATGTAAGACAATCTAGTGCCCTTAGATTTTTTAATGGAAATTGTTTTAGAAGTGTTTGGGTTTCATAAGAACTAATCACTTCAACTAAAAGGGATGAAATTGAAAAATGGATTCCTAAGGGGGCTAAACAATGTGCTACTAATGTTTATGGATCCAAAGTAATTTGGATACCAAAAATTACTTGATTGTCTTATGTTAGGTGTGATGGAGATGAATCAACAAGTCCAAAAAATGAGGGGGAGCTCCATGCACACAAGGAAGAACACTTGAAGAAGGAAGGCTTCACATCCTCCATTGAGTTCAAGTGTGGTAAAATCTAGTTGTTTTAGTTGTTTAATTTGATTTATTTTTTAATTTCAACTAAATTATCATATATATTGGACTAACATTCTTTGATGGTGCTTTGAGTAAGGGGGAGCCATTTTAAAACCAAAATTCTTTTTGTGTCAATTTTTTTTCTCCAAAGTTATTTTGAATTTAAAGTTATCTAAATTCTTTTTGATATAACAAAAAAGGGGAGAGTTTGGTTTGAAAAATTGCATTTTCAAATGAATAAGGGGGAGCTTTAATTACTTGTCTATTTTGAAATCTCTTATTCAAATTTTTAAACTTGAAAGGGAGAATCCCAAACAATTTTTCAAGTTAGTTTTATTATATAAAAAAGGAGGAGATTGTAGAACTAATATTTTGATATAATAATTGAAAAATAGTTTTGGACTAAATTGAAAAGATTTCAAAAGTACCTTTATGTCCAAACAACTTGAAAATAAGTTTGTGGATGATTTAAATGGTTTTGGCAATGTTCAAAATGTTTTTAAGTAACCAAACTAGACTTTTTAAGGTACTCGTTTCGAAACAGGGGACCTGTATCAAAACATTTCGAAACTTCCAAAACTCGTGCCGAAACAGGGCTTGCTTGTTTCGATACGGATGATCTTCGTTTTTCAAGCACCCCTTTGGTGTTTTGATACGCCCAACGGTCAAAACCTCCCCAACGGCTATTTTCCCAACGACTTTTTAAATTGCAGCTCAACTGTCACCCGTTTCGAAACGGGGTTGTTACCGTTTCGATACGGATCAAGAGTGTTTCGAAACGGCTAGTGGTGTTTCGAAACGGCTTGCTGCATCAGACTTCAATGGCAAGTTCTGATGAAGGTCGTTACAATACAGGTTCGATTGTTTCGAAACGGACGTTAGTAGAACAACATTTATGGTGGGAAATAAAGTCTCTAACACTCCAAACCGTCCCCAACGGTTCTCAACGGCTATAAACTCAATTGAGAGTATAAAAGGGACCTCCAAGCATTAAGAAAAGACTAATGCTTCAATTGTCAACAACTATATGATATCAAAATTGTCTTAGAGCTTATTTGTACATTTTCTTGTATAGACAACACTTGTGATCTTAATTGTCAAATTTGCTCAAGTGTATAGGTTTTGGGTGGGAGCTAAGTAGTGCAAAAAAATACCTATTAGAGGGAATTCAAGTTTTCTTAAGAATTTCTCTTGTAAGAGAGTGTTTGATTAAGCTAAGGGTAGTTAGCTTAATCATTGTAACGGTTTCCTCCTAAGTCGAGAAAAGGAGACAAAATTCTTAGTGAATTTGGTTGAAATTCTTAGTGGGGAGCTAAGATAACGGATGTAGGTGCTTGTTAGAAGGCCGAACAACTATAAATCCTTGTGTCTATTGTCTATCTTTCAGCTCCCACTAAAACACCCAAAAATCCAACTTCTCCACACTTGGTGAGCAAGATCGATTGAAGGAAATCGAGCACGTAAAAGCCCAACAATTGGTATCAGAGCTTGGATCAATTGAAGAGGATTAATATCCTATTGAGACGATCCGGCAAGCTCGATCAACATTTCAAACAACTGGCTCAATGGCGCAATCCATCGTCAAGCCACCTTTCTTCGACGGAACCAATTATGCTTATTGGAAGACAAGGATGATGTTCTTTGTCAAATCCAAAGACTACAAGCTTTGGGATACCATTGAAGATGGCTCGTTCGTACCAAAAGGAAGCAAGGCGGAGTGGAGTGCCGACGATCGTAAGAAGATGGAGCTAATTGCAAGGCTTTGCACTTCATCTTTTTTACACATAGCCTCAACATATACGAGAAGATGTCTTCCTGCGATAGTGCCAATAAAGTTTGGGACAAGCTCGAAGTTACATACGAGGGGACAAACGAATTAAAGGAGACCAAGATCGGCCTTCTCAACCTAGAGTATGAAAACTTGAAAATGGATCCGAAAGAGGACATTGAGAAGATGTTCCATCGATTCTCCACCATCACCAATAGACTCAAGGGTTATGAAGAATTCATTCTGGAAGAAAAGCTTGTCCGAAAGCTTATCTATTATCTTCCCAAGTCATTTGACTCAAAAAGGACTGCCATCATCGAAGCAAAAAAATTGAAAACCTTGAAGCTTGATGAACTCATGGGGTCACTTCTCACTCACCAAATCATGAAGAAGGATAAAGAAGAGGAGAAGAAGAAGGAAGAGATAAGAAAGGTGGGGAAGAAGAAGATCATGGAGCTAGACATCCATGCAAATGACATGGCTCTCAAAACCTCTAAGTGCAACCATGTTGATACAAGCGAGAAGGAGGATGAAGAAGAAGAGATAGTCATCTCTTCAAGAAGTGTGTCCATTTCATAAAAAAGCAATGAAAGAATTCAAATATGAGTCTATGAAGAAGAAGAGGGCAAGCACTTCAAGCCATAAGAAGGCATATGTGGCTACATGGAGTGATAAAGACTCCACCAACGATGAACAAGCCAATCATTTCCTTATGGCCATCGAAGAAGATTCAAGGGTAACTTCGAATTCATCTACTCCATGTTCATATTGTTTTGATGAATTACAAGATGCCTACGATGATTTGGTTTTAGAATTTAAAAATCACATTTTGAAAAACAAGAAAATTGTTTCAAATTTGAAAAATCAAGATGCTTTGATTTCTAAAACCAAAATTGAACTTGAAGCAAAACTCAATGATTTTGAACAAAATTATGTTGATTTATAAAATTTGCTTCATAAAGTTCAAGAGGAAAAATATTTGATTTCCAAAGGGCTTGAAAAGAAAACCAATTTTGGAAAATCAATTTTTTATGTAAGACAATGTAGTGCCCCTATATTTTTTTAATGGAAAATGTTTTAGAAGTGTTTGGGTTCCTAAAGAACTAATCACTTCAACTAAAAGGGATAAAATTGAAAAATAGATTTCTAAGGGGGCTAAACTATGTGCTACTAATATCTATGGATCCAAAGCAATTTGAATACCAAAAATTACTTGATTGTCTTATGCTAGGTGTGATGGAGATGGATCAACAAGTCCAAACATTGAGGGGTAGATCCATGCACACAAGGAAGAACACTTGAAGAAGGAAGGCTTCACATCCTCCCTTGAGTTCAAGTGTGGTCAAATATAGTTGTTTTAGTTGTTTAATTTGATTTATTTTTTAATTTCAACTAGACTATCATATTTGTTGGACTAACATTCTTTGATGATGCTTTGAGTAAGGGGGAGCCATTTTAAAACCAAAATTCTTTTTGTGTCAATTTTTTCTCCAAAGTTATTTTGATCTTAAAGTTATCTAAATTCTTTTTGATATAACAAAAAGGGGGAGAGTTTGGTTTGAAAATTGTATTTTCAAATGAATAAGGGGGAGCTTTAATTACTTGTTTATTTTGAAATCTCTTATTCAAAATTTTAAACTTGAAAGGGGAGAATCCCAAACCATTTTTCAAGTTAGTTTTATTAAATCAAAAGGTGGAGATTGTAAAACTAATGTTTTGAAATAATAATTGAAAAATAGTTTTAGACAAAATTGAATAGATTTCAAAAGTGCCTTTAAGTCCAAGCAACTTGAAAATAAGTTTGTGGATGGTTTAAATGGTTTTGGAAATGTTCGAAACGTTTTTAAGTAACCAAACTAGAGTTTTCAAGGTACCCGTTTAGAAACATGGGGACCTATATCTAAACATTTTGAAACTGCCAAAACTCGTACAGAAACAGTGCTTGCCCGTTTCGATACGGAGGGTCTTCGTTTCAAAACACCCCTTTGGTGTTTCGATACGCCCAACGGTCAAAACCTCCCCAATGGCTATTTTCCCAACGGCTTTTTAAATTGTAGCTCAACTGTCACCCGTTCTGAAACGGGGTTATTACTGTTTTGATACGGATCAAGAGTGTTTCAAAATGGCCAGAGGCTTTTCGAAACGGCTTTCTGCATCAGACTTCAATGGCTAGTTCTGAAGAAGTTTGTTTCGATACGGGATCAATTGTTTCGAAACGAACGTTTGCAGAACAACATTTATGGTGGGAAATAAAGTCTCCAACGGCTCTAAAACATCCCCAACGGTCCTCAACGGCTATAAACTCAAATGGAAGTATAAAATGGACCTCCAAACATCAAGAGAAGACTAATGCTTCAATTGTCAACAACTATGTGATGTCAAAATTGTCTTAGAGCTTATTTGTACATTTTCTAGTATAGACAACACTTGTGAGCTTAATTGTCAAATTTGCTCTAGTGTATAGGTTTTGGGTGAGAGCTAAATAGTGCAAACAAATACCTATTAGATGGATTTCAAGTTTGCTTAAGAATTTCTCTTGTAAGAGAGTGTTTGATTAAGCTAAGGGTAGTTAGCTTAATCGTTGTAACAGTTTCCTTCTAAACCGAGAAAATGGGACGAAATTCTTAGTGAATTTGGTTGAAATCCTTAGTGGGGAGCTAAGGTATTGGATATAGGTGCTTGTTAGAAGGTCAAACCACTATAAATCCTTGTGTCTATTGTCTATCTTTCAGCTCCCACTAAAACACCCAAAAATCCAACTTCTCCACACTTGGTGAGCAAGATCGGTTGAAGGAAACCGAGCACGTAAAAACCCAACAGATATATTTTCCCATTTAAATGCAAGGGAATAGTGTTAGTACTATATCTCAAAGTACTGAAAATATTGATGCTCTAGAAGAGCAATAAATTCTTGAGAGAAAGCACATTATGAAAAGTGCAGAATTGCGAATATTGCAATAATTACCGCTAATTGTAATAATATCATCACCACTAGAAGTGGAAATTTTAAGAGAGCAATACGAGTTCGCAAAATATCCCTTTGGAAATTATAAATAACATATTTTATCAATTGGTATTTAAAATAAGCCAATGTGGATATAAGTTCTGGTAGCTAAAAAGTCAGTTGAAAGCTCTAGAAGAGCTATATATTGCTACCAAAAGATAATTTCAATTGAAAGCTCAAAAGGAGCTAAATTTATTCCTATTTAAAGGAACAATTTTGATGGTCGTACTAGACATGTACGAGTGAGATTGAATTTCATGTTATGGTAAACAAGAAGTTTACAAATTCAGAGATATATACATACATACATATATATATATATATATATATATATATATATATAATTGGCATGATCGGTTAGACCATCCTGATTAATAATGGTGCAGAAATTATTGAGATTTACATGCACATGTATTAAAAGAACTTGGAGTTCTTATGGTGCTTATTCTCAAAGGAATTGATTAAATTCCACTTATTAAAGAACATGAAGTTCTTGTGTTGCTTAAAGGAATTGATTAAATTCCACTTACTAAAAGAATCTGAAGTTCTTGTATTGTTTGTTCTCAAAGGATATAGTTGATCTCACTTATCAAAAGAATTAGAACTTGAAGTTCTTGTACTGAAGTTGAGACTGCATGTCTTGCATATCTGAACGAAATATGGGCCCATATATCCACAAATGTGGAAAGTTTTATATGATTTTAGTAGATGCATCTACATTGTTTTATCAACTTACAACCAAAAGTTTGTGAGATTGGTTCTAAAAGGATTCAAATTATGCAATTAGACTATTCGTCTTGCAAAAGCTTGTGGGTTTATATTTTAGGCTATATCAGTAGTTACAAAGCCTATTGGTTATGAAAAATACAGTTTAGCAAAATTTTAATTTGATGCCTCCTCTTTTATAGCTAAACTATAAGAAAAAGACAATTATTATTTATATGGTATTTCCATATAGCAACACTTATACGCATCAAGCCAACGAGTTATAATAAACTCCCCATTATGATTTGACTTTTGGTCAGAAGTCATATTTCTCATTTTAGAATTTTAAATGTGTGATATATTGTTGAATTGCTCCACCACAACACACAAAATGGGTAAATAAAAAGGGCTGAGAATATATATTGAGTACGAGCCTCCTTTTATGTTTAAATTCTTAAATATTAATTGGAGAATCATTTATGAAATGATTTTTCTCAACATTAGGGGAGAGAATAATCAGCTGGATAAAGAAGGAAATGAATTATCATTATCTAGATCCTCAAATATGAACTAAAAGTTCATAAGATAATCCAAGTTATTGTATGTCATCTGCCAGACATATTTACTGACCTAATGAGAGCAATCAAGTCTCATATACCAACTAAAAATGCTCTAAGTTTAAATTACGAGAATGTAAATCATGCTTGAAGCATGATAGTTGAAATTGGTTCTAATGATCAAAATTCTCGTAAATGGAAAGTAGTATGAGATGGTCATATATTGGAGGCGAGTGCTCTTAAAGAGACCCATGACATAACTATTAATAAAACTCTTGAAGAGTTTCAGGTACCTGAAATAAAGATTGAAATCTTGAAGAAATCTCGATGAGTTATGTCACTACGAGAATGGAACCTGAAAATTGAAAAGTTGTCGACAACGATTTTGCAAACAATTTTACATAGATTACTTATATAGAAGTAAAGAAAGAAATGAGGATATTGTATAGAAGTCTATCTAGAAGTATTGATATTGAATTGGCCAATGTAGAAAGACGCTTTGAACTTCTAAAATAGAAGTATTTAGACCAGCAGTCCAAACACTTAAAGGTGTAATGTAAGTAAGGCACAAATAAGTAGTCATAAATACGACTTGAATTATGATTTATGAAGAATTTTTATTACTTCATGGTGGATGCAATTACCTTGGCAGTTATGAAATATTTTATGTGCGTCTAATTATTTTGTGGATACCTATTTATCTTTGAATGATTTAAAATGCTAGAAGCATTTAGAAATTTCCAAGTAAAGTTATTTAGACATGTCTCGTTGAATATTTTGCCGCATTTGGTATTATCGCCTTAGTGAGTACTAATTGAGAAAATACTATAAGAATGATCAGATTTCCTTATGTATTTTATAAAGGAGTTTGGATCAAGATTCATTATATCATTAGCACTTCGGAAGAGCTTCAAATTAGAAACTCATGAAGAGCTCTCAAATTATTTAATGAAAGTATTTGAGAAAAAGAATCTTGAGATGTGATTTTGTCTATGAATGGACATAAGTTGAAAAAATCTTAAAGAAGATTCAATATGGATAAAACATATTTATTGTAAGATTGCTGGATGTGAATAAAGATAATTATATCGGTTCTTGGTCTTGAGGCACTATATATTAGATGATCAAGAAATATTCAGGGATATACAAAGATTATTACCTTTAGATCTTCAAACATTCGTCGTTGCCTCCTCAAATTTTGTTGAAATAATTGTTATGCACGAGACAAACCAAAAATGTGTTTGGCTAAATACCATTGACCCAACATATTTAGAAGATATGTGATTTACTTTCACAAAGCTATCTTGTGTAGAGATAATGCAAGATGTATATCTCGAACGAAAGGTGGATACATCATGAAACATATTACTCCAAAGTTTCATCCCTCACGATCTTTAGAAAAATAGTATTCAAGATTTAATTATGAAGATTAAAAGATCTTATGTGATGTTTTCATGAGGGGGAGTAAATACGCGTTGCACGCTTTTCCCCTTAATCGAGGTTTTTTCCAATGAGTTTTCCTGGTAAGATTTTTAATGAGGCAACATGTTTTGCGTATCAAAGATGGGTGTACTCTTTTTCTTTCACTAAAGAATTTTTTCCCACTGGGTTTTTATCTTAGTAAGGTTTTAACGAGGCACATTATCTTCATAGACATCCAAGGGGTAGTGTTTTGAATATTTATCTATGTGGATGTCTATAATGATAAGAACTTTATCTAGGAGATTTGATTTACTTTATCATTAGAAATATTATCTCCATTAATTAGTGTTTAATGTATTATGTACTTCTTATGCCTATAAATAGATGAAGACATTGTACACAAATCTAATTTTTTAATAATACGAATCTCTCTCTTTCTTTCATCTCTTTGTTCTGTTATACTTGTTCGTTGTTCTTCATTATTTTATTCACACCAAATTAATTATTTTAAAAAATTAAACATTATAGTCAAGTGTTTCTCATGATACAGATAATTTAAAATATAGAATATAAAAATCAGAAAATTATATTTTTTAAAAAATAAAAATAATAAAAACGGATTCTATTAATTCCTAAAACATTTTTTCATTATCAATTTTCGACTTTTATTTATTTCTTAAATTTTCGATCCAATTTATACAATTAAATAGTGGAATTAATCGTTTCTTGGATACAACCATGTGTTTTGCATGGAGTTACAAAAGTCATCGTGTGAATTTTGTTTTTGTGGTGAGGCACATGTTTTGCATGCATTGTGGGCCGCTGTCTCAGTATATTAATGAGAGAAGGGTATGATTCAAACATTGGACAATATATGCCAACTTAACCATTTAAATAAATATTATAATTGGGGGTTTATTTTATTTATTAGTTGGAATTACTTTGTGCAGTTTTTTTATTAAATTAAGATTATATTCTCATATCGAAAATTCATACAAGATAAAATAATATAAGCATATTTAGCCGTTAGGCCAACCAATAAATATCACTTTGTGCAGTTTAATTTAATATGATTCAGTCATTTTATTTTTATAATAGCATTCATCAATTTAAATATATAATACTATTAATTATTTTTACTGACAATAAATATATTGATTTAAAAACTGTTAAAATGAAATTCAAAAAATTTAAAATTTAAAAGTACATTAGACCCTATTTTAATTATCAACTTAAAACTAATCCCTTCAGCCTCAACTCAATATGATAAATACATGCGCCTAACTTGCAATTATTATAATAATTACTAAAATTTACCCAAAACTACTAAACTAAAAGAAGAAAGAAAACGCTAATTGGACTTGGGCTTAATTACGTAACTCACTACTGAATTTTATTCTCAAATTTATTTTGATCACTAAAATTTCAAAATATTCAATTTACTTACTAAAGTTTACATTTAGCATTTTTGTTAATTTTTTTACAGTGTCCTTTTACCGACGAGAAAGAACTTTTCCAAGATTCGAATGATGAAAATTTACATCGGCATAAAGAAAGCAATATACTGAGAATGGACTCCATCCAACGGCAAAGGAAAGAGATTGATGAGAGAAAAATTAAAATTTTTACACGATCATGGACTTCGGGACACTTTTCGGTGAAATTATGGTCGGATTCGAACTTAAGAGGCCGAGATGAAAAGATTGATAAAATTCGAGATTGAACGACCACCATCTACATCTGTCGGCGGTAGCGTCTAGCGGCGATGAATAGTAGACGACATTCACGTCATAATGTTAACGGAAGAGTGAAAAAATATTTAATGTCTAAATTTTAATAAATAAATTAAATGTTTTAAAACTTTAATGACCAAAACAGGTTTGAGAGTAAAATTAGTGATGATATATATATATATATATATATATATATATATATATATATATATATATATATATATATATATATATATATATATATAAAATTTACCCTTGTCATTATGTTTGGAATTTTGTATCCAGATATTCCAGTTCCTCTGAGCACGCCAATACAATAGGAAAGTCAAGGAATATTAAACAACCGTTGGATTATTTCCTTTTACTAAACAATAAGAAAGATAGATCAAAATCAAGGGACCGATTCCATCTTTCCCAGAATCATTACAATGGCTGCGAAGCACTAAATATAACCTCTTCGATGTTCTTTGTGAACCTCCCATACCCACGAAAAATTATTTGATGTACTCGTCTCGTTATATGTTTGGTGGTCTAACTATAAATTTTTAGTTGGGTAATCAAAACAAGTCGCGGTCAATAATTTTAAATTTTTTTGTGTAGTCACTGATTATATTTAATAATTTCTCTGAGAGAGATAACTAAGCTCTCTGTATCTGTATAAGAGTTGTAGAGAGGATAAAAAAGCATAAAAAACAGGAACTTAAATTTGTCAACTAACCATTTTGTTGATGCAATAGATTAAGCAAACGCCATTCTTATTACTTCATCTCTGTTTCAGTGTTTCACTGAGGATATGGCGGGTCGTAGGGACAAAGCGCAGTCGATTCGTGGATCTCGAATTGCCATAGCCATTGTGATCGGAGTTCTTCTCGGCTGTGTCATCGCTTTCTTTTTCCCCCACGGCCTCATCATTCCCGCTGCCTCCGTTCAAACCCGTCGAATTGGCAAGTCAAATATCCAGGTTCACCTCTGATAAACCCTCCAAATTAAGTTTTGATTTTGCTCATCTTCGTGAAAGATTCCATCGATTAGTGTTTTCCTTTTTAATTCAATGGATAATGAGTAAAGTCTGAAGGAGATTGAGTTGAATTTGGAATTAGTGAGTGTTCTTAGCGGTGTTGACTATTTCTTCTGTTTTTAAGATCTGGGTGCTCAAGGAAACCAAATGGTTTATATTAATTTCATCTCTTATAGTAGTAATTTTACTTAGAACTAGCTAAAACTTCTTTGGTGTAGCAGCATTGGAATTGATTACCTCTAGTTCTACACATAGCACAAAGTAGTGATATAATCATTAAACAGAGTAGTTTTGAAGGATGATTTTCTAACCCATTTTTATAGAGGTTTACTTGCAGTTTCTGGCTTCCATTTCCCTTGGTAAGGATACCCTTTAGGCTTTATCCTTCTATTTTTTGTTTGATGTTTTGCCTTGAATGAGCTTAGTTTGTCAACCTTTTGTTGCATAAAATGGCCAATACAAGTTGCTAGCTTTGGTATATAAGTATATGGTATGCACTTGATAATGATTTGTAAAGGACTATGAGCTTTCTTATTATTATGGGCTGTCCCAATGTTGCAAAGTTAGTATCATTTTTCCTCCCCCTCCATTTTTAATATTTGTTTGATGGCTATAGTTCTGCTTTTTTTTTGTTGCTATTTTTTAGATTGGTTCTTCGTCATGTGAATCCTCAGAGAGGAGTAAGATGCTGAAGTCTGAAATAGTATCACTATCAGAGAAGAATTCCGAATTAAAGAAGCAGGTCAGGGATTTGACGGAAAAGTTGCAACTGGCCGAACAAGGAAAAGATAATGCACAAAAGCAGTTTCTGGTTTTGGGTGAGCAGCATAAAGCTGGACCTTTTGGTACTGTCAAAGCTTTGCGGACTAACCCGACTGTTGTCCCCGATGAATCTGTGAACCCAAGATTGGCTAAGATCTTGGAGAAAGTTGCTGTTCAGAAAGAGATTATAGTTGTGCTTGCCAATTCAAATGTGAAAGATATGTTGGAGGTTCAGGTTTCTAGCATCAAGAGAGTTGGTATACCAAATTACCTAGTTGTAGCTTTAGATGACCATATTGAAGAGTTCTGCAAATCAAATGATGTCCCGGTGTACAAGAGGGATCCAGATTCGGGTATTGATGCTGTTGGGAGAACAGGAGGCAATCATGCTGTATCTGGGTTGAAGTTCCACATCTTAAGGGAGTTTTTGCAACTGGGTTATAGCGTCCTTCTATCAGATGTTGATATAATATACTTACAAAATCCGTTCAACCATCTTTATCGGGATTCTGATGTAGAGTCCATGACTGATGGTCACGATAACATGACTGCTTACGGATATAATGATGTCTTTGATGAACCTGCTATGGGCTGGGCACGTTACGCTCATACAATGAGAATATGGGTTTATAACTCTGGTTTCTTTTTTATAAGGCCTACAATCCCTTCGATCGAGCTTTTAGACCGGGTGGCTGATAGGCTTGCTCGGCAACCAAACTCATGGGACCAAGCTGTTTTTAATGAGGAACTCTTTTTCCCATCACATCCTGGTTATGATGGGCTTCATGCTGCCAAGAGAACTATGGATTTCTACATGTTCATGAATAGTAAGGTCCTCTTTAAGACGGTCAGGAAAGATGCTAAACTGAAGAAGGTAAAGCCTGTAATTGTTCATGTAAATTACCACCCAGATAAGCTTCCAAGAATGAAAGCAGTGGTAGAGTTCTACGTTAACGGCAAGCAAGATGCATTGAATCCATACCCAGATGGTTCCGAGTGATAGGAACACAGTGACCTATGGATGGTGGATGGGCTCATCAGTTCACTTTTGTTGTGAAATTTACATGATACGGGTAGGTTATTCCGATATTAATTATCGTCGGAGAAAAATGTCGAATATCTTTCTCTATTTGCTTTGTATTAGTAGTGTAACTTTTTGTCAAACTCTACAAGCACTTAAATTAGTACGCTTGTGCTGTATTATGCATACTGAAGAAGTTCTATTAGGGTTTTGGTTGGTTTTCATGATAAAGATATTACTGCATATTGTATTTTGTGCGATTATTCCCTCCTCTAAATTGGTAAGATAAGTACAAGAAGGATATTGCCAAGTGACCAGAAGAGACAATAAGCAGCTGTTGGTTTTCAGCACAGTGAATCTGTCTCGATGGCCCAAACCATCCATTATTATACAAGACAGCGTGGGGTTAGCCAGCAGTAACAAATTAGTTTGAGGCTGTCTTCCTCGCCTAAACCTCGTGAACTCGGCTTTCATTTTCACTTAATTTTAATTTCGTATTTATACTAATTATTAAAAATCTCTGTTGGATCATTTTTGTCAAATTTGATTTTTTTTTTTTTTGGATAAGATGTGAAGTATTATTATCCAAGACAGCAAAACTGTTATTTACAAGTAAAGTTCAAGGAGTTAATCCCCAAGCTATGTATAAAGGGCTATTTACATCAGAAAAATGAGCAAAATTACTATCAAGTCTAAAACGAATCACAGCTTTGATGCAGTTGACCAAGCATGTAGGATCTCGCGCACGCCCCCGAAATTTCCTCCAATTTCTTTCCTTCCAAATATAGTATATAAAGGCATTCCATGCAAGTTTAAGTATGAGTACTCGCATGGACTTACCCCTTAAATGCACACTTAACCACTGCAGTTCTTCATTCAAAGAACAGAAAGTCTTCCTGATGCTGCAAAGGATCAAAACAGAGTTCAGAATCTGGGCAGCAAAATTACATCCGAAGAAGAGATGATCTCTCGTTTCTTGCTCAATCCCACACAAGCGGCAAATCTGGTCCCCAATCAGTCCCATACGTTGGAGACGATCTTGCGTGGGCAATCTATTCAGAATGGCCATCCAAGCAATAAGGCCGTGCTTAAGAATGTGTAAGCCAAGCCAGATGATCTTATGCCAGAAGACTTTAGAGTCTTCACCCCTTATGCTATCCCATATCCTCCTTTTATCTATAGGGCCAGGGAAAAACAGACTATGAATCTCAGTTCTCATCTTCAACAGCTTCTTGATACTCCAACTGAACTAAGGCTTAACATCCACAGTCCAGTAGGATTTATCCTTCAACACATAGGTATGAACCCAGGCAACCCATAAAGAACCTTCCGTAGAGAGTAAGTTCTTAATGAGCAAAATGATGCAAGCCTTATTCCATAGACTCAAGTCTTTCACCCCTAACACACCTTCACTCTTGACTTTACAAACAGTCCCCCAATTAACACGAGTTCCTTTTGCTGACTCATCTTTGCCTCTCCAAAAGAATCTCATACACAGCTGCTCCAATTGATGAATAATGCCCTTAGGAATCACAACTTGCCTGCACCAATAATTGGCAATACCAAACAGAACAGACTTAATAAGCTGTAAACGCCCAGCATAGCTTAAGTGCCTATGACTCGAATGCTCAAGCTGCTTTTTAATTTTCAAAATTAGACCCTCACAGACCTTGATTGTGAGCTTCCTAGTGACAAGAGGAATCCCAAGATATCTGACAGGCAGTATACCAATGGCAAACCCAGTGTCTAAACTCCAAGCTTGTCTATCAATCGAAGAGACCCCAGCAAGAAACATTTCAGACTTTGCAACATTAAGTTTAAGGCCAGATATCTCATAAAAGGTCTCCAGAACACTCTGTACACCAAATAAAGAGCTAATATCACCCTTGCAAAAAATTAACAAGTCATCAGCAAAACACAAGTGAGTAATATTGGCTCTCTTGCATTTTGGGTGATAAAGAAATATCTCATTTGCAGCTGACAGATCAAGAGATGGGAAAGAATGTTCATAGCCAAAACAAACATGTAAGGAGAGAGTGGATCTCCTTGCCTTAAGCCCTTTCTACCTTTGAAGAACCCAACCAAACTCTCATTTAGGGATATGGAAAACCTACTCCCAGTAACACATGCAATAATCCATTTCCTAAAGGTTTCAAGCAAGTCAATAGCTTCTAACAAAGCAACCAGAAACTTTCAATTCACAGAATCAAATACCTTCTGTAAATCTACTTTCAAAGCACATCTAGGTGAAATACTACCTCTTCCATAACCCTTAACAAGTTCTTGAGCTAGGAGAGTATTGTCAGCAATATTTCTACCTTCAATAAAGGCAGATTGATTAGGCAAAACAATGGAAGGCAACAGATGAGTAAGTCAATCAACTAATATCTTTGTAATGGTCTTGTATATGACAGAGCAGCATGCAATTGGCCTGAAATCTTTGGGGTGACAAGCATTCGGTGTTTTGGGAACAAGAGTTAAAGCAGTGGCATTAAAAACAGGAAGCAATTCAGATGTGCTAAAGAAAAACCTGATAACTCGAACAAAATCAGCACCAACAATGTCCCAGGCCTGCTTGAAGAACCAAGAGGTATACCCATCCGGTCCAAGGGCCTTGTCTTTCCCCTGACTAAAAATGGAATTTTTAATTTCATCCACAGTCACCTCCTTCACCAGGTCATGCTTAACATTCTCAGGAAGTACAATATTCAACAAATCCTTCAGTTGGCTAACATTGCAACCTTTAACACCCTCATCAACAAATCCAATCTGCTTGGTGAAAAAAGAGATGAATTCCTCAGCAATCCCTTCAAAAGAAGAAATTTTGTTTCCCCTGCTATCAAACACAGAAGAGATGGTGTTCCTCTTCTTTTTCATAGCCACCATAGCATGAAAGAATTTAGAACTCTAGTCCCCATGCTGCAGCCAATCAACCTTAGCCTTTTGTTTAAAAAACTGGGTCTCAGCTTTCTCTAAATCAAAGAGTTCCAACTGTAGCTGCTGCTCACGTTCAATGTCAAGTCTTACAGGTAGACCTTGTAGATTCAATAATTGTTGTTGCTCCAAATTAAATTTTAGTCATTGTGCTTCTTTTTTTTTATCAAATGAAGAGATTATATTAGAAACATAAACGAACCATAAAGTTTACACAGAACAATCACGATGCAACAAAGATAAAACAGTTTGCCATAGTTTCAACAAAGTAAAGGCCATATGTATGATTGATTATTTTTGAAATAACGATCAAAACGGTTTATCTCCGTAGGTCGATACTGATATGCATAGGGATGTAAAATCATGTATTTGGATAGGTTTTAAGTAGGGTTAAGTCGGATCGGATTCGGGTTACATCGGGTCAAGTCAGTAGTTTGACTCGGGTCGGATCGTGTTCGGATGGATCCAGGTATGGGTCGAGTTCAGATTGATCCCAATCATACTCAGTTCGGGTAGGTTGGGTCAATATCATATTCATGTCAAAACGGTTCAGGTCTGATTCGGTTAATTATCAGGTTAATTCTGGTTTGAATGGACTTTAGGTCAGGTCATTTCGAGTATCAAATTAAGTTCAGCTCGGTTCAAGTCGATTTCAAATAAAATTCAATTCGAGTAATATCAGTTTTGGGTGAAGTTTGGATCAGGTCTTTACTAGGTCGAGTTATGTTCGAGTAAGCTCATTATTGTAATCGGGTCATAATCGAGTTATCTAACAAGATGGTGGTTCCACTCCCACGGTAGACGGCTTGTAGTACTAACGTTTTTTTTTCAACTTCGATATTTATTTTTCTCGGGTCATGTCAAATTGTGAGTTTGTGATATTTAATTATTATTTATTACTCAATTTAAGTTATTTTATTGTTATTTGGAGCACATGTACCATTTTACGTCTTTCTCTAATTCGTGTAAAGAAACATATTAGTAATAAGGCTAAAGGGGTACTTTTGCCCCCAAGTTCAACCCAAAAATGCAATGTTGCCCCTCGCCGAAAAACGCACTCAATGTGCCCCTTATGTTTGAAAAATCGATCAATTCCGACCCTTGACTAACGTTGACTAACGTTCCCGTCAATTCTTGGGTGACGGGCCGTTAACTTCTGCACGGTCAGCTATCCTTGCCAGCTGGCTTGCCGTGTCACGCGCTGACGTGGAAAAAAGCTTACATGGCAATTTTTTTTAAAAACATAATAAAAATATTATATTATTATATTAATTAATATTTTCTTTATATATATGAACCTTAAACCTATTTTCACGTCTTCAAGTTCTTCTTCCATTGCCGTTTCATATTGCTAGGTAATGTTTGATTCATTTTCTTTTTTTCCCTTCAAATTAATCAATCGATCTTCTCATTAGTTAACATCCCTAAACCTATTTTTTGGTATATTTGATCTATTTTCTTTTTTTTACTTCAAATTTTAGGGTTACTGTAATTTGGGGTTTAGTGGTTCTGCAGGTTGAAGATGGCATCATCATCATCTTGCGCATTATTTACAAATAGTCAGGGTAAAACTTGGTCAGGGGTGAACTGGGATTACGATGGAGAAGAAATATTTTGTGATTGTGGCGTGAAATGTCCAATGTGGACAGCTTGGAAGAATACTGAAAACATTAGGAGAAGATTTTTCAGCTGTCCAAATTATAGGCGCAAGAAGAAATGTAACTTTTTAAGATGAATTGATGAACCACTGTCAGAAAGGGTTCGATTTCTCGTTTATCAGCTGAAAAAGGAGAATGATGAGTTGAAGCAATTAAATAAAAGTAAGGAAGATGATGCAATGGAAGAAATAAAGGCAAAGATGAGTTTTAATATTCAGTAAGTTTAAATAAGTTATCTACGTAAGAGAATAGTATCTACTTTTATAAATTGTAAATAGTAAATTTGTAAGTTATCTACGTAAGTGAATAGTATCTACTTTTATAAATTGTAAATTAAATTTGTAATCTTATTTTGACAATACGTAAAATTTCTACTTTTAATAATAATGACGCTAACAACAACAACAACAACAACAACAATAATAATAATAATAATAATAATAATAATAATAATAATAATAATAATAATAATAATAATAATAATAATAATAATAATAAAAAATTAACAACAACAATACCAATAATTGTTGAGTGCATTGGTAAGGCACATTACACTCCTAAAGAGAGGATGCGAGTTAACTTTAGAGACAACATTGTTGGGAGAGACAACCTCGCACTCAGAACATGGATCGTAAGACGGACATGCATATAACAAAACAAAAACAACATTTTTAATTTTAATAATAATAATAACGACTATAATATATTTTGAGTATAGAACTTATGGTTTAAGGTTTAGAGTAAAGGGTTTAAAAATTTAGATTATAGAGTTTCAGGTATATGAAAAAAATAAAAAAATAAATTTTGGATTGGGTTGGTAGCTTTCTTCCCAAACGATCAAGAGCTTTGGTGGTTAAAATGAATACAAAAGGTATTGATTACTTTACTCATTTACAAGTCAGGTCAATTAATATGTCGAGTCAACAACAAGTCGAGTAAAATTGGATCTCGTGGTCGTTTCAAATTGGGTTATATCATATATTTATCAGGTTAATTTCGAGTTTGAATTCCTATTAGGTTAGGTTTGGTTATATTATTATCGGGTTCAATTCGAGTTTAGATCATTCTCATGTCAAGTGCAGGTTGGATTCAGATCTAAAATTATTCGGTCCAACTCATGTAAAGGTCAACATTATATTATATTCAGTCAAGTTCGAGTTATCATCACCTCAAGTCATAATTCGTTTAGACTCGAAGCAGTTTTAGTCAAATTTTCAAATTAGATCAATTTTTACACTCAAATATATAGTAGTAAAATCTTGTGAAGGTCATACTAATATTGATAGAAAAAGTTTACTTATAAATTGGAATTTAATCTCCCAAACTTCATATAAAAGAAGTTTGGACTGTAACGCCCGAGTTTGAGGCCCGGGAGATATTCGGGTTTGGTTAAGCCGGTTCGGGTTAGGCTAATTTTGAGAAAAACAAATTAAATGATCAAATTCAAAAAAATGGAGGAAAAAGAGGGGTTTTGGTAAAATGAGTAACAAAAAAGTTTTGGAGATGGATTTTTAAATTGAAATAAAATAATATAATTCAAAAACCCATTTCTTCTCCTTTTTCTCATTTCTTTTTCACGTCAAGTTTTCCTAAGCCTCACAACTTTTTATTTCCACCAAACTTCACGACCTTGGAGGATTTTAGGAGGTAAAGTAACTTGGTTTTATTCTTCTCTTCTCTCTAATCTTATTTTTAGTATTTTCTTTCCAAGGTTTTGAAGATTTTTAAAATTCCTTCATTTTGGGGAAAATGGGTTTTTGGAGGGTTTAAGCGATTGTCGATAAAATAGTGTTTTGTGGTGAGTTGTAAATCATATTTTGGGTGTAAAATAGTGTTAAGACAATGGGTTTATCAACAAATCCCGAAATTTGGAAAATGGGTAATTTTTGTTAGGGGATATTTGGGTTTTGACTTGGAAATGGTGGGGAAGGATTTCTAATGGTTTGATGGTGTTGGGTTGTTGTTTTTGGAGTATTTGAACATGTTTTGGATGAAAATTTGATGAAGTTATGGGTGACTTGAGGTTAGAGTAGAAATGAGGATGGTTTTGGTTAGTTTTGGATAGAAATCGGAAACTTGTTGTTGCTGGATTTTGATGGGATTGATTTCAGTGGGTTTGATTATTGAAAAGAGCATTAATTCCTTGTTTTGATTTGGGTGGAAGCAGCGGATAAGGATTTGGGTTCTTCGGACGCTACACCGGGAGTTGAGGAAGCTTGAAGGTGGACTGTTAGCTTGTTTTGGTATTGTGTTGGTGAGTGAAAATTGTTTTGAAGCTTTAAAATGTTCAAAGAAGGTTTCTTGGGGTTTGGGTGGAGCCTTAAGGGCCAACCTAAACCCAAGTGTAAGCTTGTCTAATTTTGCCTTGTTTCGTAGATTGATGGTGTATGTGTGTTATTACGTGTTGTTGTGTGAAATGCGGATTGCTTTTACATCCTTTTAAATGTTGAATGTTGTTGTTGTTGTTGTTGCCAAAGCCTTACGTGATGGTTTAGGGAAAGTGTGTTGTTGAATACGGTGATGTGTAGTCCCACCGGAAATATGCTAGTTGTTGTGAACGGTGATGTGTAGTCCCACCGGGAATGGTTGTGCATGTTGTCACAGACCAACTCCCCACGATCGAGCAAGCCGCACCCATAGGTGCTTACCTTAGCGCACCACGTCCTTCACCCGACCGAGGGACCCGAGTAGTTGCCAACACCACACACCAATGAACCATGCACAACGCCCTTTTTGGTGTCCGCATCCGAGAGAGCCGAGCTGGGGCACTTCCAGCGCACTATGGGGTCAAGTCAAGCACCCCATGTGCTGCCCACGAGAACAGGACCCGATGGGGCACGCTGCACGCACCCGAGGGGGCCTTTCCAAGCACCCTCCATGCCGCCCAAGCCATGGAGGCCGAGTCTGCACTCGATGCGCACACCGAGGGGCCTAGAGAAAGCCTATTCGAGTTGCCCACACCCCTAGGGCCCGATTTAGCACCAAGCATGCTACCAAGGGGGTTTTGGACACAAGAATCGGGCCATGCCAAGCCCAATCCGCCCAAGAGACCAAGACCCTTGTTGAGTTGACATCCTTTGACCAACACACATGGAAAGATATCATCCATGGAGCCATATTCAAGGAAAGTCTTCCTTGCCAACAAACATGTGATGTCATAGCTTAGTAACTTAGGCAATTTTGTTTATATATGAGTGTTGCCATGTTTAGGAGGATAAGATTCATCCATAGCCCTTGGATCAAATCTCCCTTAGCCGTTAGATCGAGAGGGCCAAGGCTATAAATAGAGTCTTTCCCTCACCATTGTATTCATCTTCCATTCTTTGTAATTCATTCTTGAGTAAAGAGTTTAGAGTTTCTCTTCACATTGTCTTGTTTCTTTGCCTAGCCATCATCATCACCTTTCCAAAGCTTCCACCGCGTCAAGTTCTAAGCGCTCTAGCTTAGATATTCGAAGGCTGACTTAGTCCTCGACTTAAGATTGACGACTAAGGCCGCATGGGTTAGTGAGTCAAAACCTAGTCCATGACAAGTGGTATTAGAGCCATTTTCCGCATCCATACGAGTCGAGATGGCAGGCGACGGATCCGATCATGAGCACAGTGAGCGCGAGAGCCGATGTGTGACACGACAAACCGAGAAAGCCAAGAGGGTTAGTTTCAAGGACCGAATCACGACACTTGAGGACAAGGTCATCCGCCTTGAGAATGTCACGATCGATATCAAGAGTAGGCTCGATGTGGTTGAAGTCCGACTATGGGAGTTGGGTCAACAGGATGACAAACTCAATGAGGAGTTCCAAGGAATAATCAACGATGTCTATGAACGCGTCGATCTACAAGACGGATCCCTCAAAGACGATGTGAAAGCACTCAAGAAGATCGTGGAAGATCTTGCTAAACAAGCCGAGGTAGCCGCACTCATAAAGGAGATCGAGGATCTCAAGAGTGAGGTGCTTGTTTACAAAGCCGCCGTGAGAAATGGCGTGGTGGCTAGCCCAGCGAGGGCGCTAGTCGATGTTTCAAAGACAAAGCACTTCGTGGGGACGAGATCAGCCCAACAAGTAGAGAATTTCTTGTGGGGGCTCGAGCAGTACTTCAAAGCATCGTACATCATCAAGGATGCCGACAAGGTAGTACCGCGTCAATATATTTATCTGATAATGTGTTACTTTGGTGGAGACGCAGGTGCTCCAACGAGAAACGTGGAGGCACTAGTGTTCAAACGTGGGACAAGTTCCAAACGGAGTTCAAAAACCAGTTCTATCCCGGAGATGCCAAGAGAGAGGCGTGATCCAAGCTTAGACATCTTAAGCAAGAGGGATCAATCCGAGACTACTTTCGGGAGTTTAGCGAGCTGCAACTCCAAATTTCCGATCTGAGTGAGAAAGACACCCTATTCCACTTCATAGATGGGCTAAAGCTGTGGGTAAATACCGAGCTAGAGAGGAGAGACGTGAAAGAACTCTCCAAGGCCATTGCCATTGTCGAGTCATTAAAGGATCATAGCATTGATCGAAACAAATCACCCAAGTCCAAGCCACGTTCGAGTGAAAGGGAGGAGTCATCAAATGGTAGTGGTAAGCCATCGAATGACAAGTCTTATCGATTCACGAGGCCTTGGGAGAGGAAGGACTGAGGTACAGTAAAGTGCCATCATTGCGAGGGGCCACATTTCATTCGGGATTGCCCGAAAAAGATGAACCTTTCTGCCATCCGAGGAAGAGATAGAGAAGAGGACGAGTTTGCCCAACTTGGTTCCATCATGAGTTCGCTTCAAGCCAAGAGTGGTCGTAAGAAGAAGGGACTTATGTTCGTGGACATGAAAGTCTCCGGTAAAGAAGTGAGAGCGCTTGTCGACACCGGTGCATCTGAGTTGTTCGTGTCCAAGCAAGCGGCCAAGCGACTAAACCTTCGAGTTGAGAAGGTAAGTGGATGGATAAATATCGTCAATTCCAAAGAATAACCAATTGCGGGAGTTGCAAATGGAGTGGATCTTCGGATTGGAGATTGGCACGGTAAAACATCCATCAAGGTAATCCCTTTAGATGATTACGATTTTGTTTTGGGCTTATCTTTTCTTGAACGGATTGACACGCTTGTCTTGCCCAAAAGGGATGTGTTATGTATTTTAGATCCCCGCCAACAATGCGTTGTGCCAATGAAACGAGTTGTGGACAAGAACAAAAAGGCGTTAGCAACAATCCATTTCTTCGAGGAAGAACCCAAGACAAGAGTCAATGTTGACGAGGCCATGGTAGAGTCCATGGAAGTCCCCGAGGCAATGGGACAAGTCCTTGATGAGTCCGAGGACGTAGAAGCATTCAAAGTCCATACCTTCGCAAGTGCCAACACCATCGAAGGAATTCTCTTAGAGAAGGAGCTCTGGTTGCTCGAGAGAGTCGAGTGCTCAACGAGTCCGAGAAGAGGTACTCGGATCTTGAGAAAGAAGTGGTTGCCGTAGTGCATTCCCTACACACGTGGAGACATCGATTACTTGGGTCAAGGTTTGCTGTCTATTTCGAGAATCCTTTAAATGATTATTTTCTAACCCAAGGAAACTTGTCTCGTAAGCAGGATCGTTGGCAAAGAATTCTTGAAAAATTCGACTTCACTTGGAAGTGCAACCCAAGGTTGTCGAATGACGTAGCCAATGCCTTAAGCCGAGGGTACAAGGTGGGGCATGCTAGCTGTGAAACCAAAATTGATTTTGATATAACATATAAACTTAAGGACCAATTTGCAAAATAATAAATTTTTAAGTACTCTTTAAAGTCTCATAATTGACAAGTATTTTAAATAAAATAATATCTCAAGACAAGCTCTTAAATATATGAAAAATTCTCTAAGTCTTTTCCTATGATTTTCAAGCCAAACTATGCAAAAGCACCCAGGCGTATCGATACCCTTAGGCGTATCGATACTGCCTTTTGCCACTAGAATTTTGATTTTCAAGCTAAACTATACAAAAACGCCCAGGCGTATCGATACGGGCTTTTGCCACTAGGATTTTAATGGACTTAGCGTACCGATACAATGTTAACCCGTATCGATACGATATTCATCAAGGCAACTCTTTTAGTGAAACCGTACTGATACGCTTTGCAACCGTATAGATACAATAAGCATATCTTTGAAAAATCTTTGCATTTAATTTTTTGACCGTTACTTGTCAGTTGGTTGGTTTCCCAATTTTTAAAAGATCGTTATATCGTACCGATACGATTGGTATGTGTATCGATACGCTCTTTAAGAAAACCAAACTTGGGATTCCAGTGAGTAAACATCGTATCGACACAGTAATCCGTACCGATACGCCCCTTAAAACCGTACCGGTACGCCCTCTATGCATATCGATACGCTCTATTTTTCAGTCACGACGGCTCTTTCCTCTTTGATGCGGGTATCGATACGCCCTCTTCGAGTACCGATACGGTAGGCTGTAGAGATGCATTTATTGCGAGAAAAAATGCTCCCAACGGCTCTATTGATGATCCCAACTACCCAAACGGCTAGAATTCAATGCAAGGGTATAAAAACAAGCTTCAATTGACCAAGCAACAACTATTGAACCTACAAGCAACATCAAAGCAAAAATTCCAAACCCTAGTGCTCTTCATAGTCAAATTCTTGTGCCCAACTCTTGTGATTTTATTCTTATCTTGTATTGTGAGTTTGGGGAGTTTGAAATTGTATTTGGGTAAACATTTATCCTTTGAGAGGAATTGTTAGAGTTTACCAAATCTATCTCTTTGTAAAAGTGAGTGGATTAAGCTTTGGGTAGAAAGCTTAATCAATTTGTAAGATTACCTCCTCATCCAAGAAAAGGGGAAGAATTCAAGTAGTGAATTGGTTGAAAATCCTTAGTGGGAACTAAGGTAGTGGATGTAGAGTTCATTTGGAGAACTTGAACCACTCTAACCACTTGTGTCACTTTTTATTTTTCACTCATACCTCCTACCAAATTTTTAATTGCCAATTCACCCCCTCTCGGCCATTTGCAATTGTGTGATCAACTCAACACTAACCGTCCACCAATGAGTGAGGTGGACCATGAGATCGAGGACAAGAAGTCTTTGGAGTTGCCAAAGACATCGCCATCAAAAAGTGAGATGGTTCGTGAGTTCGAGTTACCATCCGAGTTTGGAGAAGTGGATCAAGCCAAAGAAGGCGAGACAAAGATACCACAAGATTACTCCATATCGTGGTTGGCCAATGATGAGGGATGAACCCTCCTCATGGAGCAATACCAAGCCACGTTAGAAAGATGGACACAGCCCATGGACGAGTTTGTTGAACCTATGGCACCCAAGCCAAGTACCAAGGTGGATGGAGCAAGCCAAGAGTCTCCAACCCACCAAGCCGATGGAGAAGTGCTAGAGAGCACCAAAGAGGGCCTATACCACGACCCCGCCACCATTACTTGCCTTGAGTATCGACAAGGCATAGTGAAGCCAACCGACAAGGACCTTGTGTCCGAGGTAAGTGATCCAATTTTTCAAAATTTGGGTCTAACTTGTTGTGGTTCTGTCCACAGGTTGCTTGTGAGGCCCAGCAAGGAATCGAGTGATAAGGTGGTTGAAGCAAGCCGAGAGCATCCAACCTTCATGCAAGCCGAGGGACAAGTGCTAGAAAGCACCGAAGTGAGGCCATTCCACGACCCCGCCATCATCACTTGCCTTGAGTATCGACAAGGCGTAGTGAAGCCACCTGACGAGGACACTGTGTTCAGGGTAAGTAAGCCGAATTCTTATGAAAATTCGAGTCTAACTTGCTCTGATTCCTTCCACATGTTAATTAGGAGATCAAGCATGGAGTCGAGTCAAACCGTGGAGAAAGTAGGCAAAAAGGCCTACAAGATGGAGTTACCATCGAGAGATCAAGCCATCATCCCTAAGTCGTTGGACAAGGATGTCGATGGTCGAAAGTGGAGCAAGCTGAGCCAAGCACAAAGCAAGGCGAACGTCTCCTTCGACGAGGAGGCACCACCCATCGAGATGAACCGAGAGCCAAGGCACGAAGGCCTTGCACTTTGCACGAGAGTTCCCTTAGCCAAGCGGGAACATGACGAGGAGTCGAGGCCGTTCGAGGACAAGACGACCAAGACTCAACATCGCCTATCGATGAGGGTGTCGATAGATTCAGTGGGGGAGAATGTCACAGACCAACTCCCCACGATCGAGCAAGCCGCACCCATAGGTGCTTACCTTAGCGCACCACGTCCTTCCCCCGACAGAGGGACCCGAGTAGTTGCCAACACCACACACCAAGGGGTCATGCACAACGCCCTATGTGGTGTCCGCATCCGAGAGAGCCGAACTGGGGCACTTCCAGCGCACCATGGGACCAATTCAAGCACCCCATATGCTGCCCAAGAGAACAGGACCCGAGGGGACACGCCGCACGCACCCGAGGGGGACTTGCCAAGCACCCTCCATGCCGCCCAAGTCATGGAGCCCGAGTCTGCACCCGATGTGCACACCAAAGAGGCCGAGTCTACACCCGACGTACACACCGAGGGGCCTAGGGGAAGCCCATCCGAGTTGCCCACACCCCTAGGGCCCGATTTAGCACCAAGCATGCTACCAATGGGGGTTTTGGACACAAGAATCTGGCCATGCCAAGCCCAATCCGCCCAAGAGACCAAGACCCTTGTTGAGTTGTCATTCTTTGACCAACACACATGGAAAGATATCATCCATGGAGCCATATTCAAGGAAATTCTTCCTTGCCAACAAACATGTGATGTCATAGCCTAGTAACTTAGGCAACTTTGTTTATATATGAGTGTTGCCATGTTTAGAAGGATAAGATTCATCCATAGCCCTTGGATCGAATCACCCTTAGTCGTTAGATCGAGAGGGCCAAGGCTATAAATAGAGCCCTTCTCTCACCATTGTATTCATCTTCCATTCTTTTTAATTCATTTTTTAGTAAAGAGTTTAGCGTTTCTTTTCACCTTGTCTTGTTTCTTTGCCTAGCCATCATCATCACCTTTCCAAAGGTTTTACCGTGTCAAGTTCTAAGCGCTCTAGCTTAGATATTCGAAGGGTGACTTATTCGTTGACTTAAGATCGACGACTAAGGTCGCACGGGTTAGCGAGTCAAAACCTAGCCTCGTGACAATGTGCATACGATGGTGTTGTCTTATGCTTTCGATTCATCGTATTTCCTTTCTAAAGGTTTTGTCTTTAAACTAAATACATGTTTTGAACTGTATTGTTGTTGTTGTGATTCTGAGCTCCGCCCGCTAAGCTTTTAAGCTTACAATCTCTTTTCCAACAATGTAGATTGTTAGTGGCTAAGAGAGGCAAACGGGGCAAAGGAGGAACCTTGAAGTTCATTTGCTAGCTCTAGTATGGTTTTCATGGTTGTAATAATACTTAGGCAATGAGAATGCTAGACTTTTGTGTTGAGGAGTTGGTGTCCAAACCCTATGTTTTTGTTATTGTTGTTACCATGTTTAAAGTGTTGAAGTATGCTTTGGTTTGGCTTTTGACCCTTTGAGAATGTTAAGCATGTTTGGTTGTTTTTGTTAAATCTTGCTTTGTTGATTTTTAGCCTCGTTGGATGTTTGACTTGCTTTAAATGAGTTTTCTTGGTTGCCTTGAGTTGCATGTATGCATAGGAGTTGGTCAAATGCTTGCTTAGGGTGTTTAAGTTAGCTCCCGTGTGCTTGAAACTGCAATTTGTTGTCTTTCTGTGCAGGGCGTATCGATACGCTCAAGGGCGGTATTGATACAGTCCCATGTTTTAAGCATATCTTACCGATATGCGGGGGTGTATCGATACCCTATTTTTCCTCTGGAAATCTGAGATTTTGACGAGAAATTGGGGCATCGGTACGGGCCTTAGGCGTATCGATATGGTCCTGGAGTTGACTTTGGGAAACTTGACCGTTAAAGGTGTATCGATGCCAGCCTTGGAGGGTATCGATGCGGCCTCTCAAAGTTGACTTTGGGGGAGTTTAACCATTGAAGGCGTATCAATACTGGCCTTAGGAGTATCGATACGGCCTGAAGTAAAATGGCTAAAAGTTATCTTTTAACGTCCTTTCTGCTCGGTTCATATCCGTGTTTGCTTTTCCGATGTTTGCTTTCTCACATAGGTACAAATAAAGCATTTAGACAAGATTAATTAAAAAGAAAAAAAGATATGGTTGCTAATCGGAGTGAGGCCTTAATAGATTTCGCTTCGGTTTTCCCCGTGTAACTCGTTTGGTTTTGTCTGGTGGCTAAGCCGGGACGAGGGGGTTACATGGACATTCTCCAAATAACGCGACTTTTATGTTGAAAATAAATAAATAAATAATATTGATGTTTTCCACCAAGTATTAAGGGTGGGTATGGAATGGGAAATATCTAAAAATTGTGGGGATCCAAATCGACGGGATGGAGAATAACCGAAAGCATCACTCACGGAGACGGGTACATGGAAAATTTTATCACTGAAACTCAAATGGGGATGGGGACGTGGATTGCTATATCCGAACTGTGGGAATAACCGAATCGTAACTGTATAAATAACCGTGGGAATCCCAAGAAAAATCTGCAAGGATCCCCGATGTCGAAACCATTTTTTAACAATAAAAACAGGTTGGACGATTAATTTTGAAGATTAGGGTTTTTTGTTAAATTTTAATTTTTGAAAAGATATGGAGTCACCACCGGTCACTTTGGTAGATCGGGCACCATAAAAACAACTAGAGATTTGTTTTTCTAAAAAATTGGGGTTCAGAAGTCGATTATGTGTGGGAAGGATTAGCACCCCACAAACGCCCGATATCGGTACCTTTAATTTTGTGTGGCATGTTGGCATTTTAGAATAACAATTTGAATTTAATTTAATCATTAATTATTAACTGGGTTTATGTTCTAAATGTTAATATTCCTTTGATAAGGAAATACATTTTTTCTTCGAATATAAATTGGAAACACCCTTATACGCTCAGGGCACCTCTATTCATATTCCAAAAATATATCTCACATATAAAAGATTTTTCATGCATGATTAATTATGGTCTAGTTCATTTTAAGTACTATTCTAAAAGGCTCTGATTTAAATTTGTATTATTTAATCAATGAATATCATTTAACTCTAAAACTTGCGTGAGATAACACTTAATTACTTTTGAGCATCATCCATATTAAACTCCAAAGTTATTGATAATATTCTCTTATTAATTAATTATTCTAATTATTTAAAATCATTGCCACAAATCAGATTAACTCAAGACAATTTCGCTACATTTCCAAGCCAAGAATTAACCCAAACTCTTCATTTTCGGACTTGAACACAACTCAGCAGTTACCATCAATTTCATCATCCAAATCATCACTAAACATGTTCAAAACAACCCCCAAGTATAACCATACCATCAGCCCAACTTTCCCTCACATAACTACCTCAAAAACTCAAGATTTCCACCTCTAAACTCAGCCACAAATACTCATTTCGTGATTTCATTAAAACTTCACCATTTTAACATATGTTAAACTTAAAAGCAAGACTATAACATATATAAACTTTACAAATAAAAAACTCAACAAAAAAACTAACGAAGTTTTCACCTTTGATTTAAAATTTGAACACTTGGAACAACTCAAAATGGAGTTTATGAAAATCTAAAACCATGAAAATGTTAAGGATGAAGAGGAGAAGTCAGAAACATTATTACCTTGATAAAAACTCTTGAAATCGTTGAGGAAGATGATGGAACAGTGTTTGGGTTGGGGAGGGGTTTTAGTGTCGTGAGTTTGTTTCAAGAGGAAGGAGATGATAGCTTCAAAACACTCTTTTACTTGTTTTATTTTTTTCTTATTAGAAAAACCCCATTTTACCCTTAATGAAAACACATGGTCTTTTAAATTCAAAACCAAGCCCATTTTATTTAAACCAAGCCCAAAGACTCAAACCCAATTTACTCACTTAACACCCGACCCCCTAAACTCGGGTGTTATATATCATAAAAATCATCTTTCAAATGTGAACTGAAGAGATGCATTTATGAATCATCTACAGTGGAAGAGTTTGAAAAGTAGTGTAATGAATTGATAATTAAGAATGTGTTAGAGCAAAATGAATGGCTTCAAGGGTTGTATGAGATTCGTAATTCTTAGATTCCAGTTTATAGTCGAAATACTTTTTTTGCAGGAATGAATACTACCCAAAAGAGTGAGAGCATGAATACTTTTTTTGATTCTTTTGTCGATTCAACTACAACATTGCAAGAGTTTGTAATGAGATATGAAAAGACAGTTGATAATTGTTGCTCCAAAGAGAAAAAAAGAAGATTTTGAATCAAGGTACAAGTCTCGGATTCTTAAATTTGGTTCTAAAATAGAACATCATGGAGCGTCAGTCTATACAAAGAACATTTTTAATATTTCAACATGAATTAGTCAAAGCAGTCAATTCACAAGGCAAAAGGTAACAAAAAATTGGATCTTGCTATGAATACAAAATGTCAAGTTGTTTTGATACTCGTGATAGCTTTCTTATATTCATCTGGATTTGAACTCTAGGGCTGGTAATTGTTCATGTTGCCTTATGAGTTTCAAGGTATCTTGTGTAGACATCTGCTAGCATTTTTCATTTCAAAGATATTGTAGAGAGTCCAAGCTAATACATCTTGAAACGCTGGACAAAAGAAGCAAATAAAAGTTATGGAATTTATGAAAATGACCAAGTCTTGAAGTTGATGATGAGAAATCAACCGTTTTAAGAAGCGTACATGTTTGTCGTCTTGTAAATCGATTATCCCATTTTGTTAAAAAATCTGAGGGAATATATAAAGTCATTGTTGGAGACTTGGACCAAATATATCAAAAGGTTTTTATGATGAAAACTCAAGTGATTGGTATTATAGAGAAAGATAGTGACTCAAGCCAACAATTGATGAGTGAAGTGTTTTCTGAGGCAGTAGAGAATCAACCTCATTATATTTATTTGACAACTAATATTGGTGATCCACATGTTTCTCAAACTAAATGGAGAAGAAAGGGTGGTCAAGTGTCTTAGGGTGGAAGATTCAAAAGTGGTCTTGCGATAGCATTAATTCATACAACTGTGAAAAGACGGTCGTGTCAAATTTATGGAGAAAATAGTCATAATAAACGCAGTTGTAAAAGAATGCAAAACTCAACAAATATGTTATCTCATAATGTAGAGTGAAAGGTATAAATCTTTAATCATTTTAGTTTTTATATATTCATATGAAAATATTTTTATTTGATTATTCTTATTGATTTTTTCAAGTTAACAAGATGAGGTGTTGAAAGCATAGGAGTTTTTATCATTCTTATATTTTTATTCTAGGAATAATTTACTGCATACATTATATTTTTTAGAATCGTTGTTGAGTATATTATATATTTGCATAATCCTTTTATTGATATATACGTTAATTTACACACATTACACTTTCATTATGCCTTCTCATAGCCTATATCAACATGTTGAGCATATTATTTTAGATATGAATAAAGAATTTGACTTGAAATGATAATAAGAATGCTAATAGGAATGGTAAATACATTTTTCGTATAAATAAATAAGAGAATTGATTAATATCATGTGTAAAAAGAGATCGAAAAATACATTCAAATCTCATTTGTGTGTTAAATCTAAGCTTTGATATTTGATTTACCCTCTCGGAGAAAAAAATAAATTAGTAATCCATGATTCAAATAAACCCCAAATTTTTAATAAAAGTTAGTATTTACTATTTAATATTGCTGGTTTCAAACAACATATAGAAAGAATTTAATCAAAACTATTATTGATAGTGATAAATATCAATTTATTAAAATTAAAGAAATTACAGTCTCATGAAAGGAAGAATATATCCAGGCCCTGCAGTTAAAATAGGCATACAACGAGACTAGATTGCATATTGCAAAAATTCAAAGGTTAAAACAAAACACGACAAAGAGAACACTTCAACTTAAACGCACAAAATGAATTATGCTAAAGATCGCACCAGCCCAACACGAGTTTGCTCTTCTCAAAAAAGCCACTAAACCCTGCAGAATAACGAAGTCACTAAAATGCCTTAAACAAGTTCACCCTATGAACACCAGCTTTGACCAATGCATCCAACATTTTATTATAAGTTGCTTTGGTGTATTGTATGAATCGGTATTTCTTTCTCTGAATTAACCATAATGCATGACCATGTTTTTGAGATCCAATCGTTTGAACATATAGTGAATGAAGTATATCTGCAGATAAATTTGTTAGAGATTCTAGTTCTCATAAGCACATAATGCTCTAACATAAGGCAATTAACTTAATTGGCACATTAAAACAATGATATCTAAAAGAATCATTACAATTATTGGAAAATTATCCTTTATGCTATATTGACAAAAAAGAATAAGATATTGCATAGCTCATTGATTCAAGTAAATCATCCCTTCAAGCAATTAAAAAAACGATTAAGGCTTGTTAATTATAATGTAAATAAATTTATACAATTAGCTAGAAATTAGGGCTTGTTCCACTAAGTTAGGAGATGGTAAAGTATAGACACTTTTAACTAGTGACAGCGTATATGCTTTAACTAGCAAGAAGAAATAGGTTCATAGGGGCAGCCATTGATTGGATAAAGGCACTTTTTTTATGATCGATTATGTTTCGAAGCTTATACTATGCTCTTCCCCCCACTCACCGGAACATGATCAATAAATGAAAATAGAGCAACTTTATCATGTACCAAGATTAGATTGAGTGGAAGAAACAATTTAACATCAATGAATTGAATAGAACTAAATGCCTATTTTAGATTTTGAAGATTTTCAAAATCTGTAAACCAAAACTAATTATATAACTATTTTATAAACAAAGAATTTACTAGTGGAAATCTTAGATTTTCAGGATTATTTCATGACACCTAATAAACAAATAATATGTAGATGTTTTATTTCTTTTAACTAAAAATTGCTATTACTTAAATCTAAAATTATAACAACATGTTTGTGACCAATTTTTTTAGCTAAAACTCTAACAAGTTCATACCACAATAAAAAACTAAATTCTTGTAGATAATTGTAACTAAAGAACGACAATATTTTGACTTTGTTAAAACTAAAGTATATGTATATAGTAGTTTATTGGGAATATGAACAACGACAACATATACATATGTAAACAATTTTTATAATTGTTTTCTTAAATTTTTTTGAAGGACTAAAATTTTTAATGGTAAGTTTTGCGTAAAAATTTTAAAAAAATTCACTAATATTAATTTACATGTGTTTTCTTTTAGTCAAAAATTTATATTACTGAAGTCTAGAATTACTAACATGTTTGTGACCAATTCTTTCAAGTAGTGTTGAATTTAATTTATGAGAATAAAAAAAC
Source organism: Hibiscus tridactylites (assembly GCA_958450335.1). Taxonomy (NCBI): domain Eukaryota; kingdom Viridiplantae; phylum Streptophyta; class Magnoliopsida; order Malvales; family Malvaceae; genus Hibiscus; species Hibiscus tridactylites. The sequence continues at coordinate 37,020,734 of OY288292.1, read as the reverse complement.
CCTAACAAGTTCATACTACAATAAAAGATCAAAAATTTAAATTTAGAGAGAAAAATAGAAACCCAAAACAATTACATATCTTTTGATTGGGAGAGGAAATGGGTACTCCGCAAAATTTAGATAAAAAGAACGATCTGACCTGAGAAAGGAGATGACGAGTTTTACGGTAGTGTTGAATCTAATTTATAAAAATAAAAAAACCCTAACAAGTTCATACTACAATAAAAGATAAAAAAAACTAAATTTAGAGGGAAAAATAGAAACCCAAAACAATTACATACCTTTTAATTGGGATAGAAAATGGGTACTCCACAAATTTCAGACAAAAAGAATGATCTGACCAGAGGAAGGAGATGTCGAGTTTTACGGTAAAAAAGAAATAAAGAAAAAAATAGTTTTACCGTGATTGAGGAAAATTTTGGGTTTATGAGTTATAAATTTTAATGTAATCTAAGCCATTCATTTATTTAGATCCAACTGATATTAATTAGTGTAAAACTCATTAGTTTTACATAGTGTATCTTGATCCTATTCCTATATGGGTTAGGATCAACATACACAGTGTAAAACTCTTTAAGCTTTACACACTTTTTGGATCGTTGGATTGGGGAAATGAATGATTGAGATTAACTCCTTACTTTTTTTCCCAAGTGATAATCTTCACATATTCTACTGTTAATCTCATTCATCCATTTCACTCATCCAATGATCCAAAAAACGTGTAAAACTTAGAGAGTTTTACACAATGTAAGTTGATCCTAACCCATATAATGAAAACTGATCACTTTTATTTATGTCGGGTCTGGTTGAATTCGAGTTTTTACTCTAGAATTCGAGTTCAGGTTCGGGTGGAACTCATAAAATGTCGAGTTGAATTAGGTTTGGATGGATGTGTTAATTTTTCGGATCAAGTGCGGATCGATCAAAAATCCAACTCAACTCCACCCATGGTCATCCCTATGATGAGGAGGATATGCTTATTCAAATACATGGTTGATAGTTGTCCATGTTCACGGAAAGATCATGAACTTTTCCGTATTTTTAATCTAATTTCTAATTTATTAACAATCTAAGTTAATGCCCATCAATTACATAATAAGAAAATGTATGTTTATCCAAGAAAGAATCTCAGATGGACCCTTTCCCAATTCAGATGTAATCTGGGAACCAATTTTGGATTAGAAGTTGCATAAACATTTGTGCTAAATCACCATCATTTTGAAGGCAGATCGAGAACCAGAAGAGAAAAATCATAATAACAGACTGTTGGTATGAAATAGGTTTGTGGAAAACGAACTCAGAATCAACCTTGTATCACAAAAAATCATGAATTAATGGCCGCCATAATAATTTTCTAAAATTGTTCACTCTACGACTAAAACTAACCCTCCAATTCTTTCTACTCCTATGATCCTATCCATCACTTAAAGCCTTTGTGGCTTCAAATCTTTGCCTTAACCCTCCAACTTTGTCGTCTTCTTCTCCTTCCTTTTGAACTTTCTCTTTCATCTACGGAAAACATTCTCACTTCCCTCTGCAAATTTGATCCATTTTCCCGCCAGTTTCCCTCTTTTGACATTAAATATGCAGAGATTTTCCCACAGAGAGAGAGTTCTTTTAGGCTACAGTCCGCCCAAGACACCGGTTACAGACTCGGATATAGACTTCAACGATGTGTTTGGAGGTCCGCCGAGGAGGTCATCGGTTCAAGAGACACGGCACCGTTTTAGTGAAGACACGGATTCTTATCCATCGTCTGGTTTCAGAAGCAGTGATGAAAGTGAAAAGCCTGTGTTCGGGGAAGAAGGGATGAACCGGAGGAGACAGTTGAGAACCGATTTCTATGATGATATTTTTGGAGGGAATGACCGGTCTTTGAGTTCTTCTCCCAGGAAGTATGAAATGAAGGACCCTTTTGCATTCAGTTCTCCGGCTAGGTTCCCACTAACGCCTGAGCCTTTTGCTACTTCTTTGCCTACTCGATTCAGGTTCTGCTTTCGCTCATATATTCAATCTTCTACTTTATTATGTATTTTAATTGTCTAATTACGATTTTAATCTCACTATTATATTGAAATTGAAGATTTAATTACTTTATTTAAACTTGCATAGTTTAGTCCTTCGCCAACCCTGAAACCTAAAATTTTCTTATAATAGTTATCTATTTTATTGATTATGTTCATCGAATTTCTAAATTCACATATATATTATACGTGCACATTCTCAAAAATATTTCTGAATATGTCAATGTTAAGCTTTTTTTTCAATAAAAAAATCTATACCATCATTTTGAAATTGAAGATTTAAGTACTTTATTTTAAGCATAAAGCCAAATAAATGTCTCTAATGTTTTTGATTGAATAGTAATTTTTTAAGCAATTAGCCATCAACGTTTTATTTTGGATCAAATAGTCTTTATACAAATGAAAACTGTTAATAAACTAACAGTAAACAATTTGAAATGATTTGACGAGACACATCAACAGAAAAAAAAAATTTATAAAATTATTTTTTGACTGACGTAACATTCTTTTAAATTAACACCTTTATTTATATGGCAATCACATATCAGTGTGCACTACCATGTAAGTTTGTCACATCATTCCAAGATATTTATCATTAGTTGACTAACAATTTTCATCCGCAAATAGACTATTTTAATTCAAAATAAACGTTAAAGATTAAATTACTTAAAAAATAAAGACAAGAAAAATTACTATTTAATCAAGGATAAATTTTCTATACACAGGCGGTGGAAACTGAAAGTTTCCACAAGCGCCTTAATTTTAGGGTATAGGGAGTTAGTTTAGGGTATAGGGTTTAGGGGTTTAGGTGTGGAAGGTTAGAATTTAGGAATAGTTGTTTCAATTTAAGGTTTAGGGTTATAATTTAGGGGTTATAGGTTAAAACCTAAATCCTCACCATATTACCCTAAAAACTAAACACTAACCTATAAACCCTAAATTATAACCCTAAACCTTAAATTGAAACAACTACCTCTAAATTCTAAACCTCTACACCTAAACCCCTAAACCCTATACCTTAAACTAACTCCCTAAACACTAAAAATAAGGCGCTTGTGGAAACTTTAAGTTTCCACCGCCAGTGTATAGGATATTAATCCTTTAATCAAACCTTAAAAACATTTTTATTGCATTATGCCTTTATTTTAAACATGCATAGTTTAATCCTTGTTAGTAAATCCAAAACCATAAACACTTCTATTAAAAAAAACAAAACCATAAACACTTTAGTTGCCATCTTATATTAATGACGTGAATCCTTTTACTATTATTTGGCCAACTATGAGTAGTTCTGCGGTAAGGCGGTTAATATACGGTTAATATACGGCGTAACCGGTTAGAAAGGTGACCGGTAAACATAATATATTCGGTAAAATTACCTATTTTATTGATAAGAGTATCAATATATTCGGTAAAATTACCTATTTTGCTGATAAGAGTATCAACATATTCGGTAGAATTACCTATTTTGTTGATAAGAGTATCAACATATTCGGTAAAATTACCTATTTTGTTGATACTTCGAAAGTATCCATATTTTTTAAAAAGCATCGATACTTTTTTAAAAAACAATGTAACCGGTTGCAATGTGGCTCGAAAGTATCGATACTTTTAAAAAAGTATCAACAAAAAGTATCGATACTTTAATACTACCGAATATGTTGATACTCTTATCAACAAAATAAGTATGTATACTTTTAAAAAAAGTATAGATACTTTCAAAGGCCCCATCAGCTTAAACTTTAATGACAAAATAGGTAAGCGCTACCGAATATATTGATATTTGGATCAATAAAATAGGTAATTTTACCGATTTTGTTATCTTTTTTAAAAAAAGTATGGATACTTTTAAAAAAGTATAGATACTTTCGAAGGCCCCATCAGCTTAAACTTTAATAACAAAATAGGTAAGCGCTACCGAATATATTGATATTCGGATCAATAAAATAGGTAATTTTACCGATTTTGTTATCTTTGACCGATAACTTAAATTTGTCGGTTACCATTTTTTTTCATTTTTTTTCATGTTTTTTACCGGATACATCATTTAATATCAATATATCCGGTAGCGCTTTACCGGATACATTATATATCTTATAATGTTTCCAGTAACGCCGTTTCTTAGCCGTATATTAAGCGGCCGCATACTAAAAAAGTCCGCCAATTATATTCCGCTAATAATATTTATATGTCAACCCAGATGCTAAAAGCATTCTTCTTTTTAAAAAATCTATACCATCAGTTTAATATAATAGTTAATTATGTCATCAATTTTAATTTACTAATAACATTATAAAAAAATTATATCATGTTAAATTAAAGCCATGATGTCAAAAAATATTTGGAATGTTTATTAGATAATCACTTTGTTTCTTATTTATTTTTAGGTTAAAATAACTTTTTTAGATGAAATTTGTTAATCAACTAACGATAAATAGCTTAAAATGACTTGACAAAATAGCACGTTAGCAGAAAAAATAATTTTATATTTTATATATTTTTATAAAATTATTTTTGACTATCTTGTCATTCTGTCAAGTTTGCATCTTTTTCTATATGAAACTGTTTCTGTCAGTGTGCACTGTGATGTAGGTTTGTCACGTCATTTCAATTCATTTATTTATTAGTTGATTAACAGTTTTTATATGTGGACGAATCATGGACCATTTTAGCTTGAATTGAAACGTTGAAAGTTAAAAGTACTTAAAAAAATAGAAACTAAAGTGACTTTAGTCAAACATTAGGAACATTTGTTAGCATTATGCCTAAATTAAAATAGATAAATTAAATCTCATATTTTAATATAAATATGTTAGAGGGGCTAAAAACATTATTAGACCTTATGGTTTTGGTTGAATCACGAATGCAGTCAAACTTCTTGTAGACTATATTTGGTAGAAAGAAAATTAGAGTAAAAAAGAAAGGAAAAATAATATTTTCTTTGGTGTACTTATAGAAAAGAGGGAAATTGTAAAAGAAAAAAAGTTTTTTTTTCATTAATTATTCGATAGAGCTAAAAAATGAAACTTAAAAACAAAATTTTGAATCAATAATCAGTTGGTCTAGTGAGATGAGGCACTAGAACCTTTAAGCAAAATTAAAAACTCTAATTGTGAATAAAAAAAACTGAATAAAAATAGTCTAATAAATTTTTGCAAAACTCAATATGTATTGTCGACCATTAGGTCGGAAACCAATGCTTAAAGAACATAATTTTGAACCATACTCAAATTTTTAGTTTTATTCTGGCTTTGTTTGGTATAAGAACGAAAGTGAGGGAAGTAAAAAAATTATAATTTATTTTAAATTAACAAATTTTCCATAAAATTTTAGAGTAGGTTTGGCCAGCATAGTATGTAGAAGCATGAAAATGTATTTTTTTGTTCGATTTTTCATTTAAACTAAGGGATCTTATGTTCTTTTACGGTACTTTTATTTATATTTTCATGCTCAAAATTAAGTTCAGGGTTTTAGGTTAGAGTTTAGGGAATTTAAGGTATGTTTATTTTTTAGGGTGTAGGGTGTAGAGTTTAGGATATAGAATTTAGGCTTAGAGCTTGAAATTTAATTTTGTAGTATTTTTTTTACTGTTTGTTATAAATATAGGCTTTTTTTCCCTACCTTGAAGGACTATTATGTGAATTTGTTTTGGTTTTCATGAAATTTGAAGTGAAGCTGGTTCCATAATTAGTCCAATGGCTTACTTTTGCCGCCTTTAATTCCCCAGCCTTATGAACAAAGGAATGGAGCTCCCCACATTTGGCTCTCCCACTCGTAGTAACAAGGATGGATCTTCAAATGGCTCAACTTCTCCTCTCCCAGGCCAAGAAAATCAAGATAAATATGATTTCCACTCATCGTCTCGATTCAGTGCTTTGTCTCAGGAGTTATCTACCGCCAAAGAAGCTGAGGATCCAATAAGCTTGACCAAGAACGATGAAACAGAATCCACAACCGGCGGCCGCTTTCACTTCCCAGTTTATAAACGGGAAGGCAAAGGAAGGAATGGTATACTCGAAGAAAGAGATAAACTGCAGAGGCGCTCAAGTGCTAAGGGATGGATACCCATGGAATCAAAACCTTTTAGAGATAATGGGATTCTAAGCTCTCCATTCGATTCAAGAAACGGAGATGGAGAAAGGGTTCCATCCATTCGGGAAGACAACACTCTCAAGTCCCAACCTCAGAATGAACTGTGTGATAAACAAGAGAATGTAACCAAAAAGGCTCACCCTCAAACTCTGAAAATGCTTTTCCATAAGGACGACCATTACGAACGAGGTATGTACTATTCGATTCGGATTGATGGTCTAATCATACTTTTATGATATGATCCGGTACTTATGTGCTATTTCTTGTATGCTGTTTTCTTCTATATTGTGCAGGCAATGATGGAACAAAAGACATTTCTGGAAAGAGTAGAAAGAAGTTATATGAAATTCTAGACGACGAAAATGGCAAGAAACCTGATACTACAAAAAGGGCTACTTCCAACAACATGGAAGCCGGTAAAACAAGAGGAAAAGGTTCCTCTATGAACTCTGGGGATAATGGGAAAGGCAGAGTTAGAGGGAAGGTGAAAGATTTCATTAATATCTTCAACCAGGATGCTTCACCAAAGCCTAAACCGGACACTGTCCATGAGAGTCATAGCTCTAGACGGCCGGAAACACATACGATGAAGCCAGAGTATGAACCGAGTGATGTTATGACTGAAACGGAGGTGAAATTTCACATGCCTGACATGCAAGAGCAGAAATCATCTCCCCAAGTTACTATTGTGAATCCTATGTTTAATGCTGCAGCTGAAAAGAACACTAATATCTCAGTAACAGATCCTGGTTAGTTTCTCGAGTGTTCTATTACTTCAACTATGCTGGTTTTGGAGATTTCTCACCGGCATGCAAATTTCACTCAAAATTAACCCCTTTCTTCTACTATTTGTGTTGGCATCAATTTCTAATGGCTTCAACAATATCATTGAAGATCCAACAGACTCAGTCGACAACAACTTCATGGTATGCTTTCGGTTCACATCTATTTGTACAATTCCTATAGAATAGTTGATGTTCACTGTTATGTACTGTATCCTAATTATAATACCACATCAACATGCTTATGGACAGATAGAAGACTTGACACCGGAAGAGAAAATTTTCCCGTACTTGGGCATCGATCCTGAAGAAATCAAGGTAATACATTATAGACCACACTAGATGCTGTCATAACCATATGCAAAAACACCTACTTTGCTTCACATTTTTCAGCCGCTTACTTCACTTAATGCAGGCCATTGATGCTAAAATACAGCAATGGTCAAGTGGGAAAGAAGGAAATATCCGTTCATTGTTGTCAACCTTACAATATGTGAGTATTAATGGTATTGGTAATCTCCAAGATCATGCAGGCCAGTTAGACTTGTCAATTGGTCTGGTGATATCGGTTTTGAGTCGGATCAATACAGGTCATTAAGGGAATGATATCATTTAACCGAATGTAAAGAACTTTCGTTTGTCATGCGTAGGTCCTTTGGCCTAATAGTGGCTGGAAGGCGGTGCCTCTGGTGGACATAATTGAAGGGCCTGCAGTGAAAAGATCATATCAAAAGGCTCTACTGTGTTTGCATCCAGATAAACTACAGCAGAAGGGCGCTGCCTCAGATATAAAATACATTGCAGAAAGAGTCTTTGATGTTCTGCAGGTAATGCATGTTTTCCCCTGTTTAATCATTCATCCATTTGTTGATAGAAATCATATGAAGTTTCAAAATTTTAAATTTCCGATGACAGATTGTTTGCCCACAATCAACTTCTCTTCCTGTTTGGACAATGGCATTTAGATTTGTCAATCTTTAGCTCCTCTTAGTACACCTTAGTTTATTAGCAGCCCTTGTTTTTCTTTTCACCTCAGGAGGCGTGGACTCATTTCAACTCGCTTGGTTCGGTGTGATTTACTCATGCTCAACTCGACTGCCCACAAAAGGAAGTAAAATTAGGCGATTAGCACAAGTGGGAATGTACAGTGTAAATTCATCTTGTTTTTACACACATCATAATAATTCTTTATATGTTGTGCATAAACTTTGCGAACACATTTGAAGTATACAGCTAGTTTGAACATAAAGTTTTTGACAAAGTCCAAGTCTTGAGGTCATCCATGTATTTGTTGGAAAAATGTGAGAAATAGGTAACTTTGAGCCTTATTTTGAATAGGTAAAGGCTGAGTTTCAAATCAAGTTTCACTACGGACTTAGTTTACTCCGTAAGACCTTTATAGCGGTATCTCATAAGCTCAAAGTGGACGAATAATGAATGAGAAATTAATGCTCAAAGTAAGATGGTTACAAACAGAGAAAAGGATATGGAAAACCTCAATCCCACGTTGATAAGGTAAAAGGAGTTGGAGATTTTTATATACATGCTCTCTCTTTATTCATTGTATAACTTGAGTTGGAGTTGTGCTTTGTGCGCTAGGGGGTGTGAATTCAATCTCATTTGGGTTGAGACACACTCGTACGATGTGGGCAACACGAATTTTTGAATCAGTCTGACTCCACGTGGTCCTGAAGATATTTTACCACATTTGTATATTTTTTTCTTTTAAATAGCAGATTTTATCCTGAAAATTAAAGGATAATATCGAATTTTGAATTTGCTTGCAGCCCACTCTGTTACTCGATTCGGGCATAATCAAAATTTTATTTTCTCATGTTTGCCCTAATTTCCCCTATAAATACATGAGGTATTTTTAGATTTTAACATGTCAATTGAAACGTTTTCTCTCCCAAAAACTGCATATTTTCTAGTGATAGTTGAAGGCTCGAGTTTGTTTGTGAAATCTCCAGTAGTGCTACTATAGAATTTTATCCGACTGTTGTATCCTGGGAGACCGACGATCAAACGACTCTAGCACCCTGAAGTGGTCGAATCTGTCTTAAAAAAATTGTGTTCGTGCAGGCCTCGGTCAAATACTATTTTTTGGTTAATTTTCAAATATGTTTTCTTGATTTGTTTAATTCATTTATTCTTTTTATTCAATTCGGTTTAAGACTTCTATTTTACCTTGATTATTTCGAATCTAACATTGTTTTGTCCACCAATCTTTAGACATACTTATTCTTCATTTTCTTCTCAAGGCGATTCGATCTAATCGAAGTTCAGAGATAAGCAAACAATTTGTTTCAAGAATTAATTCATATCGTTATTTAAAACGGGTTTGCATTAAATCCCCAAAAAATTAAAAGGGACAAATTTATTTATACATAAATTGTCATTAGTAACCGAGGTTACAATAATAAACAAAAAACAATTTTTCAATTTATCGGAATTATTATTAATTTAAAGATTTTTGTTTCTTTTGAATAGAAATAAATGTTACAGATTTTGTGAAAATATCAAAATAAAAAATAAACGAAATTAATTTTCACTTTATCAAAATTAATTACCAATTCTAGGATTTGTGTTTCTTTTAAATAGAAATAATGAATTTTGTGAAATCAAAATCAGAATTAAACGGTTTATTGAAATTTTATTAATTACGAGTTTTTTTTTTGTTATAGAACAAAGAAAAGAAAATGACTTTATTACCTAAAAATATTCTCAAATGATAGATGAATCCCGAAGAAATATTAAACTTGAGACGTTTATTAAGGTAATATTCTTTAATAATTATTAACCTTTAATGGTTTATATGAATACATGTGCGCATATATCATGGTAATGCCATAAATGATATTATTTTGTTAATAATATTATGGCATTATTAAGGTGAATCTATAATCATAAAATTATATTTTTTGGTCATATTAGAGTGTTATCAAAAACATTCCTAAAGAATGCATGACATGAAAAAATGAATATTGTTTCCTTATGAAATAATAATTATTATTATTAAATTATTATTATTTATGTTTTGGAAACGCGATGGATTTTACTCTCATAATTTATTTTGAGAAATTTCTATTGAGACGAGCGCAATATTTCGGCGAAATGTTAAAACAAAGATCTCGTAAATAATTTGTTTCATGAATTAATTCTTGTCATTTTAACGGATTTACTCGATCTTCAAAACAAGAATCAATGGAATTAAAATCGAAGTTTTAATTTTTTGTGATTTACGTTGGATTTAATTTCGTGGAATCTAGAATGATTCAATCTTAAAATAAATTAGTGAATTTATTTTGGAAATGAAATTTATCATTCCTTAAGAATCAACTATGATTCAATTTTGTTACTAAGTCAAAGCATAGAATAATTTTGTTCTTTATGTCAAGTTAAATTCTTAAAACTTATTCTGATGTATGTTATGAAATGCACGGTGTTTAAAATTGACTAAAGAATTGTGAGGGTCGTTGAACCATAAAAGCAAAATGAGAAATCAGTGAAATTCTTGGGAAAGAATTTCAAACATGGAAACAAGAGAGGTTGCATATTTGACCATGATAAATTTCGTCAAAAATTTGAAGGATGATCATCTTATTATTTAGAGAGGATAAGGTAAATTTTGTTATCACCTTCAAGTGTTACTAAGATAAAAATTGATTACAATGGAAAAACGTAACATAAGTCTATAGACTACAGATCAATGTTATGATAATATTTTCTCGTAATAATTGATGTGGTGAATAAGCGTTTGAATGAAATTTGTTACCTTCATGATAGGGTTTTGCTTAAAAGTAAATATAATATAAAAAAATTATTCTCTATGAGTAGGATGTTGAAACCCAAATTTAATAATTTGATTAAATTAGGAGAAAACTCTATGTGAATAACATCCAAGGGAACAATGTTTTGAAGATGACAAATGAGGGTGTGACAAGTGTATGTTGTTATAAGTAACAATAAAATGGTAAAGCATACCAAAGACATGTTAATCTCAAGATTTGACATGAGAATTATAAGAATGACATAATTGATTTGAATATCCAAATCAAACGGTCATATGAAGATCTTATATTGATTTTGACACATTAAGTGGATATGTCTTCATTTTGGAAGGAGGGGCCATGCCATGAAAATCCTCAAGAAAAACGATAATAACTAGATCCACAATGGAATATGAGTTTGTAAATCTAGATAAATCTAGAAAAGAAGTAAAATGGCTTTAAAATGTCTTGGAGGATATTCTAAAATAGGCAAAATTTGTGCCTACAATATGCTTATAGTGTGACAATCAAGCAACGATTGCTAGGGCACATAATTGTATGTACAACGATAAGTCAAGACATATACGTCGCCGACACAACACTGTTAGACAACTGATGTCAAATGAAATTATCTCTATTGATTATGTAAAATCAAAGGATAACATTACGAATCTGCGAACTAAAGGGTTGAATCGAGATCAGGTTGAAAAAAAATAGAAAGGAATGGGACTAAAGCCCATAGAAAATTAAAGAAGCTATGTGAAGGAAAAACCCTACCTAGCTGACTGGAGATCCCAAGTACTAGGTTCAAAGGGACAACCTAATTGCATAGACATGTACGGTCATTGTGGGGGATTCCTCTCCCAAGCTCATTCTTATGATGTAAATAATGACTAAACGGAATAGACTAAGCAATGTTTTTAATGACCATTGTGTGCATCGGTGAAAATCGAGCAATATAAGTCATCTATGTAAGAGTGAAGTGGGGCCGCTTCAAGAGGACTATTGGGGCATAGTTCTCTCAAACTTGCAGAACTAGGGAGATGTCCATGGCCATAAGGACATAACCATGAGAGCAAATACTCGTGTTAGAGAGATAGTTGTGTGAGATATATCATCATGTACACAAACAGCAGAACAGTTCAAAGACATCAAGTCTACTGGGCAGCCAGTAAAGTAAATATACTCTCGCAAAGGAAGGTTTAAGGGTGCGTTCACCTACCTATCATATGCAGCTATCAATCGTAGAAGCTATCACCACATCGAGTCAAAATGTTTTGATAAAAACGCATCAATTTCATTCATGTGGGGGATTGTTAGAAAAATGTGAGAAATAGGTAACTTTGAGCCTTATTTTGAATAGGTAAAGGCTAAGTTTCGAATCAAGTTCCACTACGTACTTATTCTACTTTGTAAGATCTTTAGAACGGTATCTCATAAACTCAAAGTGGATGAGTAATGAATGAGAAAATAATGCTCAAAGTAAGGTAGTTACAAATAGAAAAGGAAATGGAAAATCCCAATCCCACATTGATTGGATAAAATGAGTTAGAGATGTTTATATACATGCTCCCTCCTTCTAGTCATTGAACGATATGAGTTGGAGTTGTGCCTCGCGCGTAAGGGGTGCGAATTCAATCCTATTCGGGTTGGGCCACACTTGCACGATATGGACAACGCGAATGTTCGGATCGATCAAGCCCTACGTGAACCTACAGATATTTTACCAAGCTTGTATATTTTTTCCTTTTGAATAGCAGATTTTATCCCTAAAATTAAGGGATAATATAGAATTTTGAATTTGCTTGCAGCCCACTCTTTTATCCAATTAGGGGCATAATCGAAATTTTATTTTCTCACGTTTGCCCTAATTTCCCCTCTAAATACATGAGGTATTTTCAAATTTTAACATATCAATTGAAACGTTTTCTCTCCCAAAAACTGCATATTTTATGGTGATAGTCGAAGGCTCGAGTTTGTTCGTAAAATCTCCAGTAGTACCGCTGCAGAACTTCATTCAATTGTTGTATCTTGGGAGACCGACGATCAAACGACCCTAGCACCCCGAAATGGTCGAATATGTTCTAAGGAAATTGTGTTCGTGCAAGCTTCAGTCAAACATTGTTTTTCGGTTAATTTTTAAATTTGTTTTCTTGATTTGTTTAATTCGTTTATTCAATTCGGTTTAAAATTTTTATTTTACCTTGACTATTTCGAATCTAACCTTACTTTGCCCAACAATATTTTGATCCTAATCGTATTCTACATATTATACATTTATACTTCATATTGTATAAATTTTATGTCGTTTTCAGAATGATTTCTTGTGTAATAGTCATTTTCAAAATTACCGAATACTTCCTCTGTTGTTAAGCTCGAAACAAATCAAACATCGCCTTAGAACTTTATAACTTATTTACAGGGATAAATTATGTAAACTATCACTGAACTTTACTCTTAAACTTATTTTGGTCACTAAAGTTTCAAAACGTCCAATTTACTCACTGAAATTTAGACATTGAACTTTTTTGTCACTAAAGTTTAGACATTGAAAGTTTTTTTGTCACTCTTAAACGATCATAGATGGCAGTCGTTTCATCCCAAATTTCATCAGTCACTTTGTTTTGTCCCCTTAAGTTTGAATTCGACCTCCATTTTGTTGAAAAGTGTTCTAAAATTCACGAATCGGTCAAAAGTCTTCTAGTTTTTCTCTCGTTGATCTCCCTCCTCCATCGTCATTTGGAGTTCGTTTCTAAGTATGTTGCTTCTATCGTGCCGGTGAAATTTTCTATCCTTCAGATCTTGAAGTTCTTTCGTTCGCTGATAAATGGGCGTCGTCAAAAAAGTTAATGGGGAGTGAGCAAAACGTTCAATGTCTAAACTTCAATGAGTAAATTGAACGTTTTGAAACTCTAATAATTAAAATAGGTTCGAGAGTAAAATTTAGTGATAATTTACGTAATTTTTTTTATAATAAGATGATTAAATTAGAAAAAGTAATGTATAGTCCGTCTGCATCATTTACCCATGTTTTTTGGAAGGTGGCCTAAAAAGAATAGAAAGGTAAAAAAAGGTCGGTCAAGATCTTCATATTGTTTCTACCTGTCTGTCTCTTTTGTGTAGCCAGCAAAAAAGAATAGTTGCTATTTGCAAATGTTAATAGAATAGCCGAATAGGGCCACCTGTTTGGCCACTCAATTTTGAAAATGAAATGTTACTACCAATTATGGATTTTGAATTCAAATGTTCATTCAAATCTTTAATTAATCAAAAGTGATTGATTAATTTCACAGGGTGAAAAATGGAAATTTCTTTTCTCATCATGAGTTATCTTGCAATTTGTAAATGCCGAGTTTAGTTGTTTCATAAATTTTGTATCCATTTTCTAAAAAAAATTATATCTATTGAAAAGTCTTTTTTTAACACAAATAATTTTAACCCTTAATATTTATATCTTTTATTATTTTAACTCTTATCTAATGAAATTTGATTCTCAGTCGTTTAAAAAAATCATATTTAATCATCAATCTTTCAAAACAGTCGAAAGATACGACTAAAACATTAAATTTTTATGTCATACTCATATAATCCTATATGGCATTCTATGTATGCTTCATATTTTTTTTATAAAATTCTTAGTATATATACTCCATACCACAATCAAGATAGTGAATATGTTATAGATTATATAAATTGTTTTTTTGTTCGTTCGTTATACTATATAATATACAAATTTAAAAAATTATATATACAAGAATTATATTTATGAATGAGTAATTTAAATTTTTGTTATATTGACAATGTGGATGAATTTTTTAAGAAAAACATATTTACAAAAAATTTACTTAACGAATGATCACAAATAAAATAATACAATATTTTTGTATAATTTATTAATCTCATACCTAATTTTTAATAAATAACTTTTAATTATTCTATATTGACAAAAGTATGATGCAAATTGAACTCCAACTTAACCCTAATTTACACCATCCTTTTGTCAATATAACCCTTATCAAAAACAAAAATTGGAGTTGAAGTTTGAACTAAACTTTTATTTACTAACCCTTATTCTTTAAAAACCTATGAGCCATTGTTAACCTAACCTAACCATAAATCTCAAATCATGCTCTAAACCTTGAATTAACCCTAAATTTAAAATTAAATCTTAATTAATATAATATAATATAATATAATATAATATAATATAATATAATATAATATAATATATTTTGAGTAACTCACGAGCTTTTCGAATCGAGTATCGAGTAGCTCGTCTAGGCTCGGTAAGAATCTTAATTAACTAATGGGTAAACTACACTGGTAATCACCAAACTTTTAGGGCGCTTTCAATAAGGTCACCGAACTTTTAAAACTTTCATTACAGTCACCCAACTTTTAATTCGCTTTCAATAAGGTCACTGTCGTCAACCACCGTTAAAAAAGATGACGTGGCATGTTAAATTTAAGGTTAAAATACACTATTAGTCACTGAACTTTTAAGAGGCTTTCAATATGGTCACCAAACTTTTAAAACTTTCATTACTATCACTCAACTTTTAATTCGCTTTCATTACCGTTAAAAAAGTTGATGTGACATGTTAAGTTTAAAAATAAACTTTTTTCCACCCTATTTTATCTCCATGTCTTATTTTCTTCCATCCAAACATGTCTATCTTTTAGATACATTAATATTTTCCTTTGAACTCCTCATTATTTAGTGCACGACTCAGTAAATGTCGGCCTGAAGCATAAAGAGGATTTTTATGAGCAAAATTTTAGTTATTTCTTTATCATTCCATCATCGGATGTCTCCCAATATTTTTCTTGTTCTCACACATGTCGCATGCATGTCTAGATACATTTTATATTTTCCTTGATGTGTTACTAGAGAAGTAACGACCTTCACAAAAAAATTACAATTTAATTCATATGGAAGAAAGAGACATGTTTGGATCGAAGAAAATAAGAGATGATAAAAAATATGGTGGGAAAATATTTATTTTTAAACTTAACGTGCCACATCAGTTTTTTTAACGGTAATGAAAGCGAATTAAAAGTTGAGTGATAGTAATGAAAGTTTTAAAAGTTCGGTGACCATATTGAAAGCCTCTTAAAAGTTCGGTGACTAATAGTGTATTTTAACCTTAAATTTAACATACCACGTTATTTTTTTAACGGTGGTTGACGGCAGTGACCTTATTGAAAGCGAATTAAAAGTTGGGTGACTATAATGAAAATTTTAAAAGTTCGGTGACCTTATTGAAAGCACCCTAAAAGTTCAGTGACTACCAGTATAGTTTACCCTTAACTAATATAATATAATGTATTATATTTTCGAATAACTCACGAACTTTTTAAATCGAGTATCGATCAGCTCGTTAAGAATCAAATAGAATTTAAGCTCTAGTCAGATCTAATTAAAATTAAATTTTAACCAAATTAAACTCGAATAACTCATAATTTATCTCATCTTATTTAGCATAATCTCAAACACGCCAACTCTTCGCAGCTTTTGACTGTAACAAACTTGTCTGATCCATATATGACTTGTTACCAAAAGAAGTGGTCCCATTTCCACTACCATAAATTTTGTAGCCACGGTATTATAATTTTAGCCTATCCATTATTGATTTATATATTGATATATGAATTTTGTTAAAATATGTAATGTGATGTATAAATTTTGGTCCAATATACAGGGACTGATTATAGCCAAATAATAATAAAAAATGAGTTATATATGGACACCATGGCATAATGGCACCGAGAGTTAAAAAAGTTAAAAAGGGGAAGATAAAAAGAAAGAAAGAAAATAATAACAATAATAGTATATTTTTCAATTTAATCACTTTGTTCAAGTTTTAGTCACTGGTTAAATCATTAAAAGTGTGATAATATTATTTATTTTGTTAATATTTTACTATGACATGATTTATTATAAGGCTTAACTATAAAATAAGTATGTAAATTCTGTTATTTTCTATAACATAGGGATAAAAAGTAATTTAGCCACAATAATAAAAATCTTAAATAAAAGAGCGACCCTTAAACTGTGTCTATCATTTGTTTTAAAGCCTTAAACTATCTTTTGCTCAAAATAAATATTTAAATTATTATTTTTGTCACTTTAAGTATTTAAATAATTTTTTTAACTTAAATAACTATCCTACTTAAAATGACTAAAATAATAATTTAGATATTTATTTGGATAAAAAAACACCAACAACAAATGGTATAGTTTAGGGGTTTGATTCTTTCATTTAAGCCTAAAAAGAAAGAAAGATGATGACTTTGCGAATGCCCATTCGTCTAATTCTTTAATGCTTAAAAGCTTTCCAGTTTTCAAGGAGACTTCAGCTTACTAATCCCATCTTTGGTAACTATCATCTTCTTCCTTTGATATCCGCTGTAAAAAAAAGATGAAAAAACGTTTCCTTCAATGCCACCTTGCTTCGATGTTGTAATGGTTATGGCGGCTTCTCTTCGTTCGGCGCTTGATGGCCTTTCTTCCACGAATCTGTAGGCTCTCTCCCACCCCACCCCCTTTGCCTTTTCTTTTCTTTGTTTCTTTATTTTTCTTTGTGGGATCATTGGTTAAAAATCTTTCTGATTCATTCCACTGTTACTCCTGGGAATGGACACGGTTTCCAGTAGATCTGAAGTGAATCTTTTCTTTTCATGGAGTATTGTTGCTTTCTTTCATTAGAGTATTAAAAAAGATTAGTGCTTTCTTGATGAATATGTAAAATGCAGGACTTGGTAGTTAAAAGGGTTACCATTTTCGGGAAAACTCAGTACTTTAATGTGAAATGCAGGGCTAATTAGCCTACTCAAGTTATTGGAATTAAGGGTTGTTGAAGCTTTGAGTTGACCCTTCCCTTTTTCTGTCTCTATAATCTTCATTATTATCTTTTAAGTTTGAATAAAGTATTCTAATTATTGATGATAAAGATACCTGCAAACCGTCTACAGAAATTTATCATTTTCTATGTCATATGACTACTTCAATTCCTTCTCTGTAGCTATGTTCTTAATAATTAGTAAATGGTTTGCTACAAATTATATAGCTAATATCTGTAGTTTACCCCAGGTTGTGTAGCCATTAATTGAAGTCTGGTCTTGTCATTTAAGAAATATGGATATTGAGAAAAGGGAGAAATGGAAATTAGAGTTGCCGCGAATTTTGAAAAACAAATCAGCTTCTCGTTGTTTCTTTGCAAAGGTGAAGCCAACAACTAGTTTTGATCCGGGCTGTGCACCCGTGTATCTCAATGTCTATGACCTAACGCCCATCAATGGCTACTTTTACTGGGCTGGCCTCGGTATCTTTCATTCTGGTGTGGAAGGTTGGCTTCTTTCCATTTGCTTTATGCTTTTCTTCCATTCATTTTATCTTTGTTATCAAGCAATGCACTTATTATTTTGAATATGCAGAATATGTATTGCTATTTGGGTTTGGGTTTGTGGTCTAAGATCAGCTTTTTTCTTATGTCCCGGCCGGGACACTTTATACAGTTCATGGTGTGGAGTATGCATTCGGTGCTCATGAGTACCCGACGAGTGGTGTTTTCGAGGTCGAACCACGACAGTGCCCGGGGTTCAAGTTCAGGGAATCAATATTCATAGGGACGACATCTTTGGACCCTTTCAAAGTAAGGGAATTCATGGAGTGCAATTCGGCAAGGTATCATGGAGATACGTATCACTTGATTGTCAAGAACTGCAACCATTTCTGCAAGGATATATGCTACAAGCTGACGGGGAAACGCATTCCGAAATGGGTAAATCGACTGGCAGGAATAGGTATCCTTCGTATCGTAGCGATGTCTGTTATTACATCACTTGCACAAGCGTTTTCGGACGTGACAGTCCTCATCTTTTCTTTGTATTAGGCTCAATGTGCAACTGCGTTCTCCCCAACGCCCTTAAGACTTCTGTTGTACGGCACGATCCTAGTTATCAGCCATACGATGGTGAGAAGAGGAGGCTGAGATGTGCCTTCAGTTGCCTATCTTCGGTGTCCGCGCGACAAAAGTCCTCATTACTTCTACAATCACCCTTAAGAGGCTGCTTACCTCCCTAGGATTCAAAGAAATCAAACCATGCTTTCTATTGACATGGTAAGACAAGTACTGATTTGGGGTTTCTTTGCCATTATGCTTAATGATTTGGGCTTTTTTGTTCCGGTGTTGCCCTCTGAGTTCATACGTGACACTAGTGTGTTAAAATCTGTTTTAAGATTTCATGTATGTTTGGCGGGCGAGTACAATGTCAAAGATACACAAATTTTGATACATAGATCTATCGTTACAATTGACCCTGAAAAATTATATTCATATATTCGAATTAGTATTTCAGAAACCAACCTGCAGGAACATGAAACGAACCGAGATTTACAGATGCATAATAATAGTCAACTCAATGTGTAATTTAACGACAAAAGTTACAAAGAGACGCTCATAGCACAGATGATCTGTATCTACTGGCAATACGTTCCAAGAATGAAGTTCACAATATAATTGCAAATGGCATTAATTCGAGTTAAATAAGCAGGGAGAAACCACCCCTAAGGTTTGTCAGTGCATTTTTAAAAATGCCGGTGCAAACTAAGAAACTTAACTCAGACTCGATATTGATTGAGAGCAAGGCCAAGAAATTATCAATCGTCTTTCTGATGCAAAACACTAGGCGGGCGATTATTACCATTGAGAGCAGCATGATATATTCGCTTCTCAGCTAGTCCTATATCCGACAGTATCAAATTACCCTGCAGCCACAAAATTACCAAGAAAATAAGACCCACATTAACATGACAATGATGATTCAAGTCATATTGCTATGAAGACATGAAGTTTTTTTCTAGTGCCTATTGGTGACTACATGGCGTAAAAAAATACAACAGCGCTTTAAGGAAGTGCCTCAGAACTCTAGAACAATCAAAATATGGTATCTGCTAACCGTCAACAGAGTAAAATTCTGGTACATGCATACCTCGGTGGCCATCAATCTTCTGATATTATTAGCATATTGCTTTGGGTCATCCTTCTCTTGCTGTGAGGGGTAGTAGATAGGTAAGTGTATCACTTCCATGTGATTTACAAATTGACACAGAAGAAGAACAACATGCCGTACCTACAGGGAACAATACAGGGTGTTAGCATCAGCAAGAAAAAAAATGGGGTACAACCAAAATACTTATCATAAAAAGGTATTCACAGAAATTTCAATGTTTTCTTGCAGGAAGAAATAAATCATAATATCCATCTTAAATCTTAATTGACATTTTCCCAAAAAAAAAAATCCCTTAACATATAAGATGCAAATTATTGTCTTCACTCCTTAGCGCTTCTTCAGTACACTTCTGAATATACACAGATATCAAATATACTAAACAATTGGTTCATATTAAAAGATGCCCAACAGTGAGTAAGACCACCACCTCATAACGACAAAAAAAAACCCCAAAGTCTCCCATATATGCATAAACATTTTCAATATGCAATGACCAGATGTATGACACAGCTACTTATTTCAGGAACATATAAATTTTATTATCAAAATTTACAGTCATTTTGAATTTGCTTAAGAATACTCACCCCTGTTATTGTGTCCCAGGCTGGACTAAATCTTTGGTATGGATACCTTAATATAACAGGCACTACAGGTGCTCCAGCCAAAAATGCACCGGTCTTGAATGGGAGAAGGTAATCCCCATTTGTAGTTGTTCCTTCTGTTGTCAAGATGAATATGAATCAAACAACTCTTACTCATTGGGAACTTAAGGAATAGGAAAACCTTAGGCAGCTACATACATTCATGCATACACACCAATATTATTTGGGTACATCATGCACCATAAACTAACCATGTGATAAATGAATATGGCGTGGATTTGTACCCAAAAATATGTACATAGTGGATCAAAACGATGATTAACCTGGAAAGAGCATCATCATTGGTGCGGATTTATTTTGATGAGCTTCATGAACTCTGTCAGTCACAACACCTGAAAGAATGATCATTCATGCATTTACTTTTGATCAATAGTAAGTGGTGAACAACATGTTTGAGATCGATAGTCGTTCTACCTGCAACACCTCTGAAGTCTGATGATTTTGACTCCCGTTGAACATAGACACAACCGAGGCATTTGCTGTAACAAACAAGACAAAATATCATTCATCACTCCTAAACATATAATCATAAAAACACTTGCATACAAGCAACACTCTTTCAAAAACAAAGATTTGTTATATTCAGATGTATCCATAAAAAAACACATTGCTGCCTGCAGCATAAGCTATGAAGCTAGTAGGTTAAGAACTTAAATGTGAAGTAAAACAAAAACTTTTACCATAACTATATCAAGCTTGAAAAACAAATCATAAATAAACTTGTCAGTTTGACAATTAGAGAAATTTAGGGGGTTTGAAGTAAACTCACCTAATGAGACCAACTAAAGGAATTTTAGCCACAGACCTCTTCAGCAATAAAATCCAAGGGTCCCAATTGACAAAAAACAAACGAGAAACATGTCAGTCAAGGCAGCAAAATTTAGCCTTTTATGGCATAATCAAAATGCAGCAAAGTTAACAGACCTTGGCAACGAAGCTTGGAAATGAAGAGGACATGTGATATAATATATCTAAATATGATACATGGTTAGACACAATTGCCCCAGGTCTTTCCTGCTCTTCTGATAGATGGGTAGCCTGTAGAAAAATCAAACACGTATTGTTCATAACAGATGAAAAAAAAGGTTACTTTTTTTTTTATGAAAATTTCATTATTCAAGTTTGGGAGTTCACGTAATTGAAGTCAAAGCTGAATAATTGAACTTAAGAAAAAAGTTGGCATGCCTCATTTTTTGAGTTCTCCTGGGTACTTGCTGAATCATTGCGAGCTTCATTAATCCAATAGAACCCCACCACAAAGAGCAATGACCTAGAGAGGAAGCGACCCGACCGGACAATCACGGCCCGCCTCCACCCGCCCAAGTGAGCATAATCCTCCTGCTCCTCCTCCCGGTTCGGAGCAGCGAATAGCGTACAGATTCTACAAATCAAATAATATACAACCAAAATAGTCATCCCAAAAATGATGCGAAGGGGAAGCAGCGTGACGAGGGCGACCCCAAGCAAAAACTTCTCCTTCAACGGCAGCTCCCCACGTCCCATGGAACCGTAGACGTCGTTACGAACATAAGCAGCGAATTTCTTCTCGAGCTCCTGGATGTTGTAGTCGGGTTTGAGGAGGGGGCGGTGGTCTTTGGCGGAGGCATCGTCGTGGGTCGAATCGGGTTGCTGGATCTTCGAATGGAGGTCCTTAAGTTGGGATTCCATGCTGGTTTGAGAGAAGTTCAAACTTCAAACTTGGACAGATCCTTGTATAAAGAAATCTGGGAAGTGATTATTTAAAGAGATAAACAAAGGGTTGGACACAGAATTTGGATTTGAGTAGGGGAATTAAGTCGACGAATTGAGAACAGAGCTTTAGTTAGATCTGAGAAAAGCGTCATGGTTTTGTAAACTCAATTTCTACTTCTTGTCAGCCCTTCTTTCTGACTGCGAAAATAGCGACTGAAATCCCCCAAAATTAATGGATTCTTTTTTTTTAATAGTAAAAAAATTTGAGAGATTTCTAGTTCAAGAAGGTTCCCAGCTGCTTGAGTGGGTAAGACTTTACAGGACTGTACTTCTTTTAAAATATTAAAAAAATGAATGATGATAGATGGATTAACGTTTAGTTAAATCGAACACTTTTAATTTAATTTCAAGTATGAAAACTAAATAAGTATTTCAATTTGAGTTCTAATTAAAATTGTGTAGAAAAAATAAAATATTAAAACTTGATTTCTAAATCAATCCGATTAATTACGAAAATTTATAACTAATACAAAACAATCAATGAATCTACTAGACTATATATCTATTGTAATCAATCAATTATGTAGTTAGATCAGTTTGATCCGTCTTCTGTAAGGAGAGAAAATGATGTTAATGGTTGAAAAAAGTATTTGGAGCCCACCTTCTTGAGTTATGTTTATCTATCACCAAAAATACTCTGTTTTTATCGAGCTTTGATGCACATTTTACCTCTCACGTTTTACATGTTTTTTCTAACTTAATACCTATGTATTTTTAGGATAAGTTATTTTTAATTTTTGTACCGTTATATATTTTGTCTTATAGTATTATGTTTGCGTTAATAAATATTTTCAACCAATGACATCGCGCCATATTATCTCCTCATTAACTAAGTTAACCTACTTGATTTTATTTAAAGGTTATATGTCATTTCAAGTCTGTCAAGTTTTTTTTTGTTCAATTTAATTATTGAAAAAGTCTATTTTTACTTAAAATTGACATTTATTTATTTTATAATTTTATAATTTAATCCAATACTAATAATAATAAGAATAATAATAATAATAATATTTTATTTAAATATTAATATTTAATAAAAATAAATTAAATATTCACTTCACAAAATAAATACTAAGAATTAGTCACGTACTTTCTTTTTCCTTGGGGTAAAATACATAATTGGTCACTAATTAAGCAAAAACTATCTTTTTTATCACTGAAACTCTAGAAAATATAAAATTATCATTAAACTTATCAAATTATTATAAAATGGTTACTAAATTTTATCAAACTATTATAAAATGGAAATTAAAAATTTTCAAACTATTACAAAATGATACTAAACTTATTGAAATTTATTAATACTTTAAATAAGTTTAATAATAATTTTATAATCTTCGAAACTACAATAAACAACATCCATGTAATTTACCCTTTAATTAATCATTTTTTTTGTCAAAGTAGGGATACTAATATAAAACTTTGGTGCAAAATCCTTTGAGTTAATTAATTGAATTTCAGATTTTTCTTATTCATTTCCTTTCACAAAACTATTTAGAAGCTTAAATAGAACAAATTTAGATAGATTATTAATAGTTTTTTAAAAGAAAAAATTATCATTAATGGCTAAACATAATAAAAAGTCTTTAACAGCATCCGAAAAGTACCAAAATAAACCACTAAAAGCTTTGCTGTGACAACAGTGCTACATTCATACATAGTTAATATTTCCATCCCGACCAGCCAACCACCTAATTAGCCACCGCGCTACCGATGTCGCCACAGGCCACCTAGCTGGTTACCCTTCAACGGCGGCTGCAACTTCAAGTACGTGACCGATTACTAATTTAATATTAAATTATTTAATTTATTTTTATTAAATATTAATATTTAAATAAAATATTATTAATAATAATAACAAATATTAGACTAAATTATAAAATTTAGAAACAAATGAGGGTCAATTTTAGACAAAAATAGACTTTTTAGTGATTAAATTGAATAAAAAACAAACCTGACAGACTTGACATGACATTTAGCCTTTAAATAAAACCAGGCGAGTTGACTTAGTCAAAGAGGAGATAACGTGGCGCAGTGTCATTGGCTGTAAATTTTTATAACGAAATGGACAAAATAGATAATATTGCAAATATTAGAGGGGCACTTTGTCCTGAAAAAATATTAAGTACCAAGTTGAAAAAATAGGTAAAGGTTAGGAGGTAAAATGTGCATTAAGCCTTTTATCAAATGAAACTTCATTCAAACATAAAAAAAAAAAAAAAAAATACATTGAATAAAACCGAGACCCATAGAACATATACACACAAACGCCCAAAACAAAAAGGGGTGGAAATATAACAAAGCCCAAGACAGGCAAACCAAGCAAAGATCGGAACGAAACCCAACCTTAAACGATTGACGCCACACAATACAGGGAGAACATAGGAATTTTTGGGGCGTGGGCCCTTGCAATTTTTTCCCAATAGTAATAAAATAATTTTGTTAGAAAAAATATAAAATTAATTTTATAAACCCTTCAATCTTTCTAAAATCTTATTATGCACCTCACAAAATTTTAATTTTATAATGGTCCCTTTATAAATTTTTAATTTTGTCCTTGCCATAGAAAACATGTTCCGGCCTGAATTTCAAAACTCGATGGTCGATTTAACTCAAAACGTGAGCTTCATGTTGAATAAAGATGTTTGGGATTTGAGAACTTTAGTGGGCTTATTTTTTAGTTGGTGGGTATGAGAGTTATGCTTGTTTTTGGGTTAGAAAGATGATGGGAGGGTAGCATGGTAAAATCTCTCCTTTTAAAATAGACAAATATTGCTTCTCTCTTTATTTCTCCTGAAAATTAGGAAAGAGACGATATTACCTTGCCCTGTACTTGCTCTTCATATTTTTTCCATCTTCATCTTTTGAAAACCAAACAAAAGATTAAATCTTTTTCTTTTTCTTGTGAGAATCTTGGATTGGTTATTAAGGGAAGGTTAATCATCAATCAAAAATCTATTTATCAAGATAAGTATGATGAGTTTTGGTGGTGGTTGGTAAATGAGTGTTTTGTAGGGGTTGAAGAAAAAGAACGAGAATGATGAACTTTGGCTCCATTTCTAGTAGTAGAATCCTTCCTTTTCATAATTTGAGTTTTTAGCAGTGTTGTAACTTATTTTACAACATCTCTTTGTAGTGAAAGAAGTTGTGGAAGCTTCCAAGGCTCAAGAGAAAAGAAGGGCTTGAGGTGTTGGCTTGAAGCTTCGTTTGCAGCTTAGCATCAAGCTTAGTACACTATTAACTCTCATGTATTCCTGAAAATTATCAATGTGATTGCCTTGTTGCTAGATTGATAAATTGGTTGTTTGGAATGCTTGAATCTTTATTAATGGCTAAACTTAAATTGGGTGTTAATATGGCTCAAAATGATAGGAAACCGCTTAAACTACCTTCTATAAATTGTAGGTTTAATTTGGGGTCTTGCTTTTAAATTTTGAGGGTTTTGGGGATGATTTTAAAACCCTAGAAAGTAGGTTCTAGGTTCGAGTACTGATACAGGTTGAACGCGTATCAGTACCCTGTGTTGAATTGGCCGAAATCAAGCCAAATTGGAAGGGGGTATCAGTATCCCATGTTCTATTCAAATTTCAGTAGCAAAATCGGGTATTGGTACGCTTGGGGGTGTACCAGTGCCGATGGTGTATCGGTACACCACCCCGTGGATCGGTACGGGATTTTGGTTAAAATCATCAAGAAGGCAATTCGAGTACCGATACACATATGTGGGTATCAGTACCCAGAGCGTATCGGTACGCGATCGTGAATATCGATACTCACTGGGCAATCTGCCCGAGAAAATATGTTTTGAGTTCAAGGGACTTATAATTTAAGAACTAAGGGCCGATGGGCTTCTAAAGAGGTAAAATGTATAGTAAAATCGAGAATCTGGGAAATTAACCTCATATACGAGCATAATGAGTAATTGTACGCATCAAATTTTACTTGGGCTAAAAACACAACCTGAGTCCAATCCAGTGAATTTAATAAAATAAAATAAAAACCAAAACAGTAAAAATTACAAAAAATACAGAAAAAAATTTAAAAGAAAGAGAGAAAAAAATAATACGAAAATTCAAAAAAAAACCTAACCTCGCTCTGACAACCTTAGTCCACCGCACATAAGAGTCAACAATCATAAGGACTGCTTGCTCAATAATTTCGTTTCTTGCGCCTTACTCACATATTCTATCTTATCCCAATGGTTTCCCTATAACTCGGGAAGAAAAGGCTTGAAAAAATCCTAGTATCAGCTTATAAATATGAACTTCGAAAATCTGAGAATGACACAAAATTAACGAGAAAAATCATAGCAAAAAGGCGAGCGAACTTAGTGAGAAAATTTTAGCAAAACTGAGAAAGCGAGGAGAAGGAAATCAAGTTCTTACTTTAGTTCACGACGTCCAGAGTATAAGTTGCGAGATCAGAACGGTGGAAGAGCTCCCAACACTGCCAGATTCAACTTATCATGAGAATAGCCCGATCCAACGACAAAGTCAAGAGTTTGAGAAAGGTGAAGTTTGAATCTTTTATCTAAATTTATCTTAATCTATTTGGTTTTTGTTGAAACTAACGATATATTTGGACTTGAGGTATAAAAACGAACGGAAAAAGAATAATTTTTCTAGTTTTACCGCCGTTGGTGCTAGACCCACGGCTGCAACCAGTGCTCATCGAGGGGACAGAGAAAAGGGGGTTTCTGATTTTTTTTAGTGAGGTAACAAATGAATATAAATTATGAGACTAGTCTCTAATAAACGTTGAAAAAACATGATAAAAAGAATTAATTTGCTATTTACTAAATTGAACGGTTATGAATGGGAAAGAATTAAAAAAGCTTTAATGCACATCGAAAATCAGAAATTGCTGCAACGTTGGGGAAATAATTCACGCAAGTCTGCCATGCTAGTTGTCTAACTCATTTTCTTAGGTTTTAAGGGAAAATCTCACTTTAGGTCCTTCTTTATTTTAGACTCTTATAGATTTTAGGATTAACCTGTTTTTTTCTAATACGAGCTCAAATATTTAAATTCTTCTAATTAGGTCCTTAATTTGCAAAATTAGTTGGATAATTAGATAACAAGTTTCACATTAGCTCACTTTACTGTGTAATTCATTTAGTTTCTTTTGGTTAAATTTTCTTTAAAATGAACAATTAATAATTTAATTGGACTTAAAATTGAGTTTAATTATAGGTAATCTTAAACTTGCGTGAATAATGTAATTCAATATTTAAAGTATATTCGACTAATAATTTGTATCGTTTGAGATTAATTATGATTTGACTTAAGGTTATAATTTTCAATTAAAATATTAATCTACCTTTTGTTTTTAATATCATTTGTTTTTAGCATGTTTAATTTTGTTTATTGATTTATTTGCATATTTTTGTCTTTTTATAATAGTGCTATTAACCCTACCTTTGAAGCCTTTTAGACAACACAACCCATTTAGGTACCAATTTTGGGCGTTGTGGGGGTGCTACAACCTTCCCCACACGTAACCAACCTTCAAGCCCGACCATGACTCTGGTTCAGACGCAAACTAGTTCTATAGGTTTTTGGTCATACCCAACCCAAAACGACCGATGGCTTTTCCAATCCTTGATGAGCCTTTGAAGGCCCAACCCAATTTCGGCCCAGACAAAAACGACGTCGACAGCTTGGCAACTCCGCTGGGGAAAATTCAAGAGAGTCGAGCCGCAAAAAGGGGTACATGTTGTGTTGCATCATTCCATGAGCTTTCCACCCGAGCTCAATCTCGTTTAAGTGGGGGAAAACGCTTCTCCTTCGTGAGGTTAACCTTCGTATGGGATAGTAGTCGCCTCCGAGATGCATATGATCTATAGCTTCGTGAAGGTAACCTCTGTATGGTCATAGGGAAGTGCATCCCCTCGAGTTGAACTTGGTCTTGAGAACCTATAATGGGGGAGGATCAGGGGCTTTACTAGCCTTAGCAGGCGTCAGTGAGGACAATTCGGGTACCCTGTCTAGAACCGTAACCTTATATAACAAACCGTAGAAACTCACTCTTGTTAGAGCCATGCTGAAATCAAACCTTAGTGTGTTACCCATTGATATATGAGCATGCGTTTTGTTTTTTCCTGCTTATTAAATTATGCTTTTTAGTATCTGATTATTTATTATATTTATGTGACACTAACCAAATTTTTTTGTGTTGTTTATTATTTTATGTACATATGCATCATCATCATAGAGATGTGTTGTTTATAATTGATTTGATAGAAAAATCTCCGCTATAGCCAAAAGAGTTCAGAGCTTATCAGAGAAAAACGATGATGTTCAAAAATTGTCAGAAAACACCTAGAGAATAAGAGGCGATAACATATTAGCAATACTAGATGAATAATTCTCTTGTTATGTTCACCTTCAGCTCAAGCAGAATAACACTCGGGAGTTAGTAGGGATTTGGGACCAGTCGAGATCTGATAAGAGACAGATGTTGTACGATGCGTATGGAGACATAGCCTACTTGCTGTGAGTACACATAGATAAGGGGCTGATACGGGCTATGGCACAATTTTGGAACCCTTTATACAACCTTTTCACATTCAATGAGGAATACTTGACCCCGATGATGGAAGAGTATGCCACATTGCTTCATATAAGAAAAGTGCATTAGTTCGAGATTTATGTGAAAAAGGGCTCAGCCTAAAACGTACAAAGAAAAGCTTGTGACTTTGACCGGGACGAGTATGTCATGGGTTGAGGCTCAGTTTCAGGGTAAAGGGGGAAGCAAAGTTATTGCCTGGATAGACTTCGGGGATTGATCCATTCTCATCCTGACCCAAAAAAGCAAGTTGATATATTTGCTTTAGGGATCTACGGCTTGATCATTTTTCCTAAAGTAGCCTGACATATTGAAGCATCAGTGATAGATTTATTCGGGGAGCTTAAGACAATCTTTAACCCAGCTTCGGCTATCTTGGTGGAAACCTTTCGATCTCTCAATATCCTCAAAAAGCATGAAGGTGTGTGTTTTTAAGGTGTGCACATCTCCTCGCCGTATGGATGCACATCCACTTAGGGGCGAAGGGGAAATCGATCATCCATGTGCATACTCCACAATATTCACAATTACGAGAGTTCTTAGAAGAGGGGTCGAAAAAAGAAAGGACATCAGAAAAATAGAAATCAGTCTTGCAAGATCTGAAATTAGAGGACATTACTTGGCGGGTTTACTGGTTGGACCACACTTACATCTTATACATGTGTGGTGCCTTCGATTGGGTCCCTCTTCTTGGGATTTGGAGTGAGACCGAATATGCTTCTTTATTAGTATCAAGACAATACGGGTCATTTTACTTTGTCCCAACTACAAGGGGATTAGGGCTATGTAAGTTTGCTTTTGAAGGCAGAAAAATTAAGAAACAGATTCTCGAGTTTTCCAGAGGTTGGGCTCATCCATATAAGGCCAGACTGGCACCTCCGAAGCTTACTTTGGATTATCAAGTTTGAAAATCTAGGAGAAAAAATTGCAACATCCCATAACCTAGCCAAGAGAATGCTCCGAATTTAGAGGAACAATTTAGAGAAATACCGACTGAAGCTGAGATTGTTAGACAGGAGTGTGAGAAGGAGAAGAAGGCACTGAACATTGTGAGTGCAGATTTAAAAGATCTACAAGGGGACTATAAGGGGCTTCAAGAGAAGATAAAGAATGCCAACTTGCGTAAAACTCTAAAAGAATGGGAGCAAGAGCTTCGTGATCAGGAGAATGATACGAAACGTTGTATGAAATTATTGGGAAAAAATGAGTGGAAGAACTTACAGCTAATTTGCAAGTGACCCATGAAACAAATACAACAACTTTTAATAACTGCATGGCCAGCCGTGCTCGGAATCAAGAATCGTAGGAACATCTAGCATCTCTGTAAGGAATTCTTCAAATCTACCAACAACAAGACTCAGTGGTTGAGCTTGAGAAGACGCGAGTTGAAAACCAAACTTTGAAGGAGTTGGTAACAACACTATAGAGTTCACTGCAACAACATATAGACTTGGTAGATGATCTACATAGGGCTTCTAAACTCAGTGAGAAACAGTGAGACATACAACTTCATTTTGCAAGGGGGGACATCAAAGTGAGAGAAGACTTGATGAAAGAAACCCTTACTCAAATCCAAAAAGTAGTCAAACGCATCACCGGTTTGGCCAAAGAAGCTGAGTGGATGAGGTTTTGGATCAACCCTTCGACTCATTTTGCAAACGAGTGGATGAAGTTCTTGGGAAAAGTCAAGATGCTTGGAATTGAAGCTAAACCATGTTTCCAAGTTTGGCGTTGATTGTTTTATTTTTGTTATTGTTAAAAACGTTGATTGAGGATTTTTTAAAGATATATTTTGTAATTTTAGTGGACGATTGTTTTTCCCATGTTAATTTCTCGTTGTTTTTAGGATGTTTTAGTTAATGGATATTTTCTTCTTTTAATTAATAAAGTTATTTTTCAGTTTGTGCGAATATTGTTCTATCTTATTCATTTTCTAACCAACACCTAGTTGCATTCATTCTTTCATTCATCATTACACATTGCATTTATACAATATGTGTTTCATAGACATTAACATTAAATAAAACACTAATCCATGGGGGTTCAATATCAGTGACACTAGAAACGAAAGACGATCAAATCAATCACCCTCACTACACGTGATTCAAGGCTAGAAAAATGGAAGAGAAATTCCAGAAAGTTAGAGAAATTTCAAGAACAAGTCAATCAGGATATAAGGGACTTGAGGGAGGACATAGGGAAAGGTTAAGAGAATCTTCTAAGCAAATTAGAGGACAAATTGTCACTGTTGTTATCCAAGGCAACAAATGCTGAAAATGGAAAAAACTCACGAAGTTCATGAGGAAGATTCATCATCTTTACCTTTTAGACCAAAAGAAGCACATCCTCTACTTGTGTTCTCTATAGGCAGATTACAATCTAATATCCATAACCAAGAAAATCTTCATGGTGCTTCTGGTTCAAACGTGTGGATGAGCCCATTCAAACAAGAAGTCCCAAACTTCGATGACCCGGTTGAGTTGGAAAAACTGAACAAAGTGCAACCCAAATCTTCTGATGCAGCTGATGACAAGTTCAAATACTTGGAAAAAAGAATCAAAGCTGTGAAAGGTACTAATGCCTTCAATAGAACTGATGTAATGGAGCTGAACTTGGTCCGTGATTTGATTTTGCCTCGAAAATTCAAAGTACCAGAATTTGAGAAATTTGATGGCATGAGCTGCCCTAATGTACACCTTACCATGTTTTGTCGTAAAATGACGGGGTACGGGAATGATGATAAGTTGTTACTCCATTGCTTTCAGGATAGCTTAGCTAGGTTTGCCATGCGATGGTATAATCAGTTGAATAAGACCCAAATAAGCACATGGAGAGACTTAGCACGTCCTTTCAAAGAACAATACAAGTTTGTCTTGGACATGGTGCCCGACCTTTTGAAATTTCAAAAAGGAAAAAAAGCATAATGAAATGTTCCGACAGTATGCCCAACGGTGGAGGGACATGGGTGCACAAGTCCAACCACCACTACTTGAGAAATAGACGACAACCCTCTTCATTAATTCCTTGGATTCCATATACTATGAGAAGCTTGTTGGTAGTACCACTAGGGACTTTGCTGATCTAGTGAGAGTAGGTGAAGCAATTGAGTGTTCCATTAAAAGCGGGAAACTTAGCAGTCTTGACGCTTCCAAAAAATCGTATACCAAAAAGTGAGCGAATAAAATTAATGTTGTGGGAGAAAATGGGTATTCATACCCTAAATATCAATCTTTACCACAATTCATGTATCCTATAGGATATTCGAAACCCATTATAACCTCTCCAAGTCAAGAAAAACAACCACAATAAGGGCTCAAGCCATCAAAGACTGATACAGAAAGACAATCTTTCACGCCTATCCCAATTTCTTACAAAGAGTTGTATACTAAATTATTAGAAGAACGATTGATATCTATTGTCTTCCTCACACCATTGTAACCACCATACCCAAAATGGTACGATCCTTCGGCACATTGTGAGTTCCAAGCTAGAATTCTCGGTCATACAATCGAAAATTGTTTAGCTCTCAAAAAGAAAGGTTCAGAGTTTGATTAATCAAAATATTCTTCTATTCAATACACTAGATGAGCCTAATGTTGCTAACAACCCTTTGCCAACACATGAGGAACCAAGGGTTAATGATGTGATGAGTTCAAGATTAAAACAAGCTTTTCTAAAGTGCAATCACCGTTAAAGTGGGTTTGGAAGAAAATGGCAGAAAGAGGATTGGTGAGTCCTAACTATAGAGTTGTGGTGAATAGTAAGAAAATTTTTATGGGAAAGTGGGTCATGAAATTCAATATTGTGATGAGTTCAAAAAGATTGTCTAGAATCTGATGGATAATAAAGAAATAGAGTTCTTTGAACGTAGCCAAAAAGTAAGAGATGTTTTTACAATGGATGAACAATCGTCCAAAAAGGGTGGCAAAGCCTATTAACCTTTTGTGATTATTTGGCCACGAATACATGAAGAAGGATCAGATAAGCCTCTGCCTCGATTGGTGATCGAGGCTCCTTCTCTTTTCCTATACAAGAGTATCAACAAGTGCCATGGATTTATGAATGTAACATAACCATTAAGGGGAAAGAGGATTATGGAATTACAACTGCAGGAATAAGTGGAGTTGGGAATTTCACTCGAAGTGGAAGGTATTACTCCCCTGACGTTTGAAAACCAATGGAAATAAGAGATGCTGAGCAAAAAGACAAGCTTCCGCTGATTGGAGAAAATCAGAGATTAATGAACCTGTGAAAGAGGAAGAAGTGCGTGAATTCCTAAAGTTTATCAAACACAGTGAATATAATATGGTTGAACATTACACAAACAATTAGCTCGTATTTATGTATTATATTTGTTGTTGAGTTCGGAGCCCCACAAAAATACTTTGCTAAAAGTGTTGAACCAAACAATTGTCCCAAATAATGTTTCAGTGGATAAGCTAGATAGGTTGGTGAACAATTTACATGCCAACAATTTCATCTCCTTTAGTGAGGATGAAATTCCTCCCGAAGGTACAGGGTCCCTCAAAGCATTGCATATAACTACCCACTACAATGGACATATACTACCTCATGTCTTAGTTGACAATGGATCTACTTTGAATGTTATGCCCATTGACCATGCTGGATAGGCTTCCAGTGGATAAGAATCACATGAGACCTTGTCATACAACCGTAAGGGCATTTGACGGAACAAGGAGGGAAGTCGTGGGGAAGATTGACATCCCGCTTTTGATTGGACTAGCTGCGTACAACGTAGAATTTATTGTTATGGATATCACACCTGCTTATAATTGTTTGTTAGGACGACCCTGAATTCATGCAGCTGGAGCAGTACCTTCAACACCTTACCAAAAAGTTAAGTTTGCGATTGAAAGGCGCCTTATAAGTGTTAGCGCTGAAGATGACATCATTGCATCTGCATCAACTGATGCTTTATACATAGATGTGGATGAAAATGCAGTCGAGTGTACATTTCGATCACTCGAGTTTGTGAATGCGACTTTTGTTGCCGAAGGAAAGAAAATCTCAAAACTCAAACTCTAAAAAATATTATGATGAGGATAAGGCTCACAGTTGGGAAATGTGCCAAATCAAAAAAAGAACTTGGGAAATTCTTGCAAGGAATGCACACGGCGATATAACCATTTTTGAAATATGACTAAAGTGGTGTTGGATTCCAACCTAATCTAAATCAAAAGATAAATGTTTTTGAGAATGAAAGCACAGAGAAGAGCCAGATTGACTGGCAAAAGAATTGAAGGGGAATTGATAGTGTTTTTCCGTATTTCTAAAACATGTGTCTTAAGGGGGACATTTATTCTGGGAAGAAAAAGGAAGTCTTGGTAGTAACACAGGAGAAATTTAAGGAGCTGGGCATAAATGCTATTGAGGAAGATGAACTTGCGGAAGCAGATAAGGATGTTGGCGCGAATGTTGAATCAGTGAAAAGATGGCTGAAGATATGCGATGATGATGGAGATGGAAGATAAATGGATAAATTGTCTTCGACACCCTCTTGATCGTAATTAACCAAGCAAGCAATATCAAACGGCTCTAACCCACCCTCCTAGACGCAGTTACCTAGGCAAGTAGGAGTGTGAAGATCAACAACAAATTCTGACGAACTTGAAAAATCGCTTCTAAAATAAAGAACACAAGTTATACTTCTTGCAAGTCTGAACTCAAAAGAGAACTTTTTTTAATCATTCAAATCTTAATTACAATGTGGTTGAAGCCTCCTTATATAAGCATTGGAGAAGTTCTAATCCTAGTAAACTTAAGAAATTAAATACAATAAATAAATGTTGAAATCTAATCTCCTAATTACATAAGTAACTTCTAATAATAAATAAATATTAAAAATAAAATCCTAATTAAATAAATCTGATCCTAATAGATATTGCAGAATCCTATATTGATTTAAATTACAAATAATCAAATAAAATCATGAAAATTCGTAATTATCCAAAAATCTCGTATTAATCCCGTATAGGAATTTCTGCATGCGCTGTCTTCTCTAAAATAGACGTATCTTGAGTTCTAGATGTCCGATTGAGACGTTTCAAGATCCGTTGGAAAGCTAATTGACAGCCGGACAAGTTTCAAGAAGACATGTCGACCCATAAATGCCTGGATCTCATCCAAAATGGGGTCGCAATTTTACTGACGTTTCTGACTTGCAAAATAATTTTAACTTCTTTTCCAAGATTAGTTTCACCCCTCTCATGCATGTATCATTCTCCCACTCCTAAAAAAGATTCGACCTCGAATCTAAACCAGTAAATGAAGGAATTTCATCAAAGTACCAGTAAAGAGAAGATGTCATGAAAGATCCTTGTGCATAATCTCTTTTTGCAATGTAATTTACAAGTTCCTTCTCATTGAGATCATCACTATTGTTCTTTTGATTGCAAAGTGACTCGTTCTCATCTTCAAAATTGTTATTAATGCTAGAGGAGGAATAAGCATAAATAGAATTTTGAAAACAATCAATGATACCTTTTGATTGTAGTGTACCTTCGTTGGTGTTTGTTGTTTGATGATCATCTTGAATCAGAATAGTAGGTTTGTCACTGGAAACAAACACACTACTTACAATTTCTTCCTCATCAATAGGCAAGGTTAAACTCTCGATGGTATCGCCTTCTTCATGTTCTTTAGGAGAACAAATTTCTTTATCATGTTCCGGATCACAGATTTCAATATCATTATAAGGCATGATTTCAGACAACATATCTCTCAAAAAATTTTCTTGAAAATAAGACTTATTTGGACAATCATACCCGGAATGATCTAGTCAACAACAATAATGACATCGAGTCCCCAAAAGAGTAAAATTCAATAAGTTGCTCAATGACATCCTTAAGAACGATCTGAATCTGATACCAAATGATACGAACACAACCCCGTATACGCGAACGTTGGACTTGCGGAAGCAGATAAGGATGTTGGCGCGAATGTTGAATCGGTGAAAAGATGGCTGAAGATATGCGATGATGATGGAGATGGAAGATAAATGGATAAATTGTCCTCGGCACCCTCTTGATCGTAATTAACCAAGCAAGCAACCTCAAACGGCTCTAACCCACCCTCCTAGACGCAGTTACCTAGGAAAGCAGGAGTGTGAAGATCAACAACAAATTCTGACGAACTTGAAGAATCGCTTCTAAAATAAAGAACACAAGTTATACTTCTTGCAAGTCTGAACTCAAAAGAGAACTTTTTTTAATCATTCAAATCTTAATTACAATGTGGTTGAAGCCTCCTTATATAAGCCTTGGAGAAGTTCTAATCCTAGTAAACTTAAGAAATTAAATACAATAAATAAATGTTGAAATCTAATCTCCTAATTACATAAATAACTTCTAATAATAAATAAATATTAAAAATAAAATCCTAATTAAATAAATCTGATCCTAATAGATATTGCAGAATCCTATATTGATTTAAATTACAAATAATCAAATAAAATCATGAAAATTCGTAATTATCCAAAAATCTCGTATTAATCCCGTATAGGAATTTCTGCATGCGCTGTCTTCACTAAAATAGACGTATCTTAAGTTCTAGATGTCCGATTAAGACGTTTCAAGATCCGTTGGAAAGCTAATTGACAGCCGGACAAGTTTCAAGAAGACATGTTAACCTATAAATGTCTGAATCCCATCCAAAATGGGGTCGCAAGTTTACTGACGTTTCTGACTTGCAAAATAATTTTAACTTCTTTTCCAAGATTAGTTTTACCCCTCTCATGCATGTATCAATAAAGCTCACAGTTGGGAAATGTGCCAAATCAAGAAAAGAACTTGGGAAATTCTTACAAGGAATGCACACGGCGATATAACAATTTTTGAAATATGACTAAAGTGGTGTTGAATTCCAACCTAATCTAAATCAAAAGATAAATATTTTTGAGAATGAAAGCACATAGAAGAGCCAGATTGACTGGCGAAAGAATTGAAGGGGAATTGATGGTGTTTTTCCGTATTTCTGAAACATATGTCTTAGGGGGGACATTTATTCTGGGAAAAAAAAGGAAGTCTTGGTAGTAACACAAGAGAAATTTAAGGAGCTGAGCATAAATGCTATTGAGGAAGATGAAGAAATTGTAGAAAATCAGTCAAAGATCTACTCATGTCTTCTGAGTTGTGTCTTAAATAATTGGATCGCTGTTTACACTCTATTGTTTTTAAATCTTTATAAGAGTAATGCATGAACTTACCCCACTGCTTAAGCCCAAAAGCAGTGGGGATTTATTGTAAGGGTTCCTATATAGGCATCAATTTATCAATTCAATAAATGAATGCACTTTCTCTTTCAATCCGGTCTCATTGTTTGTTTTTTCATTTTTATTCACTTTTTTCTCATTTCATTAAACATTCTACAATTTTCTTTCTTGTGCCTTATATATATATCCTCTTACACATTCGCAGGTGCTGACCTGTACCCGACTTAAATGGACCCGAACTCGAGACTGACCTGTCAGATAACTAATATT
Organism: Hibiscus tridactylites; assembly: GCA_958450335.1. NCBI lineage: Eukaryota > Viridiplantae > Streptophyta > Magnoliopsida > Malvales > Malvaceae > Hibiscus > Hibiscus tridactylites. The sequence goes on along the minus strand of OY288292.1, from coordinate 36,983,570 downwards.
ACCTGACCTATTTTGAACCCAACCTGTGAATTGACCAGACTTGTTTTGAACTCGACTTGTTTTTAACCTGAACTGATATTGATCTGACTTGATATTTACTTGACATATAGTTGAAAAAGTCTAAGATTTGATGAATTTAAAGTGTTGATAAATGTAAAGTATTAACTATTAATTTTTTAAATCAATTTAAAGTATTAAATAATATTTATGTTATATATACATATATAATTAATTTAATATAAATATAAAAGAAAGATTGTATTTAAATATTCATTTCACACTACTAAGTTTTAAATTTTGTTAAATAATTCTATATGCTTAGTACTAATCCATTCAATATAAATTATTTGTGAAGTTAATAAGAATTAACATATTTAAATTTATTTTATTAAAAAATATTTAAAATTTAAATTTTTTATTAAATTAATAATTTGTGATGGATGAATTAAAAACAAATTATTCAAAATTTAAATCAATTTATTAATTATGATCAGTAAATTAAAAAATTTATTTTATTAAAATTTTTACATATAATCATTAAATTAATAAAAAAAATACTTTAATTTTTAGTTTATAGGGGAAAGCTTTTTTTTTAATAGATAGGGAGAAAGCTTTTTATTTTTTGAATTGATAGGAGAAAGTTGCCGCCAAAGCAATGGGGTTGCCGCTTATTTTTTTGTTTAGGGGTTAATCATCCTTTAGGTCCTTCCTTAATTAGATGCTTAGGGTTTAGGTTTTAGTTTGTTTTTTTTAGTCTTATTTTTTTGTTTAATTTCTTTAAATTTCATTCACTTAGGTCATGCTTCATAAATTGATTACTTATTAAACATTTTGATTTGCTTTAAATTTGATTTGGTCCTCGTATAAAGATTTGATAATTAATCGACTTTAATAATTTGATTAATTTGTGAATTGAGCTCTAATTAATAATTTAGTTTTAATTTATTTTCGGATTTATCCTTTTTTGTGTTTTGATTTATTTCGTTTGTTAGATTTATGGATTCATGTTTGGGACCCGAATTAACCTGACTTGAAATGAACCCGACTTGAAGTCTACCCGAGCCTGAATTAACCCGTCAATTATCTGATTGGGACCCAAACTGTTTTGACCCGACTTGAAACGAACTCGACCTGAAAATGACCCACACCCGACCCGAATCGAGTAAAAATATCAAATCAACTTGAAATGACATGTATACGATTTAACCCGACCTAAAACCCATCCCATTACTTGTTTTTACATCCCTATTTACGGACTATAATTCTATTAAAACTACAGAAAAAAAAGACGAATGATGATAGACGGTTAAATGGATAAACGTTTAACTAAATCGAATACTTTTAATTTAATTTCCAGTATGAAAAATAAATAAGTCAATTTGAATTCTAATTAAAATTTTATAGAAAAATAAAATATTAAAAGTTGATTATTAAATAATCAGTTTAATTTCGAAAATTTAAAATTAGTACATAATATTCAATAAATCTACCAAGACTTATATATCTATTATAATCAATTTGACTGCAAATTTGTAGTTAAATCAGTTAGATCCGTCTCCATCTTCAAGGAGAGAAATTGAACAAGTTGAGTTGACCCTTTGATGTTAGGGTAAATTACATTCTTCATCATTCAATTATAAGTTTAATTTTATTTTGATCATCAAACTATAATTTTTGTCAATTAGACCGTTCAACTATTAAAAGGAGGGTAAAATACCTAAATCATCACTCAACTTTGCTCTCAGACTTATTTTGGTCACTGAATTTTTAAAACGATCAATTTACTCACTAAACTTTACTTTTTGACCTATTTTGGTCACTTTGAATTATTTTATTAATATTTTGATATGACTTGACATATTTTATTATTATTAAATATAAAAAAAATATATAAAAAAAACTTCAAATCCCCCAACACTCAAAACCTCAAACCACTTTCACCCTTACCGGTTACTTATTCCTTCGCCGGCGTTACCTTCACTGGCCACCCACTCCTTCGGCGGTGTCATCTACACAACCACAATCAACAGATCAAGCTTTTCATCCCTAGAACCATTCCTTTCCCCAAAACTGGAGAGGGTGTAGACTATAGAACTCAGATGGGGTTTAGCAATAGATATTGTGATCCAGGGACTAGTCAGAATGTCGAAAGACAAGTGGAGCAAGTGGATGGATATCAGTGTACAATTGTTTTTAGATAGCAGGCTCCAACCAAATCACTGTGTGGTTCCAAATGGTTTTCATGTTAAATTGTTAATCATAATTTTCATGGATTTAAGTTTGGAGGCTTGAATAAATATGGAACAAACAGGAAAAGGACTGCTGCAATGGGTAATAGTAATAAAATGTGGAGCCGAAAACCTAAAGCCATGGGCGGACCTACCGTAGTGCAAGATAGGTCCAGTGACCTACCATTATTTTTCTGAATAAATTATATTTGTGGTCATCAATCTTTTGTTATTTTTCTGTTTTGGTCATCGAACTATTATTTTTGGTAAAATCTTACTAAAATTATTGTTTCTATTTTAGTCACTAATATTATATTTTTTCTTGGTTTGATCATCAAACTATTATTTCTTTTCTATATTTTTGTTTCGATAGTTTTTTAACGACGGATGACCAAAACTGAAAAAACGTAATGTTAGTGACGATTTTGTCAAAAAAAGTTCGATAACCAAAATGTGAAAAGATATATAGGTTAGTGATCACAAGTGTAGTTTATCCTATATTTTTGTTTAAATTAAAAGTCATTCAATAAATTTTAATTTTTTATTTTAAAATTTAAATTATTTTTTATCAAATAATACATTTGATAATCATGTCAATAATACATTAAATCTCAATTTAAATTAAAAGTTAACTTTTTAATATGTCATTGTTAATCGCCAGGTCAGTTTGAAATCAAACTATATTAACAATTTGGCCAAACGAATCCTTCTCATCATTGGGATTGATCGACAATGTCTCCATTTATCAGAATTTTGGCCTTGGTGGAGATTTTGAAATATTGGGGTTCTTTTTGAAAAAAAATACTTTAATGTGTCATATCAGTATTTTAAACGGCAGTGGCTGTAGTGAAATCCAATTAAAAGTTTACTTATTGTAATGAGAGCTTTTCGATTTTAGTGATCATAGTGAAAACACCTTAAAAGTTCAGTGACTACCAATGTAGTTTACCCTAAAATATTAAGTATTTTTTGTTTAAATGAAAAATCAACCCTTAAATTATTTTAATTTTTACTTTGAGCTCATAAATTATTTTTGCTCAAAACAAGTATCCAAATTATTATTTTATAATTATTTTAAGTATATTTGTTTATCTCATTAATAATCTTGATTAAATACATTAAAATTTATGTGAAATGAGTTAACGAACATTTTGATTTGAATTTTTTAAATAGTTACAATTTAATTTAAATAAAATTAAAACTAGTAAAATATTTTTTAGTTATCAAATAAACATGTTTACCTTCAAGAACATTTTTTTCTAATCTTGTAATCATCTTCATTTGAAAAAGCACTTATGGTTCAAACCATTTTTGAAACCTAAATTCCTTTTCACTTTTTTTGTTTGATAAGTTGTAATCGATTCGGGTATTTGACACTTAAAACGATTTTGATTTTTGTAATTGTTTTGAAAAAATCTTAAAACTACAAATCGATTTTTGATATATAAAATTTATGCTTTCTTAGAACAATTGTCACTATCAATACTTAATTTTACTAGAGCAAATTTTTACTCTCTAAAACACAATTACATCGATGGAAGATAATTCTTATTTCTCAAACATATTTACACGATATAGATTTATTTTTCAATGTTATTGTCTTTGACTATAAAACATATTTGTTTGCACAACAACTATTTCTTATTAATACATTATTACATCGATGTAAAATAGTTTTAGATTACTATACTGGTTGGTGAACTACCAAGATTAAAATTCTAAATCCGCCCCAGCCTAAAGCAATAAATGATGGGGAGGGATTGAAAATTAGAGCAGAGAAACAAGCTGCAATTCAACTAGCAGAATAAGAACCTGTAGCTTATAATTGGGGGTAAGGGCATTTCTAGCCCCTTTAATTTTTATTTTGACCATAATAGGATCCCAATTTCTAAATAGACAAAAATAGAACTTTAATAGTGAATTTGCCGTAGAAGCGCGACAAGTTTAAATAAAATATTATTTTTTTTAATTTTTTAAAATTTTTAAATTAATTAATTGCATTAACGAATAATTAGCATGTCCTAATCAAAATTTAAAGTGCATGCATGGCGAGTTCCAATTAAAAAAATTCAAAATCATTTTTTTTACTATAGGACGAAAATAAAAAAATTAAAGTATTAAAAACCACTTTGCATCTTCAATGTATTGAAGAACAAAAATAAAAATTAAACTATCAAGAACCAACTTTAATATTTAGCTCCATGATTTGAAAAGGAGGGTGTTGGCATTAGCTATATATAGGCGTAGCTAGAGTGTAAGTCTTTGTTTCTTATTAGTGTGAGATTCTTGAAGCTAAAGAGTTTGCTACTATATTTTAGCTTCAAGAATCCCACATTGATAATAAACAAATGCTTACACTCTAGCTAGGACTATATATATAACTAATGCCAATACCCTACTTTGCAAATCATGGATCTAAATATTAAAATTTGATAATAGTTTTTATTTTAATTTTGGTCTTCAATTTATTGAAGATGCAAAGTGGGTTTCCAGGGCCGGCTGTGAGGGGGAGCACCCCGAGCGACCGCTCAGGCCCCCAACCAGCCTAGGGCCCCTAAATTTTAATTTTTTTTATTTTTTTTTATTAATCAAATAATTAATTTAATGGTAAAAATTAATTTTTTCTAGATAAATAAATTAATTAATCTAACAATAAAAATAATGTGTTTGATAAAAATTTAATCATATTTTTATGATTTATTAAAGAAAGGCTTAACTACAAAATAAGTGTACAAACTATACTCCTTTTTTATTTTTAGACACTAAAATGTTTTTTGGGTCAAAATAAGTATCTGAAGTTTACTCTGTGGCCATTTCTAGATAACGACTATTAAAAAATTAAAAACAAGTGCTCAAATTATGTTGCCTTTTGTTTTAGGTGTCTATTTTTAAAAAAATTAGTGGCCAAATTATGTCGTTTTTTGTTGTTTTAGGAGTCTAAAGTTTCATTTTTTATATAAAAAATAATGATCGATACCTCAAAATGATAACAAAATAAACTTTAGGCACCTAAAACAAAAAAAAAATGTGTATAGTTTGGACACTTATTTTGTAATTAAGACTTAAAAAAATATTACTTTGATTGTTCAAACTAATAAGATATGCTTTTGTTATATAGAGATCAATTTTCTAATTTTCGCTCAGGGCCCCGAAAATCTCCGAGACGGCCCTGTGGGTTTCTAATAGTTTATTTTTGCTACCTGTTAATGTGATTAATTAAGTTAAAATATGAAAAAAATTGAAAATTTTAAAACTCGCTATGCTTCTATGGTGAGTTTAAAAAAATTAATAAAAATAATATTTTATTCAAACTTGTACCAGAAGCATGACGAGTTCATTGATAGGGTCATATTTTTGTCTATTTAGGATTTGGGATCCTACTAAGGTTAAAATAGAAATTAAAGGTGTTAGAAATGTCCTTACCCTTATAATTGGCATATTTTATTTCGGGTGGGTAGATGATGTCGGCGAAAGGGTGGGTGGTCGGTGAGTGTAACGCCGACGAAGGGGTGGGTGGTTGGTGAGTGCAACGCCGACGAAGGGGTGGGTGGTCGGTGTGGGTAAAAAGTGGTTTGAGGTTTTGAATGTTGGGGGATTTGGGGTTTTATTTTAATTTTTTGTTTAATGATAATATATAATTTTTTATTTAAAATTAATTTTTATATTTAATAATAATAAAATATATCAAGTCATATCAAAATATTAATAAAATAATTCAAAGTGACCAAAATATGTCAAAAAGTAAAATTTAGTGAGTAAATTGATCGTTTTGAAAGTTTAGTGACCAAAATAGGTATGGGAGCAAAGTTTAGTGATGATTTAAGTATTTTACTCTTAAATAATCTCAATCAAATCACTAACCGTTAACTTTTAACAGAAATAATGGCGTTACAATTAGATAAACTTGTATAATTATATATTTAGGTCTTACTTACACATTTTTGTCAATTTAGTCATGATCTAATTTTTATCAATAATTTTAACCCACCAATTTAATGGTGACACATGTTCTATATTTTCCCTTAATTTTAATATTCTTAATTTAATAGATTGAGGGCTAACGCTCCAACCGTTGGGCATAGAGATGGGCACTTCATCCGACCCAGTTGGGTTCTGACTCAACTCAACCTGATCGAGTCAGATTTTTTTTAAAAAGGTTTGAGTTTAGGGTGAAAAATATTCGACCTAACCCTTAACTAATAGTGTAATTTCCCATATATTTTTAGAGATATTTGTAATAATGCTCCCATATTTATATATCTTTAGAATTAGGTCCTTAAAATTAAATTTTTTATTTATAATTTGGTCCCTCAACTTATTTTTTTACAATAATGGCCCTAAAATTATTTTTTTACAATTAGATCCCAAAATTAAATTATATATATATAAAGTTCGGGTCAAGTTAGGATGATGTATATAATTTTTGGGTCGAGCCGATTTTTTTAAGTATGGGTCAGGACCAGGTTCGAGTTTAAGGAAATTATTTTGGGGTCGATTTCGGGTCGACAAAAAAACTGTAACCCCCTCGTCCCGGTCTGGCCGGATGACCGGTCCGAGTGAGCTACACGGGGAAAACCGAGTGAAAACTCCCTAAGGAACTCTCCCTCGGTTAGCAACCCTATATTTTTTTTTTCATTTTAATCTTGTCTAGATGAAAATTACATCCTAAGTGATCATACAGCGGAACGATATTTACAACGCAGTCAAACGAACCCAAACTAACATTTAAAAGCCCATTTTTAAAGTTAAACTACAGGCGGTATCGATACCCTTGAGGGGGGTATCGATACCCCTTGACTAAGTCAACAGGGTTTGGTCAGCCTGAGGAGACAGTATCGTTACCCCCAATGAGGGTATCGATACCCTCCCTTAAAGTTGACTTCCCACGGTCAAAGCTAAGACAACGGTATCGATACCCTAGAGGCCAGTATCGATACCGAAATCGACAGTGGCTCCAGTGGCCAAAAAGGTATCGATACTCTCCCTCGAGTATTGATACACGAGGCCTGAAACCAAAGGGCAGTATCGATACCAGACCAACGGTATCGATACCCCAGCTACGAATCTGCAGGTTTGAGCTGATTTAGAGCACAAGGTGGCCCCTAAATCCCTCTAACAACCCCAACCAGCACACTATCATCAACCCTAATGCAAACCAACCATAAAAGCATGCTTTAACATGAATCAAAGGCACAATCCAACCCATGATGATACACAAACCATACAAGCAACATAAGCTTTCAAGCATGACATTCCAACAGATGGCATTCCAACATTCAAAGCTCATACTTCAATATTCTAACATGAAGGCAACCTCAAAGGCACGTGACCAACACACAAGGTAAACAATTTAAACATGGTTACAATCCATACATAGCATCATTAAGCCAATCAAAAACAACATAAGAAGGGAGTCTAAACATGCTCCTACACAACCAACACTAGCACAAAACAACAACACCTATCCCATTGCTTTACTATTACAATCTTTAAATTTAACTATCATACTTGAGCTAACCGTAAGCATCACTTGGAGACCTTTTCCTTGCCCTTGCCACCCACAAGCTATTTATCTGCATTGTCGAACAAAAGAGAGCGTAAGCATAAAAGCTTAGTGAGGGTAGCTCATAAAACAAACTTTCGACAATGCAGGGTCCAAGCACGAGCAATTTCCATATTGAAATGCATGATCTTACCTCCGGTCCGCAAAGCCAAAATGAACGTGATGCATGAACATATAGTCAACATTATGACATGCTCAACACCCATAAGCTCAAGTTTCCATGATACATAATTCAAGCATTAACCACATCATATTTCAATTCATGAAGGCATCACATTCGTATCATATAAGCATGTATACATAATCTCATATTAGTATATTCATACGATCTCATATTGGCACCTAGCTATGACCCGAATACGCGGATAACTCGTTGGAACGCATTTCCAACAACAACATTACCTCAGTGGGATTCCACTCATCACCGGTCCTTGCATGTGCGGGATTCCACTCATCGCCACATGCCCTACGGATGGGATTCCACTCATCATCACGTAGAAATATATAAAAGCTTCTGGTGGAATATTACATCACCGTACTCCTCCTTGGTGCCTTAACGCCACCAAGGCCACGTACTTTTTGACTCAATTTGTGTGCACACTCATCCTAATGATCGATCATTGTACCCAAGCATACTAGTGCCAATATAAATCAAACCACACAACTTGTTACAATATCAATTTCAATATAAATTTCGTGTCTAACACGTACTCACCATGATTCTCCACAATCATGCCATCCACAACATAACCTCATTTCACAAACCAACACCACATGTATGTCAACCGAACAATCATCTCATCATATATCCACATTTTATTTATCATCAACATGCATATAAGATCAATACATTAAGTCGTACTTTCGCATACATGTGTATCACATTATACATACTCATCATGAGGCATAACAATGATTAAAGAGTACATCCAAGGTCTCTATCTAAAGCTTAGGATTAGGCTACCACCCTAATCCTAACTCTAGGTGGGTCTACCAAGCCCAACCTAGTCCACATGCTTGAACCAATGTTTAAAACCATTTAAAAACAATAACCACTCACCGACCACTTCATAGCACAAGCCGACTAGCCTACCAAGCATCCAAATTCCGGATTCGAGCCCGAAGCTTCTCCATCGTCTTCTCTTGCTTCTAACCAACCAAAACACAACCGATAGCCAAAATCAATGCTAATATTCAATAATCTCACCACCTTTGAATTCAAATCAATTTCACTCTAATTTTCCAATCAAGATAAATCCCCAAATAACCCAAATTCGTACTCCCACAAACCTAGGCTGAAAATTCAATTTCCAAACATCCAAATGGCACCTAAATGGTCCCAAAACACTTTCCTAACATACATATACCATCAGCCCTTCAACCTAACTCTAAAACTCACCAAAATTCAAGTTTTAGACTATTCAAAAATGGCCATAATTACCCATTTCGGATTTTTACCCAAAATTACTCATTTCAACATATTAGGTGTATTTTAACATGGTTAAACAAAACCCCAACTCAATTTATCAAAACAAAATGAAAAACCCCTTAAAAATCCAAACTTTGATATAAACCCTAATTTTCAAAACTCCATAACTTTGAAATCTAAGACTATAGATAGATAAAGGATGAAGAGGGGAGTTCAAATATGTAATTACCTTTCAAAAGCCCCTTGAATTGATGAAGAAATCAAAGGAATAAAATCTTGAAGTTTTGAGAGGGTTTGAAAATGGTGGTGGGTGTTTCCACTTTGGAATAATGAGAAAAGGGGAAGAAGATGACAACTTTCAAAAGTTGTCATCCTTTTAAAATCTTTTGGGGAAAATTGCAACATAGGTCCCTCCCTCTTTAATAAGGCTCAATTAGATCCAATTTAGGTTGAAATGATTTTTAATTAAATTTTATTGACTCGAACTAGAAACTCGGTTAACTCCTAGGCCCAAAACACGGGTGTTACAACTCTCCCCCACTTAGGAAATTTCGTCCCCGAAATTCATCGAACATGAAGACCCACGGAAACTGCTCCTACACACTTTCTTTTCTCTTCTCACTACAACATTCTCACCAACTCGGTAAACTTACCACACAACACTTGCTATCTTACGCCTAGATCCCAACTGATTCTTCAAGGCATACCAATTTCAAACTCAACTCAATCTCTTCAACAAGCACAACACGGAACATGTCTGACCACACTCCCGAATCATAGATACACCGAACACATCTCAAACCCCTCTCTAACTCTGGTGGTAACCGCAACAGATAACAACAGAACTAACTCGATTCACAAACTCATACAATACTGCTCGAACACTTGACTCATAACTCTCTCTGATTGATCCTCTATCTTCATCAATTAACCAAACACTATGCAGACGTCTTCAAAATTATTCTAGTTGAAATCTCGAATCTCTATTACTCGCTTCCATTATGAACCTTCCACGGATGTAACAAACTAGAAGAAACTGAAGCTCGGTCTTGACACGCTAGCAATTTACATACTTACTCTCATACTGAACCACATTCTTCATCCACTCAATTCAGAAGCATTCATCTTCAACCCACAATACGTCTTCATACTACTCAGGTGCAATACAAATGAACCACCGTGCGCTTCGGCCAAAACAATACGTCTCAAAACACTAGGTCAATCGGTACAACTATTCTGTCTCTGAAATGTAAAACTCTATCATCCCTGAAAATGTATTCTGAAGGTCTTCTTTCTACTATGCCTCGCACGTGAGGTGCCAAGAATCTGTCTTGCAACTGTTTCTCTTCAAGCATTCTGACTCAGTGTAGATTCAACATGAAGCACGGCCACAAGAACACTGTCGTTCGGTAACTGAATTCGGCAAATACAACTCGCAACTTAACTACCAAGCTAACAACAATTACCACTCGAAACATCGGTTACTACGTTGACTATCTTCGAATGGTATTCAATCTTGATATTTCAATCTTCAAGCAGTTCTAACACTTATGTTGTTCAAGTTTCAACCCTTCCTAAGTCTTCAAATATTTCAGGTTCTGATGATATGTACAAACACACCGTGCATTTCTTACTATACAAGCTTCGTCTCTAAGTCTTCGAAGCAAATACAACTGTAAGTAACTCTATGTCTCATTTCGAATAACTCTTCTCTCGGTCTTCCAACTATCTTGATGAACAAGCCACAATCTTCTGTCTTGCATAATCACACAACCTAACTCTACCTGTAATGCATCATTATGGTTCGCAACTCTTTCTCTGATATAAGTTGATTCAAGGTCGAAGTTCTCTTCAAAGTTTCTTTCAGTTTCTCAAAGGCTCATTGTCTCGCATCTAACCACACAACTGAACAGTCTTGTGTAGCAATCTGACAAAAGAGCAGCTATCTTCGAACGACTATTTACAATTCTCTGAAAGTGACAATTCTAGACCTAGGATCTATAGATATCTGTCACAGTCTTCAATTTCCTCAACCTCATATCTTCTTTCGCCTACTCGGGATTTACTCTAACACACTCGGCTGATCTACATGTCCTAGGAGAACATCCTCATTAACTCGAAGTTCACATTGCACAACTTGGTATACAATTAATTCTCTAATAGAATCTATCACACTAACTTCAAAGCTTGTCATGATCTTCCTCGGTACTTGAATATGCTCATGTGTCAACTATGAGAACTACTACGACTGATCAAGGAACTCTGAAATTATTCTGCTCAACATCTCTATGAAGGTAACTACTACACTAGTCAAACAAAACGGCATAACTCGGAACTCAAAGCGATCATATCTTGCCTCGAAAGATGTCTTCGATACTTCAACTTTTCTCACTTTCAACTGGTACTAATCGAATCCAAATTAATCTTCAATTTGACTGGAGCACACACTAACTGATCAACAAATCACTGACACCTGTTTCGACTGTATGTAATCTAAACACATTCTCGTACTGTCACTCTTTCTTCGACACAAGTTACACTGTAGAACTCTGAGATGATGCACTAGGCCTAATGAATCTAAGGTCTAACAAGTCTCGAAGTTAATTCTTCAACATTCTCAATTCTGTCGGAAACCATAAGATACAAAGCAAACTAAATCTTCTTCTCTGTCAGGAGACAAACTGGGCGTTTCTTCTAAACACTTCTAGAAAGAATCACAAACTATCCTAACATTCTGCGGCCTAATCTTCATTCAAAAATCAAATTCATCACAATTGCTAAGCAAGCCTGTCAACTAAACTCAATCATCCTTTGATCTCTAAACTGGATCAACATTCAACAAGAAGTTCACATCCTCACTTACCACTACAGTCTCACAAAAATCTGCGTCTTCAAAGCAACTCTCTCTTTGTCTCAACGTATACACTAACTCTATGCTCTTCGAGCCAAACCTTGTCGAAGGGTACATCAAAACCGTAGGAAGACGATTATTTCACATCTGCTAGAACTAGTAACTCTGGACCACCAACAAACATCTTCTGTACATCTTTCTGATCACTACTATCTCCCAAAAAGGCTAGTCACATGTGTCCCTACATCTAAGGTCTCAACAAAGATATCTAATTTCTTACATGCTCACACAAAAGAAGGTATTCGCAGAAATTGCAACTTCACATGTACACAACTGATAGTCTTTGGTCCTTTTGTTTTCAGACTGGTTCTTCAACAGAATCTGACTCTTTCAAACTGTTCTTAGAGCATCTCGTAACTTCAAGACTCAATTCTGATCGCACCCAAACAGTCTTGCTGGACTTGTTCTACCCCTACCAAACAATCCTGAAGTCAAAGCTCAAGGCTCCCTTCTCGGCTCAACTATATCGGAAGTGACTTCATCTCTTCCGCTTGCTGGGAAACAACTCAACGTACACTGACCCAATTACACAAACTAGCTCCCATTCTCAGACACTGACCGGCTGTCTTGCATTAAAATCATAGGCCGAACCCCAACGGTCACCAACTAACATTTCCGAAATTTCAGATTACTCACGTGAGACCCCTACCTTGATCTTGCTAAAAGAACCAAGGTACTCGCACCTACCTCTAACACTTCACCGGGCATATTCAAATTTGCGTACTTGCTGACGAGATAAGAAAGCAAGGATTTAGAATCAACTAGAGGAAGCAACTTAACACTGTACCAAGGGCTTATATGTTACAACATCGGCACCAATCTAACTCCCACTCATATGCCTTCACTTCTTCTTACCAACTGATGCCAGTGTTGATCACATCGTCCCTCATCCACAGGAATCAACCCACATACACACCGTCTCAAACGGACAAATTGTACCTCAATTCCGGTACAACCATACCTCCCTAACTAATATGATGGACTCCCTCAACATCGTCCACCTTTTCAGAAACTACAACTTCTACTTACCAAAAAGCAATAAATCAACAACAACAACAACAACAGTAGAACATACAAGGTTGGGTTAGCAAGGCAAGGCTTCCAAGTGGTTCAAGTATGATTTCCTCACTTAAAATCTCTTTTCCGATGTAATAGTAGCAATGGGACTCTACTAAACATGTTTCAAACGACTCAACACACATACATGCTCAAACAAGCATATGACAAGGCTTACTTGCTAAACAAACATACATATGCGTACAATCAAACAACATATATTCTCAATCAAGTAATCATACATCACAGCATTCACGGTTAACAAGCAACATGCTTACGTGGCAAGCAAACACCGTGCAATTTCAATGCAAGAACTTAACTTACCTCACTTACCTGCCCAAGGTCTCGGTAACCTTAGGCTCTGATACCAACAAATGTAACCCCCTCGTCCCGGTCTGGCCGGATGACCGGTCCGAGTGAGCTACACGGGGAAAACCGAGTGAAAACTCCCTAAGGAACTCTCCCTCGGTTAGCAACCCTATATTTTTTTTTTCATTTTAATCTTGTCTAGATGAAAATTACATCCTAAGTGATCATACAGCGGAACGATATTTACAACGCAGTCAAACGAACCCAAACTAACATTTAAAAGCCCATTTTTAAAGTTAAACTACAGGCGGTATCGATACCCTTGAGGGGGTATCGATACCCCTTGACTAAGTCAACAGGGTTTGGTCAGCCTGAGGAGACAGTATCGTTACCCCCAATGAGGGTATCGATACCCTCCCCTAAAGTTGACTTCCCACGGTCAAAGCTAAGACAACAGTATCGATACCCTAGAGGCCAGTATCGATACCGAAATCGACAGTGGCTCCAGTGGCCAAAAAGGTATCGATACTCTCCCTCGAGTATCGATACACGAGGCCTGAAACCAAAGGGCAGTATCGATACCAGACCAACGGTATCGATACCCCAGCTACGAATCTGCAGGTTTGAGCTGATTTAGAGCACAAGGAGGCCCCTAAATCCCTCTAACAACCCCAACCAGCACACTATCATCAACCCTAATGCAAACCAACCATAAAAGCATGCTTTAACATGAATCAAAGGCACAATCCAACCCATGATGATACACAAACCATACAAGCAACATAAGCTTTCAAGCATGACATTCCAACAGATGGCATTCCAACATTCAAAGCTCATACTTCAATATTCTAACATGAAGGCAACCTCAAAGGCACGTGACCAACACACAAGGTAAACAATTTAAACATGGTTACAATCCATACATAGCATCATTAAGCCAATCAAAAACAACATAAGAAGGGAGTCTAAACATGCTCCTACACAACCAACACTAGCACAAAACAACAACACCTATCCCATTGCTTTACTATTACAATCTTTAAATTTAACTATCATACTTGAGCTAACCGTAAGCATCACTTGGAGACCTTTTCCTTGCCCTTGCCACCCACAAGCTATTTATCTGCATTGTCGAACAAAAGAGAGCGTAAGCATAAAAGCTTAGTGAGGGTAGCTCATAAAACAAACTTTCGACAATGCAGGGTCCAAGCACGAGCAATTTCCATATAGAAATGCATGATCTTACCTCCGGTCCGCAAAGCCAAAATGAATGTGATGCATGAACATATAGTCAACATTATGACATGCTCAACACCCATAAGCTCAACTTGCCATGATACATAATTCAAGCATTAACCACATCATATTTCAATTCATGAAGGCATCACATTCGTATCATATAAGCATGTATACATAATCTCATATTAGTATATTCATACGATCTCATATTGGCACCTAGCTATGACCCGAATACGCGGATAACTCGTTGGAACGCATTTCCAACAACAACATTACCTCGGTGGGATTCCACTCATCACCGGTCCTTGCATGTGCGGGATTCCACTCATCGCCACATGCCCTACGGATGAGATTCCACTCATCATCACGTAGAAATATATTAAAGCTTCCGGTGGAATATTACATCACCGTACTCCTCCTTGGTGCCTTAACGCCACCAAGGCCACGTACGTTTTGACTCAATATGTGTGCACACTCATCCTAATGATCGATCATTGTACCCAAGCATACTAGTGCCAATATAAATCAAACCACACAACTTGTTACAATATCAATTTCAATATAAATTTCGTGTCTAACACGTACTCACCATGATTCTCCACAATCATGCCATCCACAACATAACCTCATTTCACAAACCAACACCACATGTATGTCAACCGAACAATCATCTCATCATATATCCACATTTTATTTATCATCAACATGCATATAAGATCAATACATTAAGTCATACTTTCGCATACATGTGTATCACATTATACATACTCATCATGAGGCATAACAATGATTAAAGAGTACATCCAAGGTCTCTATCTAAAGCTTAGGATTAGGCTACCACCCTAATCCTAACTCTAGGTGGGTCTACCAAGCCCAACCTAGTCCACATGCTTGAACCAATGTTTAAAACCATTTAAAAACAATAACCACTCACCGACCACTTCATAGCACAAACCGACTAGCCTACCAAGCATCCAAATTCCGGATTCGAGCCCGAAGCTTCTCCATCGTCTTCTCTTGCTTCTAACCAACCAAAACACAACCGATAGCCAAAATCAATGCTAATATTCAATAATCTCACCACCTTTGAATTCAAATCAATTTCACTCTAATTTTCCAATCAAGATAAATCCCCAAATAACCCAAATTCGTACTCCCACAAACCTAGGCTGAAAATTCAATTTCCAAACATCCAAATGGCACCTAAATGGTCCCAAAACACTTTCCTAACATACATATACCATCAGCCCTTCAACCTAACTCTAAAACTCACCAAAATTCAAGTTTTAGACTATTCAAAAATGGCCATAATTACCCATTTCGGATTTTTACCCAAAATTACTCATTTCAACATATTAGGTGTATTTTAACATGGTTAAACAAAACCCCAACTCAATTTATCAAAACAAAATGAAAAACCCCTTAAAAATCCAAACTTTGATATAAACCCTAATTTTCAAAACTCCATAACTTTGAAATCTAAGACTATAGATAGATAAAGGATGAAGAGGGGAGTTCAAATATGTAATTACCTTTCAAAAGCCCCTTGAATTGATGAAGAAATCAAAGGAATAAAATCTTGAAGTTTTGAGAGGGTTTGAAAATGGTGGTGGGTGTTTCCACTTTGGAATAATGAGAAAAGGGGAAGAAGATGACAACTTTCAAAAGTTGTCATCCTTTTAAAATCTTTTGGGGAAAATTGCAACATAGGTCCCTCTCTCTTTAATAAGGCTCAATTAGATCCAATTTAGGTTGAAATGATTTTTAATTAAATTTTATTGACTCGAACTAGAAACCCGGTTAACTCCTAGGCCCAAAACACGGGTGTTACAAAAATGACTCAACGTGTGCCCATCCCTAACCGCGCCAACCCATATTAATTGATATGTTTTCATAACTTGTTTTATTAAAAGCCTAGCATAATCTTTTGTTTACTAATTCCAACAAAACGCCTAGAATCAACCACTTAATAGATACATTAGAGTAGAAATGAAGTTAAAATGATGGGCAAACAAATAACATTTCCAAAACCTTATCAGGTTGCAAGGTTTGCCACAACAATGTTAGTAAAAAGTATTGGGCAAAACAAGGTTAATTCGAAATTAAATAAAATAATTAAATAAATAAACGAAATACAATATTTAAAAGAATAGAACAAATTCGAAATAAACTAAACATGGATTGTTGAGGCCTGCAGAAACACAATATCTTTAAGACATATTCGATCACACCTCGGTGCTTGAGATCTTAGGTCGTCAGTCTCTCAGGATACAATAGCGGATGATCTTCGACAGCAGCACTACTGAAGAGATCATGAATAGAAACTTACCTTTGACTATCACCGAAAACACAATGCAAATTTAAAGAAAAGAAATTTATGAGTTGTGTTTAAATCAAAGGAATGCCATTCAATTTATAAGGGGTAAGGTAGGTTAAATGTGGAAAAATATTTTGAAAATATGGCTAGTAAATCTCCATCCGACTTAAATCGGAAAAATCTGTTAATACCATATTAAACCACAATATTCTCATGAATTGCACCCAATACCGTTTAATATCTGAGTTTAAATGGAAAATAAAAAAGTATCCTATTTATTTTTGAATATTCAAAAGATATGCCATTTATAAGGAAAAATATATTAGACGTGGGTAAAATATTTGCAAGCCCACAAAAGGCTCGACCGGTCCGAACATTCACGCCGCCCATGTCGTGCGATCCGAACATTCATGCCGCCCATGTCGTACAGGTGCGCCCTAACCCGAATGGGATTAATTCGCACCCACTTACATGTGAGGCACAATTTCAATCCAAGTCATTCAATGACCACAAAGAGGGTAACTGTATATAAACACTTTCTATTTCATTTATCCCATCAATGTGGGATAAGGGGTTTTCCACTTCCTTATTCAATTCACAACTACCTTTCTTTGAGCATCAATGTCCCATTCATTACTCAATCGTTTTGAGCATATGAGATACTGTTGTAAAGGTATCATGAAGTAGAATAAGACCCAATAGAGTTCTTATTCGAATCTCCACCTTTACCCATTTGAAATATGGCCCAAAATTACCATTTTCTTCACATTTTTCCAACAATCCCACACATGAATGAAATTGATGATTTTATCAAAACATTTTGACTCGATGTGGTGATAGCTTCTAGGATTGATAGTTGCATAGGATAGATAGGTTTCCTCATTTGAACCTCCACTTCACAAGTATATTTACTTTACTAGCTATCTGGTAGACGTGGTGTCCTTAACTATTTAGTCGTTTGTGTAAACGATGATATACTCCACACAATTACCTCTCTGACAAGAGTATTTGTTCTCCTGGTTATGTCCATATGGATGTGGACATCCCTGGTTCTGCAAGAATTTGAAAGAACTATGCCCAATAGTCTCCTTGAAGCGACCCCGCTTCACTCTCACATAGGTGACTTATGTTGCTTGGCTCACCAAAGCACACAATGGTCATTAAAAACATTTTCTTAGCCTGAACCATTTTTGTCATTGTTTACGTCATAGGAATAAACTTGGGATGAGTACCCCCACAATGACTGACAGGTCTATGCAGTTAGGTTGTCCCTTTGAACCTAGATCTTGGGATCTCCAGTTAGCTAGGTAGGGTTTCCTTCACATAACGCCTTTATTATCCATGAGCTTTAGTCGCATTTTTATAGATATTTTCTCAACTTGATCTCGGTTTAACCCTTTTGGTTAACGGATCCGTAATGTTATCTTTTAGTTTTACAAAATCAATAGAGATAACTTCATTTGATATTAGTTGTCTAATGGTATTGTGTCGACAACGCACATATCTCGACTTACTATTATACATAAAGCTTTGTGCTCTACCAATTATTACTTGGTTATCACAATATATGCATATTGTGGGCACTAGCTTTGGTCATTCAGGAATATCATTCAAGACATTCTAAAGTCATTTGACTTTTTATCTAGACTTGTCTAAAGCTAAAACTCAGATTCCATAATGAATCTAGTTGTAAATGTTTGTCTTGAGAAATCTCATGACATAGCTCCTCTTTTCGATGTGAAACATATTCACTTGTGCCTTTGAATATGAATATCCTACTAGCATCAAAGAATCCTTCTAAATAGTAGAATTTTTGAAATAATACAATTCATAATCTTGAGTATATTTGAGGTATCTCAGTACTCTCACAATCGCTTTTCAAAGGTTTGGCCCTGAATTGTTTGTGAATCTACTTAAACTGCTCGCATTGAAAGTAATATTTTTCTAGTACAGTTTATTTAGATTATCTATGACACTTGCATAATATATTCGAACGAATGTTGGCTCTTATTTAATGGAGTTCTGGCTATGCCGGAAACATCCTTGCTGTCAAACTTCTTTTGTCCACGTAGTGTGACTTCGTTAATATGAGACCATTATGTCAACATTTGATTTGGATGCCCAAAGTCAAGTCTGTCAATCTTATATATTTCATGTTCATTTTGAATTTGACATGCACACATTTTTCACACTCTTATTTATCATCATGACAATGTTTTAATTTCTATCTTTTGTTGAATGTATGAACTACTTTTCATTGATAGTCTCCATAGTTCATTTGATTCAACTTGAATCAACTTTTTTAATTATATAGGAAATATATTTTCAAATAATGAGTCATTCTTTGTTTTCTTTATCACATTCTTGTGAATTTATTTATACACAAAAAATTAATATTTGTTACTATATTCTACATAGTCAATGAAAATATAGTTCACTTATTTACTTCGGTAATAGAAACATTACTTTTGTAAGACACCTCACATTTTTATGTAGTTGTAGGAAGGTTTTATTTTCTTTCATAACTCATATGGTGTCTTGTCTCTTTTGTTTTGAGATACCTTATTTAAAAGTAATTAATTGATAGAACAGCCTCTCACAAATCAGGCACATTTTGAAGATCTAAATTCTTTTCAGAAGTTATCTTCAAAATTATTGTTCCCTTGAATGTTGCAGCGTTACTCGCATATAGTTTCTCCCTAAAGTAATGAATTTATCAACTTTAAATTTCAACATCCTACATATAAAGTATAATTTCTATGTAGTATCTTTGCTTTTTCATTTCAAACAATTGTTTGCAATATCAGTTGTTATGACAAGATATTGTCATAACATTGATCTCGTTTCTATAGTCCGAAGACTTATTCTCTATCTCATGAAAATTGAAGCATTTCCTCATGAAATTTAGCTTCTTGAACACATCGTCTTTTGACGGACTAAAGTCCTTTTTGACTCCCACTATATTTGTCCTAGCAATATTTATCTTAGCAATGTTTGCCTTAGCAATGTTTGAAGATAGTTACAATATTTATCTTATCTTCTCTAATAATAAGAAGGATCTTTCTTTTTTTTAGATATTTGACCAAGTTTATCATGGCCAAATATACAACATCTTTTGTTTCTGCGTTTTGAAAATTATTTATAATGAATTTCATTGGTTTTTTTTTGTTGTGTCACATAGTACAAACCAGAAACGAAATATTATGAATTTGTTCATCATCCAAAATTTAGTTAGAAACAGAAACAAAATTTATAATTTTTGTTTGTCGAAAGATCAAGTAAACCCGTTAAGATTACAGGAATTAAATTCCCAAAAATGAATTTATTTACTATATTTCAGTTTATAAACCGATTTATTTTCAAATTAGAATCATACTTGATTCTCAAAAATATAAATTCACGATTTATTTCTTTTTGCAAAATTGAATAATTCTAGATTTTCACAAAAATAACCTCAACGATTTGTTTCCCTTAACAAGCTAGAGTCAACGCAAGATTCTAACGTAGAAATAAATTCAATTATTTATTTTCTTTTGTTATATCTTCTGTTAAACGACGAGATTAGTATCACTAAAACTCAAAACAGAGATATCAAAGCAACAAAAATCAAAAGGAGTTGATCCTTTGATTTTAATTTGTTGATTTTTGTTTGGAGAAGATCATGTAAATCCGTTAAAACGACAGGAAATAATTTCCGAAACAAATTATTTATGAGATCTCTATTTTCAAGACAAATTACGATTTTGCCTGAGAATTTTGTTCGTCTCTTCAAATTTTCTTAAAGAGAACTATTATTTCATAAGAATAAAAATATTTCTTTTTTATGTCATATATTATTTAAGAATGTCTTAATAACGCCCTAATTAATATTACCATAATATTATTACTAAAATAATATTATAATTTATGCTATTACCATGATACATGCACACATGTATTCATATAAACCATTAAAGGTTAAAAATCATTAAAAATATTACCTTAATAAAACATCCCAAGTTTAGAACTTGGTAAGTTAACAAATTTCCTTCCGTGATCCATCTCACATTTGAATCATTTTATTTATACAGCAACAAAGCCCCTTTTTCATTGTTTTAGTACAAGAAAAATAACTAGGAATCAATAATAATTCCAATAATTGAAAAATTAATTTCACTTATTTCCGAATTTGTTTTTCCATAAAATCCGTAACCTCGATTACTTTTAATGACAATTTTCATAGAGCAAATTTGTCCCGTTTATTTTTTAGATTTTAGCAAATACGTTAGTACGACAGGATTACTACTGAAAACGAATTTCTTTTCTTTTCTCACAATCATGATTATTTGGAATCGCCTTGTAGGACTCTGTATTACGATTGTTGGGGAAAACAAGGTTAATTCAAAATAAAATAAAATAAGTAAATAAATGAAATACAATATTTAAAAGAATAGAACAAATTCGAGATAAACCAAACACGGATTGCTGAGGCATGCAACGTAGTTTTTTCAAGATAGATTTGACCACTCCTTTGTGTTTGAGATCTTAGGTCATCAAACTCTCAAGATACAACAACGAATGATCTTCAACAGCAACACTACTGAAGAAATCACTAACAGAAACTTGTCTTTGACTATCACCGAAAACACAATACAATTTTGAAGAAAAGAAATTTCTGAGTTATACTTAAATCAAAGGAATGTCATTCAATTTATAGGGGAGTGATGTAGGTTAAACGTGGACAAAATATTTTGAAAATATGGCTATTAAATCTCCATCTGATTTAATTCGAATAAAATATGTTAATACCATATTAAACACTTCCCATTTCATTTATCCCATCAATGGGGATAGGGGTTTTTCACTTCCTTATTCAATTCACAGCTACCTTTCTTTGAGCATCAATTTCTCATTTATTACTCAACCATTTTGAGCATATGAGATATCGTTGTAAACATGGGCGGAAGCATAACTTTATGTTAGGGGCGAACTTATAGAATTTTAGGGAACGAACTTATAAAATTTTAAGGGGGGGAAAATAGATTTTTAATAAAAAAATACATAGGAAATTTCTTAAAATTTTCTAAATCATATAGGAATTTCAAAATTTTAGGGGGCGACTGCCCCCTCCAGTCCCCCTCTAGGTTCATCCATGGATGTAAAGGTCACATGGAGTAGAATAAAACCCAATAGAGTTCTTATTCGAATCTCCACCTTTACTCATTCAAAATATGGGTCAAAGTTACCATTTTCTTCGTATTTTTCCAATAAAAAGGTCCATAATCAAAGCTAAATTCACCATAATTTTGTTCCTAAAACTGCAGTTTTGAATCACTTAATGTTTCTACAAATACCAAATCATGTTTTCTGCTAAGTTTAGCTTAAACAGTTTGGAGAATGAAGGCATGCCCTTTGTAGGTATTCAAATCTTATCCCCAATTATTAGATATTTGTTATATTTGTTAGATAGGTTAGTTTATATTGGACGGTTAGGATCTTTTAGATCTTTATTTTCTTTTATTATTTTCTTTATTCCTATATATTTGTAAGTGAACTAATTGTATATTTAATTTTTTGGTGAAATAAAATAAAACCTTTTTCTCTCTCTCATTACCCGACCCTTCTAGCATCTCTTCCTCTTCAACCTCTCTGTGAAGAGTAACCCTAGTTCTTCCGTCGTTTCTTGTAAACCCTAAAATCAAAGAATCAACATGGTATCAGTTGATAATGTTTCCGATTCTCGTTCCCATTCCGCTGATGATTCTCGAAATACCTTCAAAAACGATGACCCTTGTGATCCTTTCTATATCCATCCGAGTGAAAACCCCTCTTTGGTTCTCACGTCTTCTCTTCTTGATGGCAAGAATTATCATTCTTGGGCTCGTTCGATTCGTATGGCTCTTATATCCAAAAATAAGTTTGGATTTGTCGATGGTTCTATTAAGGAGCCTCTGTCTACCGATCCTAGGTTTTCCGCCTAGGTAAAATGCAATAATCTGGTCTTATCATGGATCCAGAGGGCTTTAAACCCTGAGATTGCACAGAGCGTGCTTTGGATTGACACTGCTGTTGATCTTTGGGTCGATCTTTTCGACCGATTTAATCAGGGAGATTTTGCTTCGTATTTCTGATCTGTTTCAGGAGTTTTTCAGTCTCAATCAAGGTAATCTTACCGTTTCTGCTTATTTTACTCAGATTAAGTCTATTTGGGATGAGATTTGTGTTTTGCGTCCTTTAAAGTCGTGTTCGTGTTCTGCGTCTGTCTATAGAAAACAAGATCTGGTCCTTCGTTTTCTTCGTGGCTTAAATGAAAATTTCAGTATACCTAAGACTCAGATTCTTATGCGTAAGCCTTTACCAGATATCAATGAAGTTTTCTCTTTAGTTGCTCAGCATGAACGGACTCTGTTGTCCACAGGTAGTTTTGATAATGAATCTCATGTTATGTTGGCTAATCGTCCTGATTCGGGTAGACAGTATCCTAGGGATTTCAAAAAATCTTCTAATGTTTCCAAAAGACCTTTGTGTGTTCATTGCGGTCTTTATGGCCATACTGTTGATAGATGCTATAAAAAACATGACTATCCCCCTGGTTATAGAAATAGGGGTTCTGTGGGTAAAATGAATCAAGTTGGTTCTGGAATTTCTGATTCCTCTTTGAAAGATTCTGGTTCTTGTAATGGTGTTGCTACTGGTTCTGGTCCTGGTTCTCTTGCTTTTACCAAAGACCAGTACGATGCTTTGATCAGTTTGCTTAATGAGAAAGGTAGTTCTCTGCCCAGTGGTTATGTTAATGTTTCTAAGGTGAATGTTCTTTCATCTTCCTTTGATGATGATCTCGTTGATGCTTCAGGTATCATTCTCTCTTGTGCTATTGTTAACAATGTACCTTGGATTATTGACAGTGGTGCTACTGACCATATTTGTTGCTCGTTAGATTTGTTTTCTTCTTTTTACAGTTGTTTATAATAGATTTGTTAAGCTTCCAAATGGTCAGTTAGTTTCTGTAACTCATGTGGGTAATGTTAGTATTTCTCCTAAATTGGTCCTTAAAAATGTGTTTCACATTCCAAATTTTAATTTTAATTTGATATCTGTTAGTCAATTGACTAAGGATAACTCTATTTTTTTGGTGTTTAATTCTGGTACTTGTTTCATACAGGATGTGCATTAATGGAAGACGATTGGTACAGATGATGAGTGCACTGGTTTGTACAAGTTAAATTTGTGTTTTTCTAATAATGCTGCTGGTCCTGCATATTCTGCTTGTGCTTATGATTCTGAGTATTCTGAACTTGTTGCTGATTTTTTTGTCATACTGATCATTTTTCACATATTTGTAATTCTGAACATGTTTGTAATTCTGTTTCTGCTTCTAAACTTTGGCACCTAAGGTTAGGGCATCCTTCGAAACAAAGAATGCATTCTTTTTCTCTGTTGCATAATAAGATACCTATTGTAGATACTAATGACTGTAATACTTGTCATTTGGGTAAACAGAAAAGATTATCTTTTCCTTCTAGTAATTCTTTTTCGACTGATATATTTGATCTTGTTCATGCTGATGTTTGGGGTCCTTTTCCTATAAAAGGACTATATGGTCATGCTTATTTTTTAACTGTTGTTGATGATAAGAGTCGTTTTGTTTGGATTTTTCCCATGAAGTTGAAGTCTGAAGTTCCTAAACTGATTTCTGATTTTTATGAATTTGTCTTAACTCAGTTTAATATCAAAATTAAATGTTTTCGTACTGATAGTGCAAAGGAATTTGAGATGCTAGAGTTTTATTCTTCTAAAGGTGTTGTTCATCAGAATAGCTGTACTTACACACCACAACAAAACAGTGTTGTTGAGCGTAAGCATCAGCATCTTCTTGCTGTTGCTAGGTGCTTACGTATTCAAGCTTTTTTACCTTTAGAATTTTGGCTTGATTGTGTTTTACATTATGCTTTTTTAATAAATAGAACTCCTACTCCTATTTTAGCTAATAAAACCCCTTTTGAGATCCTTTATCAGCAAAAACCCAATTTTGAAAACTTAAAAGTGTTTGGCTGTTTAGCTTATGCTTCTGTTCTTCCTAAACCTAAGACAAAAATACATCCTAGATCTGTTCAGTGTGTATTTCTTGGATTTCCAAAACACATAAAAGGTTTTCGTCTGTTTAATGTTCAAACTAAAAGTATTTTTATATCTAGGGATGTAATTTTTTCTGAGAATGTTTTTTCTTTTCAATCCAAGACTTTTCAGTCATCTTCAGAACTTGTTTTTCCAGTTCTGGAAACTAATCCTTTTCTTGAAGAAGATTTTTTAAAACTTAATTCCAATAATACAACACAACAGCTTAATCTTTTAGACTCTCAATCAGATTCACCATGTGAATCTGATACTTCTAATCTTGATCATTCTGTTCAATCTTCTAATAAGTCTCCTGTCGTTGTTCCACCTCGACGATCTTCAAGAACTGTTCGGCTGCCGTCCAAACTAGAAGATTATCAAGTTGCTTTACCAACAAGCAAAGTCTCTTCTCATACAACACCTCATCAAATAGCTCAGGTTCTGTCCTATGATCATATTTCTTTTGACCATCAAACATACATAAATAATGTTGATATTTTAAAAGAACCGAAAAATTATAAAGAGGCTATTAAACATACATGTTGGAAAGATGCTATGAAAGAAGAAATTACTGCTTTAGAAAAGAATGAGACTTGGTCTTTAGTGCATTTACCTATTGATAAGAAAACCATAGGATGTAAGTGGGTCTATAAAACTAAACTAAAATCTGATGGTACCTTAGAAAGATATAAAGCTAGACTTGTTGCAAAAGGATATACTCAGCAACCAGGTTTGGATTTTTTAAATACCTTTAGTCCTGTTGCTAGAATTACTACAATTAGGACTCTTATTGCCTTAGCTTCTGCCAAAAATTGGTACTTACATCAGCTAGATATTAATAATGCTTTCTTGCATGGGTATTTACATGAAGAAGTATATATGGATCCTCCTCCTGGTTTTCTTCCTCCTAATTCTGGTCTTGTTTGCAAATTGAATAAAAGTTTATATGGTCTTAAGCAAGCAAGTAGACAGTGGAATAAACGTTTAACTGTTTCTTTGAAAGGCCAAAATTTCCATCTAGCTTCTTCTGATTCATCCTTATTCGTAAAGGGTGCAGGTAACAACTTTATTGCCCTTGCTGTATATGTTGATGACATCATTTTGATGAGTCCTAATATAGAGGAAATTAATTTGATTAAGAGTTTCTTGCATTCTACTTTCAAGATAAAAGACCTAGGAAATTTAAAATACTTTTTAGGTTTTGAAATAGCTAGGTCTAAAGAAGGTATTAACCTTTGTCAACGCAAGTATACTCTTGACTTATTAGAAGAAACATGCTTTTCTAGTGCTAAACCTGCTTCAACTCCTTTTAATGATAGAAGTAAATTGTCTAAGTCTGATGGCATACCTTTGGATGATATTACTTCATATAGGCGTTTGATAGGGAAGCTTCTTTACTTAACTAACACTCGTCCTGATATTACTTTTGCTGTTAATTATTTGTCTCAATATCTTTCAGCACCTACTGATATACATCTTTCTGTTGTTCATAGGATCTTGAGATATTTAAAAGGGTCTCCGGGTCAAGGTTTATTCTTTCCTACTGCCAATAATCTTAAATTGAGTGCTTTTTCTGATTCCGATTGGGCTTCTTGCCTAGATTCAAGAAGATCCACTACAGGTTTTTGTATTTTTCTTGGATCTGCTCTTATTTCATGGAAATCTAAAAAGCAATCTACTATCTCCAGGTCATCTACCGAGGCAGAGTATAGGGCACTTGCAACTGTTACTTGCGAATTGCAATGGCTATTATATCTCCTCTCTGATTTACATTTAGATATTACAAATGTTAATCTGTATTGTGACAATTTATCTGCTATTAAAATTGCAGAAAATCCGGTTCAGCATGAACGTACGAAACACATTGGGATCGATTGTCATTTGATTCGAGAAAAACTTCATCAACGGATGCTGCATTTACTTCCAGTTTCTTCTTCCAATCAGCTTGCTGACTGTTTCACCAAGGCTTTACCTCCAGTTTTGTTTCGAGAATCAATTTCCAAGTTGGGCATTCACAATGTTTATGCTCCAACTTGAGGGGGGCTATTAGATATTTGTTATATTTGTTAGATAGGTTAGTTTATATTGGACGGTTAGGATCTTTTAGATCTTTATTTTCTTTTATTATTTTCTTTATTCCTATATATTTGTAAGTGAACTAATTGTATATTTAATTTTTTGGTGAAATAAAATAAAACCTTTTTCTCTCTCTCATTACCCGACCCTTCTAGCGTTTCTTCCTCTTCAACCTCTCTGTGAAGAGTAACCCTAGTTCTTCTGCCGTTTCTTGTAAACCCTAAAATCAAAGAATCAACATCAATCAATCAAAATCAATAGAAGAATTAGACCAAGGGTCGGGATATAAATGATCGGGAAACCATCATCTATAAATTTTTTTCAACTTAAATGAGTTTGTTAGAAGATTTTCTTTTAAATGACAGCTCAATCTTTCAACATTTAATTATTTATGTCATACAAATTCCACATGTCAAGTGTTTGCACTAGCAGAAGCATTTTCTTCGGTCAAGAAACAAAAATCCATGTACCAATTATCTTTTAATAATAAAAAAAATTATGAGAAACTGCAAGGGTAAATTATATAGATAACCACTTAATTATGGGTTGGTGTCAATTTAACCATTATACTTTTAATTTTAACAAATATACCACTTAACTATTTAAATGGTTCCACATCAGCCACAAACCGTTAAATAAAACGGAAAAGTTGACGTGGTTGTTAAATAAAATTAGTATAATTACACATTTGGTCTCCGTTATTTACATAATCTATCAATTTGTTCCTAATTTTAATCTAATAAAATAAATAATTATTCAATTAGGTGGCAACACATGTCACCACCATATTAGAGGACTTTATCTATTTTTATTTAACAGCCATGTCACGTCCACCAAGGATACCTAGGTTTGAATCCTACTAGGGCTAATTTCTTAGCTTTCATTTTTCCTTCTTCAATCAGGTGAGACATGTTATCACCTGATTGAAGGAGGAAAATAAATTTGTTAAATTAAATAAAAATAGATAAAATTCTCAAATAAAAGTTAAATTGACCCTCAACAAAAGAAAAAAAATCAATTAAGCTATTATGAAATTTTTTCATTCAATTGAGCCCTCAAATTTTAAATTACGATCAATCAAACTTTCAAAATTTAAATTGCGATCAATTTAGCCCTTCCGTAACGTTTACCGTCACAGTTGATCGTTAACTCAAAAGTAGTTATTATGATGGTGACACGTGACACACTCTAGATGTGCCACGTCATCAAAATCGTAAATAATTATTTAAAAATTTTAAAAAAACACTTAAAATTATAAATTAATATATTTATAATTCAAAAAATATTAAAAACATGAAAATTTTTAAAAATAAAAATTTTAAAAATTCAATAAAAATCTAAAAAATATCTAAATGTGTAGAAAAATTAAAATTATGTATAAAATTATTAAAAAATACTTAGAATCGGAAAATATAAAAATAATTGTAGTACTTATTAATGTATATATAAAGAAATAATATTTAAAAATATATATTTTTTAATTATAAAACCCAAATTTTCAACAAATAAAATTAAAATGCCCAAAATTTTCAAATCACTAACCCTACATTCCAAAATCCTCAAATCAATTTAATCGACGGTGGAAGTTATTGGTACTGTGACAAACGGCGGTACTTGTGAGAAAAAATATTGAGAGAGAACGGGTTGGGCGATGCAAGGATGTCGAACGGTGAGAACGAGTGCAATGACAACAAATATGGGAGGTGTTTTCTTGTGACGGGGAGTGACCGATGGCTAAATCGGTACTAATGCTTGATTTAGGAATTTATGGAGTTTTTTTAAGAAATGAAACTTTGAGATTTTTTGGAAAAAATATTATTTTATGTTTTTATAAAAAAAAGTGAAGGAAATTAGAAAAAATAAATTTATTTAATATTTAATATTTTTAATTTTTACAATTTTATGAATTTTTTATTTTTTTATTTTTAAGATTTTTTTCATAATTTTGTAAATTTTTTTAAATTATTTTAAATCGATTTTGATGACATAAAACATCCAGAGTGTACCATGTGTCTTTCTATCTTTGACAGATAGAGGCATTGACGGTCAACATAACGGAATGGCTAAATTGAGTGAATTTAAATTTTAAAGGCTAAATTAAGTAAAAGAAAATTCTATAAAAATTTAATTGATTTTTTAATTTCTTTTGTTGAGGGTTAATTTGACCTTTAAACCAAAATTAAATGACATTAAAACTATTTTACTGGGTTTTTCTGAATAAAAACTATTTAGATAGTTGAGTGAATTTATTGACAAAATCAGATCTTATAGTTGAGTAATCATGTTGTTATTGGTTAAAAAAAGCATTTGGAGCTCACTTTTTGGTTTATGTGATCTCTATCACTAAAATTACACTTCTCTCGTCTTTTTCTAATGAAGAAAATGTATTCATTCAAAATAAAGAATACGAGACATGCTAAGGTGTGATATTTTAGGACGCGGTTAAAATACAGCTCTCTCTATATATATATATTTATTTTAGTAAAAATTTATATAAGGCCGGATAATAATTTAAATATAACTGAAATTTTTATTAACTAATTAAGAATTTGTGTAAATTATATTTTAAGTAAAATTTGTATAACCAAGTAAAAACTTGTGTAAGACCATTTTATTTTAACCCACCTTAAGAATGCATCACAACAGAACTTTTCATAGAACACGGGCATACAACGGCAAAAAAAAAACATGGCAGGCAAACCAAGCAAAGATAAGAGCATAATAAAAACCCTAAACAACTAACGTAAGATATCAAAGAAATTTGTTAACATTGGAGTAAATCTGTTCTCTTCTGAGGACCTGAGTTTAATATTCAGTAAAAGTATTTCTCTCTTTCTTTTCATTGTTTAAAATTAATGACTCCTAATTTTTTAAGATTTTTTATTTTAATTTCCTCAAATTGTTGTAAAGATAAGTAACAAACATGTGAATTTGAGCTCTTTTAAAATGTTAGCTTATCATACAAGATTTTTTTGTTATATGCATGTTCGTCTTACGGTCTATGTTCGGAGGGCGAGATTATTCTTCCTAATAATGTCATCTCCAAGGTTTGAACTCACGTCCTTTCTTTAGGAGTGCAATGTGCATCACCAATGCACACAACACTTGTTGGTTTACAAGCTAATTTTATTTCAAAATTGTCTCTAAAAAAATTTATCAAATCGTTTGGAGGAAAACCAAAATTTTCATGTTCCTCTAATATTTTAATCGATGCATAATTAAAAAAATTTCAACAATTCCACATAATATTTAAATAGTTTTTAACTTCTTTCTACCATAAATAAAGACAATTTTATATTGGTTTGTTCGGCTGTTAAATTTTTTTTTACATCGTTAAAAATTTTCTTAAACAAAAATTTAAATTAAATTAACTTAAAATTAAATGTCAAGATCTCTCGCTAATTAGCATGTTCATATAGGGCGCTAAATTATAGTTAATCGACTACAATCGATGTATTGATTAATGATTCGTGATCGTACATTGCCAAAAGAAAATTATAGATTAATGTAACCTTACCGTGGTTATATAAAACTTATATCGGTCGGTTCAAATGAAAAGTAGTTTAATATTATTTAACTAGATTTTGAGTTTGAAATTTTATGTATATAAAAAAATTGTTAAGAAATTTACCTACTAAAATTAAGAGTGCAACGAGAATAGTCTGAATTAATTAGTGACAAGCCCAGAAAAATTGAGAGGAAAAAAAAACAATTTTTTAAAGGGTAAACTACTATAGAAGTCACTTATGTTTATACTAAGTATAGAGTTAGTCCCCAAATTTGAAAAATGACCAGTAAGGTCCCAAAAGTTTTCGGGACGTAAACTTCTAATCACTCAACCGTTAAATTTAAACGGAAGGCTGATCTGACACAATAAAAAATTGATAAATTACTTAAATAGTCCCTAAATCATTACTTAACTTGTATTTTAACCACTGAAATAATTTTTTTATATAATTTCACATTTAATCCTCTATATTTACAATTTTTTTTTTGTTTCTTTTCCCTCCACTACTCCCTACCGCTATGAGGCATTCGATCTTTTCACTAACATGTTCACTTTTCATGCTTTTAGAAGACGGTAGATTGGTCGAATATCACTGAAATACATGGGATGGTTGGAGCTGGGTGGAACATGGCACTCCATGCAAAGATGTTACCTTGGTTGCTCCTCCTGGTCCATGTTCCAAAGGTAATCAATTGTTTTTGATAGGTTCAGATGGAAATGTATACCTTAGGTAATAAAGACACATCTACTTACTCATGCATGCCTACAGAAATAGTAATGCTAAACTATAGTTTCCTACATGAAGATCAAACAGAAAACTGTGACCCAAAGGTTCGTATCGAGCTATCGACTGACCACATCTACTTACTCCTACATGCCTACAAAAATAGTAATGCTAAACTGTGGTTTCCCACATGAAGATCAAACAGAAAATTGTGACCTAAAGGTTCGTATCGAGCTATCGACCGACCACATCTACTTACTCCTGGTCCATGTTCCTTCCACGGTTCAATCTCCTCTTCCTTTTTAATTTTCGTTTATGCTCAAACTTTTTTTTCGTAAATTTCACATGGCATATCTATTGCTATACGGGATTGTGTTTTTTCCCATAATTATTCATGTTTAGATTACTTTTAGGCTTGTTGAATGCTTATATTTATGTTTCTTATGCAGTGGAAGTTTGTTTCGCTTACTCCAGAGAAATACTACCAAATTAGAGTGGAGACGACGTGTTCATATGGCTTTGGATATTGTGAGTATCAAGTAGATTTAAACATTCTTGTTTTTTCAATTTCACTATAATTATTCGGTCGCCATGTCTGCATTTGTTTTTGTTTCATCGTTGCATACATTACCAGAGTATCCATTCCCTATGTCAATTCATCTGTTTATTTTTTGAACTTTTACAGGCCCTGGGCATGAATTATCTTCATTATTGCAATCGACCTATCATTCATCGTGATTTGAAGTCGTCAAATCTCTTAGTCGATAAGAATTGGACAGTGAAGGTTTGCCTCTCGTTATGAGCATCTTTACTTTTTTTAATGCAAATCCAGTTTTAGTTTGCTGCAGGGTTTTGAAGATAACTTCGTTTACTTGAGGTAAACATGTTGGCGATTTTGGTTTGTCGCGTCTCAAGCATGAAACATATCTCACAACAAAAACTGGGAAAGGAACGGTATTTGCCGAAAACTTCAATAGCTTCATCAACAATATTTTATCTAATGAGTCTAAATCATTTTGCGAGGATGTTGGTTGACATATATATACCATTTCCTTTTTGTAGCCTCAATGGATGGCACCGGAAGTTCTTCGAAATGAGCCCTCAGATGAGAAGTGTGAAACTACCTCCGGTGAAGATAAACGCCGGTCAAGGAGTGAATTTGTGCAGGTGATCGATGAAGACGATGAATCTGAAAGAGGGAAAAATAGATCGAGCCCTAAACCGAAATTAATTTGGGTAAAATGGGTCTACTCATTTTATTAAATCTGAACACAATAATGGGTAATACAAGGATAATTGGGTCAATCTGAGTTGAGCCCAAACAACCTATTTATACTATACAAAGCCTAGCAAATTACTAATAGAAAATACTAGAAGAAGCAAACCAATCTGGAGAATTCTGAAGATGGATCTGGAGAACATCTGGAGAATTCTGAAGCTGGACTCTCGAAGCATTGAAGACTTTGGGCTTGTGGGCCTGAACCTGAAATGGGCTTCTCATGATATTATGTTGACATTCATCCCGCTCTTCTTTTCCTCTGGTAAATCAAAACGAGAGATGACATTCAGCTTGGTTCGAAGAGACACAAACTGTTGTGATGGCAGTGGCTTTGTCAGTATATCAACAATCTGACAGTTGGCTGGTACGTATCGAACTTGAAGCAAATTACCAAGAACACGTTCCCGAACAAAATGCAAATCCAAATCTACATGTTTGGTCTTAGCATGCATAACCGGGTTAGCTGCCATAGCAATGGTGCTTGTATTATCGCACCAAACTTTAGGCAAATCTGATAAAGGAATGTCCATATCTTTCAACAAATTCCTTACCCACATGACTTCGGATGTTGCATCGGCCAAACTCCTATATTCGGCTTCAGCAGTGGAGCGCGAAACGGAACGTTGCTTTTTCGAACTCCAAGACAATAAGTGAGCACCAAAATACACACAATATCCTGTGATTGACCTTCGATCATCGGCATCACTACCCCAATCGGCATCCGAGAAAGCAACAAGATTGGGAAAGTTGGTTTGCTCAGCCGAAAACCACAAACCAAAATCCAATGTGCTGTTGAGATATCGTAAGATTCGTTTAACAGCACTCCAATGATTAACAGTAGGACATTGCATATATTGAGCTACCTTATTAACAGCATGTGAAATGCCCGGTCGAGTGTGACAGATATATATAAGAGCACCCACAATACTACGAAACTTAGTAACATCGGAAAACAATTCACCATCATACTTACTAAGTTTCGGCGAAACTGCCATGGGAGTATCAACGGACTTTGATTCTGTCATCTGTGCTCGAACCAACAAGTCCAGTATATACTTCTTTTGATTAAGGAAAATACCAGCAGAATTTGTAGTGGCTTCCATGCCCAAGAAATAATCAAGAACACCGAGGTCCTTAAGTGAGAACTGTGCATGAAGTTGCTGTTTGACATGCACGATGTGAGTTTCAGAATTCCCAGAAAGCAATATATCATCAACGTAAACAATGATAAAAGTAATAACTCCATCAGCTTTGTATTTGAACAAGGACGTATCCGCAAGAGAACACTCGAACTGAAGCGAAATCAAGAAGCTTTTCAATTTTAAGAACCAACTCCGAGGGGCCTGCCGCAATCCATATAGAGCTTTAATGAGCTTGCAGACAAGTGGAGTACCAGTGGGACTAAGTTGCTCGAAACCGGGCGGTTGAGTCATGTACACTTCTTCACTAAGGTCGCCCTTCAAAAAGGCGTTATTTATGTTGATTTGATGCACAACCCATTTGTTTGTAACAGCCAAAGAAATCAAGACATTGATTGTAAGAGACTTTACTACCGGACTAAAAGTATCGGTAAAGTCATGCCCGGGAACTTGAGAGAAGCCTTTGGCAACCAACCTTGCCTTATACCGACTTATAGTTCCATCCGCATTACGCTTAACCTTGAATAACCACTTACACCCGACAGCTTTCCGATCTCGAGGTAATTCAACCAAACACCAAGTGCCGTTTGCTATCAATGCGGAATACTCCTCCATAACAGCCTTTTGCCATTCAACATGCTGCATTGCTTCATGAATTGTTTGTGGTACCTCATCACTACTAATTAGTAATACTTTTGGCCTGAAAATTCCTCTCTTACTGCGTGTAACCATTGCATGTGTATTCCCTGCTAAATTTCCAGTGAAATTCAAAGGGGTAATATCACTTGTAGGAACAGGCTGCATAGAGGAATGAAGCTGATCAAGGCCAATAGATTCGGCTCCTAGAGGAGAGGAGGACTCATCATTTGATTCAGCAAAGTCCCTGGGAGCAGTGGAGGGATGCTCCTGTGAAGTAACTGCATCGACTGAACTGGGGTTACATGGCTCAAACTGTGGTGAAGAACCAGCAGTATCAGACTGAACATTTTCACCAGATGATGGTATTGTAGAACCAGCATTAGTAGGGAGAATGGGATGATCACTCGCACGAGACACAGTGGCATCAAGTGGCTGTGCTTCTACTGTTACTGAAGCATCATTGGCAGTAATATTGGTTCTACAAGGAGATTTCAGAACTGGTACAGGAGAGGATAAAAACTCAGCTGTAGTTGTCTTGCTGGAAGAAGAGGATGAAGAGGGAAATAAACTTTCATCGAATCGAACATGCCGGGAGATAAACACTCGACCAGTAGCATCCAAACATTGGTAACCATGATGAGACGGAGAATATCCCAGAAAAATACACTGACGAGAACGGAAGGCAAACTTGTGTCGATTAAAGGGACGGAGATAGGGATAACATGCACACCCGAATACCTTAAGAAAATCATAGTCAGGCTTCTTCCCGGTCAACCGTTCATAAGGTGAGATATTATTGAGAGTGCGTGAAGGGAGACGATTGATGAGATAGGTCGCAGTTAAAACTGCATAGGACCAAAACTTGAATGAAACTGAAGATTGAGCCAAGAGACAAAGGGCAGTCTCGATGATTTGTCGATGCTTCCGTTCAACAACTCCGTTTTGTTGAGACGTATGCGGACACGTTATGCGATGTTGGATGCCTGAGGTTCTTAACTTAGGAACAAGGGCACGAAATTCACCCCCTCCATCGGTCTGTACAGATTTAATATTAGAGGAAAACTGATTCTTAACCAAAGCAACAAATGCATCAAAAATAGGATAAACTTCACTCTTATTTCGAAGCAAATATGTCCAACAAGACCGAGAGTACATATCGACGAATGAAACATAGTAAGTAAATCCAGCCGAAGCAAGTGGAGCTGGTCCCCATACATCAATCTCTACAAGTTCGAATGGAGTGGTGTATTCAGTAGTGGAGGAAGTGAACGACAATGCATGGGCCTTCCCCATTTGACATGCTGAACAAAGAGACTTCTCAACAGAAGAAAAAGTCCTATCTAACACACGAGAGACCACCTCGGGAGAAGGATGGCCAAGACGATTGTGCCACAGCCAATAACTGGACACATCTTTATTCACAGTAGTATGCTGAACTGAAATAGGCTGTCTAACAGAATGACCAACAGAATGCAAATTGAAAGAGTATAAACCATTGCTCTGAACCCCCCGTAGCAATACTTGCCCTGTTCTTTCATCCTTCACACAACAATCATTCGAATGAAACTCAAAAAAGACTTGGTTATCAGCAGCAAACTTAGAGACAGACAGTAAGCTACGAGAAATTTGTGGCACATGTAGCAATTTATCAATAACTAACGTTCGACTAGGCATGCTAATAGTAGAGCAACCAACATGAGCAATATTAACTGCAGAATTATCACCCAAATGCACCTTATTCTGTCCAATGTAACTCACAGAAGAAAGCATCGAAGACTTACAGTTTGTCACATGATGGGTGGCACCCGAATCAGGGTACCACTGAACTGTGCCACTGTTGAAACCAGTCGCAGTAATGGAATTAACATGAACCGTCTCCTCAGCTTGCTGACCATCAGGAGCAGAGGGTGCATCGCGTGAGGCTTCCACGAAAGGTTCATAAAACTGATCAAAGGATTCTGCCTGGTAGTGACAGGCATTGGCTTGCGGCAAAGGAACTTGAGAAGTCTGCTGAGGAGGTCCACCTTTATAGCCCTCATCAAAACGGTACCAACACGAATCTGCCATGTGCCCCAGCTTGTGGCAGATTTGACACTGAGGCCTGCCTGAAGACCGGCCCCGAAAACGGCCTCCTCGATAGGACCCTCGAAATCCTCTTCCACGATCAGAATATCCTGGGCCTGGCGAATCGCTTCGACCACGATCTGAAGAATACCCAGCACCTTGTGTATGATCAGACTTGTCTGCAGAATCCCGTTGTTGAAGCTGAGTGAGATTGATGCCTACTGGTACCTCAATAGCATCATCAAGCCGTGACTCGGCATCAATCAAAACAGAAATCACTCCATCCAAAGTATAAGAAGTCTGGCTGGCAGTAATAACGGCCACAAAAGGTCCAAACTCAGCCGGCAACCCATTTAAAATGGTTGCAATATGTTCGACATCAGAGACCTTATTTCCAGATAATGCCAACAAGTCACAGATCTCTTTGATCTTGACTGTATATTCACGCATACGGAGAGATCCTTTCTTCATTGACCTCAATTTACAATGCAAATGCATTACTTTGGTAGTAGAAAGCTTTGAATAAAGTCCAGTTATCACTGACCAGATTTCCGCAGATGTCTCGGCTCCCACAAGTTGGGGAAGAACGGTTGAACTCACGGTGGACAGCAACCACGACGCGAGGGAACTGTCTTGCTGAAGGAATCGCGTGTATGCCGGATTGACAATTCTTTCCCCTGACGCACGCTCAACAATCTTCGCCGGCTTCGGTGTATCGGCGTCAATATACTCTTCCAGACCTAATCCTCGAATAGTGAGGATCACCTGCTGCTTCCACAACAGGTAATTTGTATCATCGAGGCAGACTTTGATCCTTTTGTTGGAAAACATCTGGGATGACAGATCGTCACCACCGTGAGCTGCGTCGCCGTCGTTGTTTGCTTCATTGAGATTTACCATGGCTGATTGCGTGAGAGGAGAGCTTGTCGAACAGGAAAAAGAATTAGCACTGAACCACCAAACGGAAGACGAAACACGTCAGATCAGAGATGAGAACGCCGGTAAGGACCACCGTTATAGCTCTGATACCATGTGAAACTACCTCCGGTGAAGATAAACGCCGGTCAAGGAGTGAATTTGTGCAGGTGATCGATGAAGACGATGAATCTGAAAGAGGGAAAAATAGATCGAGCCCTAAACCGAAATTAATTTGGGTAAAATGGGTCTACTCATTTTATTAAATCTGAACACAATAATGGGTAATACAAGGATAATTGGGTCAATCTGAGTTGAGCCCAAACAGCCTATTTATACTATACAAAGCCTAGCAAATTACTAATAGAAAATACTAGAAGAAGCAAACCAATCTGGAGAATTCTGAAGATGGATCTGGAGAACATCTGGAGAATTCTGAAGCTGGACTCTCGAAGCATCGAAGACTTTGGGCTTGTGGGCCTGAACCTGAAATGGGCTTCTCATGATATTATGTTGACAAGAAGTATGTCCTTCCCCTATATCCGTACCCCCTTCCCATCATTCACCATTTCTCACTGATGACTTCACATTTTTTATTCTTTCAACGGAAACACTTAGGTCCGATGTA
Source organism: Hibiscus tridactylites (assembly GCA_958450335.1). Classification (NCBI taxonomy): domain Eukaryota; kingdom Viridiplantae; phylum Streptophyta; class Magnoliopsida; order Malvales; family Malvaceae; genus Hibiscus; species Hibiscus tridactylites. The sequence goes on along the minus strand of OY288292.1, from coordinate 36,945,452 downwards.
TATAGTTTTGGAGTCATTTTATGGGAGCTTGCTACCGAGAAGATACCTTGGGGTAATCTCAACTCAATGCAGGTATGGTTTTCATAAAATAAATTAAACTCATTCATCTTGTGGTTCCCTGCATATATGAACAAAAGTTAGTTTTTGTATATTTGCAGGTGATTGGAGCTGTGGGGTTCATGAATCAACCCACTTCACAAAGCATGAAAAGTGAACCTGTTAGTGAAAAGATCGAAGGCCTCATAGCGGTAGAGAGTAGTGGAGGGGAAAGAAATAAAAAAATTGTAAATATAGAAAATTAAATATGAAATTATATAAATTATTTTTATTTTAGTGGTTAAAATACAAGTTAAGTAATGATTTAGGGACTATTTAAGTAATTTATTAAATTTTTATTGTGTCAGATCAGCCTTCCGTTTAGATTTAACGGCTGAGTGACTAGAAGTTTACGTCCCAAAAACGTTTGAAACCTTACTGGTCATTTTTCAAATTTGGAGACTAACTTTGTACTTAGTATAAACATAAGTGACTTTTGCCGTAGTTTATTTTTTTAAAACAACTTTAAAATTAAAAATGATTGCGGTGCTAATAAGTCAAGATTGACAAAGTCAAAGAGACTCAAAACGGGGCAAAGCCCGCAAAGGAAGCTTCCTCCGAGGCTGGCGGCCCCGGATTAAAGTAATGCTCTCGCTCTTTTTCATTTTGACAGTAATGTCCCTGTGTTTCTTACACCGAATGATTGCATAAGCTGAGCCAACGAGGGACGGCCACGTCATGAGCTTGTGCTCAATTCAATTTTGCTTTGCTTTTTATTTTTATATATATACTCGAGGAGGATCAACATTGTTAACTGTGGTTAGAAACATCACATATAAATACTGCAGACTGCAGTGAGTGAGCAAATTATCACTCTCTTCTTCCTGCGGTCGTTTCAAGGTTAGGTTTTTTCTTTCTTTCATCTCAGTATTAGCAAATTTTTCCCTTCTTCTTTCACCCTGTTAATGTTGTGCTCGTTTCTTTCTTTCCCCTCTGTTTCGTTACTTGCATTTCTTGGAAACAAAATGAAAACTGTGTGTTTTCTTTTGTCAAACAGGTTCAGCGCTGGTTTTTCTTCAAGGTAATGTTTAAGCTCTTCAAATTCTGCTCTACTCTCTTTTCCTTTTTTAACTTCTATTTGTTTCATAAAATAAAATCCACTCCCAGCATTAACCATTTACAAAGTTTATACAACTCATATTTTATATAATAAAGGTCTTTGTTGTCATCATAAAACTTATTGTAAACTTCTTTCTATGCCACTAAATTATTGTTCCGATTCTATTTTGATCACTAAATTATAAATTTTGTCAATTAGACAATTAAATTATTAAAATAATTAATTAACATTATGACCAATTTGATAAAAATGTGTAAGTAACAAGGATTAAATCTGTAATTATAATTTTTTTTAATTAATTGAATCATTTTCTTTGTTTAATGGTCAAAATAGAAGTAGACAATAATTTAGTGACCTTAGATGTAATTTAGCCAAAAACTTACTATTGGGTGTTGTTGGAGTTGGGATGTGATTAACCAAATCAAAAATTTTAACTCAAGATCAGTTAACTGATCGCTGATAAAAAAATATTCCTAATCTCGATATTTTTTATAAAATATTTGGAACTAAGATATCACATCTATTCATGCCACCCAAACTCGGTTACTATTACACTGTGCTACTTCTTATTAATAATATATATTTAAAAGAGTTATTTTTAGCACAAATACCTCCTGATTGGAGGAGAAAATAAAATAATTTAATTAAATATAAATAATTAAATTCCTCCAATAAGGTATTGACACCTGTCAACACTCAATTAAATAATTAATTTATTTTATTAAATTAAAATTAAGACTAAATTGACATAGTTTATAAGTAACGATGACTAAATGTGTAATTATACCCTTATTTTTTTTACTGCCACATCACTCTTTCGTTAACCTTTAACGGCTGGTGGTCACATTAATATCATTTAAATAGTTTAGTGGTTTAATTGTGACGAAAGAAAGTAATGCGACCAGATCGCAACTTTTACAATAGTAAAGTGGTCATTTATGTAGTTTACCCTTATTAATAACTATTGTTTTATTCCCAATTATTCTTGACTAGATTTTATTATATTGAGCTTATCGGTCCACATATGCATGTAAACTAACCATAAATAAATTTTTTATATAATTAAAGCCAACGATCTTTAGAGTAGATAGTCAAAACTTTCAGTTAAGACTTGATATCTTCCTTTTTTCTTATGTTGTGAGTTGAAAACTCGGAATAAATTTTTTTTCTCATCTCCAAAATAGCCTAAAATTTTCTTTCTTCAGAATAGGACTATTTGGAATGATTAACGAATTCTTCATTTTGATGCATATAACGTATGCTTTGATTTTTTTTAATTAATGCATTCAAATGAAATATAATATTCACCACTTGAGTTAGTTTGATTGGCATTATCGTTGAGGATGAGTCTACAGAGCTCGACGAGTATCAATGAGCACCACTAACAACGAGCACTGACAAGTACTATTAATTTAATTTATAAAGATTTAAAATCTAAAGGACTCAACGTACAATTATAAATTATTTAAAAATTAAAAGGTAAAATAATTAAAATATGTTATTTTATTTTTAATTTTTTTAAACATAAATCAAAATACTTATCTACCATTAAATCACAAAATCCTAATTTTTATTCATTTAAAATAACCGCGGCCGCTGGCCACATCTCCCATTTCCAACAGCCCCGTTTCCAGCCTTGTTGTGTCAATCTCTCGAGGTGTACTCTCCATTAGCACTTCGAGTATGTTGCGCAACATTCGTATGGTAGTCCCCAAAACAATTACTGAAAATATTAGTGTGCATATCAGATCCACTATTTTCCATTCGGGTTTATACCATATGATTGCTCCTCCAATCATTACTTCGAGTATGATTTTGGGTCATACCCATTGGTGAGCAGCGGCAGTGGCAGGACAACGGTGGCGGCGAGGGCAACGTCCGCGGCTTAAATTTCAAATGAATAAAAATTAGGCTTTAACGTCAGATAGGTGCCTAAACTATACCCTTTTTTCCAGTTAGGTGCCTAACGTTTGTTTCGGGCCACTTAGGTGCCTAACGTTTCATTCCGTAACCCATTTAAGGTTTTAACCGTGACGGACGTTAAAATATTCCGTTAAATGACACGTGGCATGTTTTTAGCTTTTCTGATATTAAAAATAATAAAAAAATAAATTAAATTAATTAAAAATAAAAATAATTAGGTTAAATTACCTTAAACTCCTCATCTTCTTCCCCCCATCAAACCGTCGCTCCCCCCCCCCCTTTCAGTTGTTTAAAGCGTCCACCTCTTACTGAGATGGAAAGCCTGAAATTTTTGGTCAATTCAGCCATGGAAGCACTCTCCATAATCTCATCTTGTAACACCCGGGTTTAGGGGTTAGGTGAAAATAATATTTTAATATTATTTGGGCTCGGGTTTATAATTAAAATGATCCTTTAAGATTTCGGGTTTCAAAATAAATATTTGAAATGGGACCAAATTGATTTAATTGCAAGTTGAAGAGCTTTTTGATGAACAAGGGGATAGCCATTCATTAATGGCCTTTTGGTAATTTACCCATCATCCAATTTAAATCCCCCTTTATACAAAATAAAACACCCATTTTACTATTCATTCTCTTCTTCAAAGAGAAAGCAACGGGTTTGAAGAACTCTTCCTCCTCTATCACTATTCCATCTCATTTCTCATCCATTTCAACTCCATTTTGAAAGGTAACAACGTTTTTGACTTCCCCTCAACTCCCTCTCTTTAAAAGTACCATTTATTTTCATTTTCATGGAAGTTTTGGAAAATAAAGTTTTGAAAGATTTTGATTAAAAATGGAAACTTTGTGTTGTTAAGCCTAATGTTTTGATTTAATATGGTTAGTTATGATGTATAGAAGTTAAATGGTACCACATATGTGAATTTTGAATGGTTTGGAGCAATTTTCGGATTTGGGTAAAAATGAGGTTTTTGGAGGGTTTTGGGTGAGTTTTGGGGGTTGTTTTAGGTGGGTTTTGATAGGCTATTGATAGTACTATGGATAGGGGTTGAATTGGGATCAATTGTGGATGTAATGGAGGTTGGAAACATAGTTTTTGGGCATGGTTTTGGGGCTGTCCGAGTTGGTTAAAAATGGGAATTGTTCATAGCTTGCAACATGGTCAATTGTGATTGAATTGTATTCCGGGTTGGTCTTTTGATGTTGGACTGATTTGGAATTGTTTGAAATGTGTTTGAGGTTGTTTGAAAGCGGAAATTGGTGTTGGAGAAGCTTCGGGAAGAAATCCGGGTTTGTGAGAGTGGTTGCTTGCTTGGCTTGGAGCTTGGAAGCTTAGGTGAGTGGTTAATGTTTTGAATTGATTTCAATGATTGGTTTTAGCATGTGGAAGTGAAAATGTTTTCAAGTGATGTTTTGGTTCAAAGGTAATTTTGAAAGTGGTTTAGATTCGAGCTTGAAAGTGACTAAAACTTAAAGAGTAAGTTGATGTGAAATGCCTCTTTAATTTCTCTTTTTATCATTGTTTTCGTTGCTTGAAATGATGGTTTGTTAAGCATGTAATTTGAATACTTGAGTAGGAGCATGTTGTCTATTTCTATATCGTTAATGATGTATGATGGTATTAATGATGTCGTTGATATGCCTTGAAAGGGGTGAGTAAGTTGGTGCAAGTTGTGCACGAAAAATGGTGAGTAAGACCATTGTGATCGGTAAGACTCCAAGTAGTAAGTGATGCTTAATTGTGGTTTTCGTTACATCTTGTTTTGGTTGTGCATGATATAGTGAGTACATGTCGCATGTTGTTATTGTATGTTGTGTTGTATGGTTGGTGTCGAACCTCACGTGATGGTTGTCGTTGCTCCGGTGATGTGTAGTCCCGCCGGTAGCGAAAGGTATAAGACTCCGGTGATGTGTAGTCCCGCCGGTAGCGAAAGGTATAAGACTCTGGTGATGTGTAGTCCCGCCGGTAGTGACTAGTAGAAGAGTACTTTGATGTGTAGTCTCATTGGAAAACTACTAGTCGAAACGGTGATGTGTAGTCCCATCGTGTGTGTTTTGGTTATGCTTGTGCATGCCATGTAATGTTCATGTTGTATCTCACTATATCATTGTCTTCATATTGTTTTGCTCTAATCTAGGATTATGTCCTTATGCATACCATAATGTGTAATGCCATGTTAAATGCCCATATGGTTGACCCTTGGTTGAACTCGTATGTTAGTAGAAGGATTAGGTAGTTGGATGATTTGTATGCATTGACCTTTATCTTAAAGAAAGCTTTGAACCCTGCATTGTCGTAGTTATGTTTTAGAGCTCCGCTCACTAAGCTTTATGCTTACGCTCTCCCTTTTCCGACAATGCAGATCTTTATCTTGGAGTTAGCAAGGAGCAAGAGAAGGGCGTCCAAGCGTGTGGTAATTGCTCAAGTATGGTTTATTAAATAATGTAGTAGTTTAGCAATGGGAAATGCTACGTGTTTTAGGAGCTTGTATCTAGACTCCTTTGTATTGGCCACATGTTGTTAATGCCTCATGTTGATGCTTTGGTTTGATTATGGTTTGTAATGCATGAATGCTATGATGAATGTTTGATGTTTGATGGCATGTTTTAGAATGTTTAGGTTGCATAATGTATGAGTGCAAACCTTTCAAGATGCCTTGTTCCTTCTAAGGTCCTTTGTGTTTTTGAGTATGCCAATATTGCATGAATTGCTCTTTAACTAGAATGCTATGTATGAATGCTTAAATCCATGTTTGATGGACTCCCTTGGCTTAAATATGTATGCTTTTATGGTTGGCTTGCCTTAGGAATTGATGATAGTGTGTTGGTTGAAGTGTTAGAGGGATTTAGGGGCCTCCTTGTGCCCTAAATCAGCTCAAACCTGCAAGTTCGCAGCTAGGGTATCGATACCGTTGGTCTGGTATCGATACTGCCCTTTGGTTTCAAGCCTCGTGTATCGATACTCGAGGGAGAGTATCGATACCTTTTTGGTCACTGGAGCCACTGTCGATTTCGGTATCGATACTGGCCTCTAGGGTATCGATACCGTTGTCTTGACTTTGACCTTGGGAAGTCAACTTTAGGGGAGGGTATCGATACACTCCTTGGGGGTATCGATACTGTCTCCTCAGGTTGACCAAACCCTATTGACCTAGTCAAGGGGTATCGATACCCCCTTAAGGGTATCGATACCGCCTGCAGTTTAAGTTTAAAAGTGGGTTTTAAAGCGTCAGTTTGAGTTCATTCGATTGTCTCGTGCTTGTTGCTCCGCTGTGTGATCACATAGGATTAAATACTCATCTAGACAAGATTTAAAATGAAAAAAAATAGGGTTGCTAACCGAGGGAGAGTTCCTTAGGGAGTTTTCACTCGGTTTTCCCCGTGTAGCTCACTCGGACAGGTCATCCGACCAGACCGGGACGAGGGGGTTACATTTGTTGGTATCAGAGCCTGAGGTTTCCGAGACCTCGGGTAGGTAAGTGAGGTAAGTTTGATGTGTTATGTTGTTGTTATGTCTCGGTGAATGTTTTGCCATGAATGCTAAATGTTTGCTTGTTAGTACGGTGTTTGAAAGCATGTGTTAGCATGATGAGTGTGTTGAAGCGCAACGTCGAGTTCCCATTGCTACTATTACTTATTTGAAAGGATTTTTGTAAAGGAATATACTTGAGCACCTTGGACCCTTGCTCTTGCTAACCCTAAATATTCTTGTTTGTGTGTTTTGTTTAGTATTGTATTGTTGTCTTTGGTAAGTTTGAGGCCAAGGCGTGGGCCTAGTGCTGTAGTTCAGGGTAGTATGACCGTACCAGAGTTGGGAGTGCAGTTTGTTTGTTTGGGGCAACGTGTATATGAGCTGATTTCTGTTGAGGGAGAACAATGTGACCAATCTTGATATGAGATGATGATAGAAGTGAAGACTTAAGAGCTGGCTTCGGAAGGATGTCGATGTTGTAGCAAGTAATTCTCCGATACCGTCATTGGGCTTGTTTTTCTGATTAATTCTGGATCTACGTGTCTGTGTATTTTGAGTGAGTTTGCAAAGCTGTTGAAATCCACCTTGTGAGGTACCAGAGGTAGGTGTTGGTGATACTAGCTCCTTCGAGGATACAGCCGTGGTCAGAAAGTTGTACAAGGAATGTCCGTTGATGGTTCAGTGGCACGTGTTTTCAGTTGATGCGATGGAATTGCCCTTTACGATTTTGACGTGAAGCTATGCATGGTTTGGCTAAAAGAACATAGAGTTAGGGTAGACTTTGAGACAATGGGAGTTATCTTAAAGCTTACGGATGACTATGAGATTGTGATGGTAGGTAGGAACGTGGATTTCGTATCGAATGTTGATCCAGCGTTAGCGGTCAAAGACTGATTGAGTTAGTTGACAGACTTGCCTAGCCAATGTTATGGGTTTGATTTTTGAATGAGGATTAGACCGTGGACTGTTATAAAAGTTGTGTTCCTAAAAGTGTTTGGAAGAATTTCCCGGTTTGTCTCCTGTTAGAAAAGAAGAGTTTGTTTTGAGATCGTCATCGAGTTCGCTCCCGTTTTGATTGCTCTATGTCGTGTGATTTCTGAAAGAATTGAGAATGTTGAAGAACCAACTTTGAGATTTGTTAGGCCTTAGACTCGTTTGGCTTAGTACGTCGTCTTAGAGTATGATAGTACAACTGGTGAAGAAGAAAGAGTGACAGTACGAGAATGTGTTTAGAATTAAGACAGTTGAAACAAGTGACAGTGAATAATTAGTATTCGTTTCCGAGTGTCAGTGATTGTTGGTCAGTTAGTGTGTGCTTCAGTCTATTTGAAGATTAATTTGAGATCCGATTATTACCAGTTGAGAATGAGAGAAGTTGATGTACCGAAGACAGCTTTCGGGGCAAGACGTGATCGCTTTGAGTTTCGAGTTATGCCGCTTTGTTTGACTAGTGAGTTAGTCACCTTTATAGAGATGTTGAGCAGAATGTTTTTCCTAAGTCCTTGATCAGTTTGTAGTAGCTCTCTTAGATGATACGTGGGTATATTCACGTACCGAAGAAGACCATGACAAGCCTTGAAGTTACGGTTGTAGATCCTTTTTAAAGAATCAGTTGTATGCCAAGTTGAGCAAACGTAAACCCCAAGTTAATGAAGATGTTTTCCTAGGACATGTGGTTCAGCCGAGTGTGTTAGAGTAAATCCCAAGTAGTCAGAAGAAGATGTGAGTTGGAAGAAAATTGAAGTCTGTGACAGGTATCTATAGTTCCTAGGTCAAGCATTGCTACTATCGAAGGTTTGTAAATGATCTTTTGAAGATAGATGCTCCTTGATAGATTGCTACGGAAGAAATGTTCAGTTGTGTGGTTAGATAAGAAGCAATAGGCCCTTGAGAAACCGAAAGAAACTTTGATGAAGGCTTCGACCTTGATCCAGTCAATGTCAGAGAAAGAATTTGTGAACCATAGTGATGTGTTACGTGTAGAGTTAGGCTGTGTGCTTATGCAAGACGGAAGATTGTGGCTTGTTCATCAAGATAGTTGAGAGACCGCGAGAAGAGTTATCTGATATGAGACATAGAGTTAATTACAGTTGTGTTTGCTTCGAAGACTTGGAGACAAAGCTTGTATAATGAGAAATGCACAATGTATATGTACATATCATCAAGACTTGAAATATTTGAAGATTTAGGAAGGGTTGAAACTTGAACAACATAAAGTGTTAGAACTGCTTGAAGACTGTAATATCAAGATTGAGTACCATCCGAAGAGAGTCAACGTAGTGACCGATGTTCCGAGCTGTATTTGTTGTTAGATTAGTAGTTGAGTTGCAAGGTGTAATTGCCGAATTCAGTTTACCGAATGATAGTGTTTCTGTGGCCGAGTTTCGGGTTGAGCCTACTTTGAGTCAAAATGCTTGAAGAGAAACAGTTGCAAGACAAATTCTTGGCACCTCACGTGCAAGACTTAGTGGAAGGAGAACCTTCAGAATACAGTTTCAGATATGATAGAGTTTTGTGTTTCAGAGACAGAATTGTTGTACCGATTGACATAGTGTTTTGAGACGTATTGTGTTGGCCGAAGCATACGACAATTTATTTGTATGGCATCAGAATAGTATGAAGAGGTATTGTGGGTCGAAGATGAGTACTTCTGGGTTAAGTTGAAGAATGACGTGGTTCAGTATGCGAGTAAGTGCATAGTTTGCCTGTGTGTCAAGATCGAGCATCAGTTTCTTCTAGTTTGTTACATCTGTGGGAGATTCGTAATGAAAGTGGGAAATAGATTTGAGGGACTTTGTGTCCGGTTCGCCTTTGATTTCTCACGAGAGAGTTTAGCCGAGTAAGCAATGATAGTTACATCGAGTGTGCTCATTTTATACATGTTCAAGCTACTTGTACCGTGGGTAAGATGGTGGAGTTGTGCCTTAGCAAGATCATGAATTGTACAGTGTCTTGAGATCAATAGTGGCCGATAGAGATTCGAGTTTTCTGCTAGATTTTTGAAGACGTCTGCGTAGTGTTTGGTTACCTGTTGAAGTCAGATGGTCAGCTAGAGAAGGTTATGGGTCAAGAATTCAAACAGAGTTGTATGGGATTGTGAATCGGGCTAGTTCAGTTGTTTATTTGTTGCGGTTACCATCGGAGTTAGAAGGGGTTTGTTATGTTGTTGAAAAGATTGAGTTGGATTTCAAATGGTCATGCATTGAAGGACCCGTTGAGATCTTGGCATCAGTTAGCTAATGTTGTGTGGTGAGTCTACCGAGTTGGTGGGTATGTTGTGGTGAGAGAAAGCGTGGAGGAGCATGTGTCAGTGACTCTTTCTGTCTGATAAATTTCGGGGACGAAATTTCCTTAAGTAGGGGAGAGTTGTAACACCCGGGTTTAGGGGTTAGGTGAAAATAATATTTTAATATTATTTGGGCTCGGGTTTATAATTAAAATGATCCTTTAAGATTTCGGGTTTCAAAATAAATATTTGAAATGGGACCAAATTGATTTAATTGCAAGTTGAAGAGCTTTTTGATGAACAAGGGGATAGCCATTCATTAATGGCCTTTTGGTAATTTACCCATCATCCAATTTAAATCCCCCCTTTATACAAAATAAAACACCCATTTTACTATTCATTCTCTTCTTCAAAGAGAAAGCAACGGGTTTGAAGAACTCTTCCTCCTTTATCACTATTCCATCTCATTTCTCATCCATTTCAACTCCATTTTGAAAGGTAACAACGTTTTTGACTTCCCCTCAACTCCCTCTCTTTAAAAGTACCATTTATTTTCATTTTCATGGAAGTTTTGGAAAATAAAGTTTTGAAAGATTTTGATTAAAAATGGAAACTTTGTGTTGTTAAGCCTAATGTTTTGATTTAATATGGTTAGTTATGATGTATAGAAGTTAAATGGTACCACATATGTGAATTTTGAATGGTTTGGAGCAATTTTCGGATTTGGGTAAAAATGAGGTTTTTGGAGGGTTTTGGGTGAGTTTTGGGGGTTGTTTTAGGTGGGTTTTGATAGGCTATTGATAGTACTATGGATAGGGGTTGAATTGGGATCAATTGTGGATGTAATGGAGGTTGGAAACATAGTTTTTGGGCATGGTTTTGGGGCTGTCCGAGTTGGTTAAAAATGGGAATTGTTCATAGCTTGCAACATGGTCAATTGTGATTGAATTGTATTCCGGGTTGGTCTTTTGATGTTGGGCTGATTTGGAATTGTTTGAAATGTGTTTGAGGTTGTTTGAAAGCGGAAATTGGTGTTGGAGAAGCTTCGGGAAGAAATCCGGGTTTGTGAGAGTGGTTGCTTGCTTGGCTTGGAGCTTGGAAGCTTAGGTGAGTGGTTAATATTTTGAATTGATTTCAATGATTGGTTTTAGCATGTGGAAGTGAAAATGTTTTCAAGTGATGTTTTGGTTCAAAGGTAATTTTGAAAGTGGTTTAGATTCGAGCTTGAAAGTGACTAAAACTTAAAGAGTAAGTTGATGTGAAATGCCTCTTTAATTTCTCTTTTTATCATTGTTTTCGTTGCTTGAAATGATGGTTTGTTAAGCATGTAATTTGAATACTTGAGTAGGAGCATGTTGCCTATTTCTATATCGTTAATGATGTATGATGGTATTAATGATGTCGTTGATATGCCTTGAAAGGGGTGAGTAAGTTGGTGCAAGTTGTGCACGAAAAATGGTGAGTAAGACCATTGTGATCGGTAAGACTCCAAGTAGTAAGTGATGCTTAATTGTGGTTTTCGTTACATCTTGTTTTGGTTGTGCATGATATAGTGAGTACATGTCGCATGTTGTTATTGTATGTTGTGTTGTATGGTTGGTGTCGAACCTCACGTGATGGTTGTCGTTGCTCCGGTGATGTGTAGTCCCGCCGGTAGCGAAAGGTATAAGACTCCGGTGATGTGTAGTCCCGCCGGTAGCGAAAGGTATAAGACTCCGGTGATGTGTAGTCTCGCCGGTAGTGACTAGTAGAAGAGTACTTTGATGTGTAGTCCCATTGGAAAACTACTAGTCGAAACGGTGATGTGTAGTCCCACCGTGTGTGTTTTGGTTATGCTTGTGCATGCCATGTAATGTTCATGTTGTATCTCACTATATCATTGTCTTCATATTGTTTTGCTCTAATCTAGGATTATGTCCTTATGCATACCATAATGTGTAATGCCATGTTAAATGCCCATATGGTTGACCCTTGGTTGAACTCGTATGTTAGTAGAAGGATTAGGTAGTTGGATGATTTGTATGCATTGACCTTTATCTTAAAGAAAGCTTTGAACCCTGCATTGTCGTAGTTATGTTTTAGAGCTCCGCTCACTAAGCTTTATGCTTACGCTCTCCCTTTTCCGACAGTGCAGATCTTTATCTTGGAGTTAGCAAGGAGCAAGAGAAGGGCGTCCAAGCGTGTGGTAATTGCTCAAGTATGGTTTATTAAATAATGTAGTAGTTTAGCAATGGGAAATGCTACGTGTTTTAGGAGCTTGTATCTAGACTCCTTTGTATTGGCCACATGTTGTTAATGCCTCATGTTGATGCTTTGGTTTGATTATGGTTTGTAATGTATGAATGCTATGATGAATGTTTGATGTTTGATGGCATGTTTTAGAATGTTTAGGTTGCATAATGTATGAGTGCAAACCTTTCAAGATGCCTTGTTCCTTCTAAGGTCCTTTGTGTTTTTGAGTATGCCAATATTGCATGAATTGCTCTTTAACTAGAATGCTATGTATGAATGCTTAAATCCATGTTTGATGGACTCCCTTGGCTTAAATATGTATGCTTTTATGGTTGGCTTGCCTTAGGGATTGATGATAGTGTGTTGGTTGAAGTGTTAGAGGGATTTAGGGGCCTCCTTGTGCCCTAAATCAGCTCAAACCTGCAAGTTCGCAGCTAGGGTATCGATACCGTTGGTCTGGTATCGATACTGCCCTTTGGTTTCAGGCCTCGTGTATCGATACTCGAGGGAGAGTATCGATACCTTTTTGGTCACTGGAGCCACTGTCGATTTCGGTATCGATACTGGCCTCTAGGGTATCGATACCGTTGTCTTGACTTTGACCTTGGGAAGTCAACTTTAGGGGAGGGTATCGATACACTCCTTGGGGGTATCGATACTGTCTCCTCGGGTTGACCAAACCCTGTTGACCTAGTCAAGGGGTATCGATACCCCCTTAAGGGTATCGATACCGCCTGCAGTTTAAGTTTAAAAGTGGGTTTTAAAGCATCAGTTTGAGTTCATTCGATTGTCTCGTGCTTGTTGCTCCGCTGTGTGATCACATAGGATTAAATACTCATCTAGACAAGATTTAAAATGAAAAAAAAATAGGGTTGCTAACCGAGGGAGAGTTCCTTAGGGAGTTTTCACTCGGTTTTCCCCGTGTAGCTCACTCGGACCGGTCATCCGGCCAGACCGGGACGAGGGGGTTACACATCTTCTCCTAGTTGTCTCTCACCTTCAAGAGCATAATCACAGTAATTACTGGCAAAATCAGTCCAGAAGCACTCAACATTAATTGTCTCAATTAACATCCCTTCTACGCCTTTATCTAGGATTGACGCTGACTTCTCAACTTCCTCCGATGAGGATTCCGACTGACTGATCGTACTCCGGTTCTCTACATTTTCACTCTTGCCTTGTTTCACCTCCGTTGTATTTTGTGTTTCTGAATTGTCCGAAAAACCCAGTTGCACAACGCGGATACTACAAATCATCTTCCCAACTTCAATTTCCACCATTTCTTCAATTTTTTTGCTCTGGTTTGGTGAAGTCCAAGCTTTGGTCTTGTGGTTTCATGTTCTTATGGTATGCTGCTGGAGGAGTTTGATTAGGACAACTTGCCGTAATACGCTAACAATGACGGTGTGCATTTGTGATGCAGGTGACAGACTGAACGCAAACGGTTGGACTCGTCGTCATGTAAATCATGTTGCACTCTCTGCTTTCCATCCTGGCAAACACGGAACTGCACTCTGTTTTGGACAGTACTCATGGCATGGCGAAAAACAAAATCTTTGCAATTTACATAGTTTTTAAGGTTTGCAGTTCCTGTATAAAGCTGTTAAGGTTTGCAATTTACATAGTTTATTTGATTGAATTTGTTTATAACAGAGAGCCCCCCTTGTTGACAAAATTGGGTCACTCTGTCTTTCTCTGTCAATGAAAGAATCAATCGATAAACAAACACAGACTACACAGGGGGGAGAGGGACGGTTTGATGGGGGGAAGAAGATGAGGAGTTTAAGGTAATTTAACCTAATTATTTTTATTTTTAATTAATTTAATTTATTTTTTTTATTATTTTTAATATCAGAAAAGCTAAAAACATGCCACGTGTCATTTAACAGAATATTTTAACGTCCGTCACGGTTAAAACTTTAAATGGGTTACGGAATGAAACGTTAGGCACCTAAGTGGCCCGAAACAAACGTTAGGCACCTAACTGGAAAAAAAGGGTATAGTTTGGGCACCTATTTGACGTTTAAGCCTAAAAATTATTGTTTTGTAATAAGGGTAGATATGTATTTTGATCTATGTTTAAAATAAAATTAAAAATAAAATAATATATTTTAATTAAAGTACCTTTTGATTTTTAAATAATTTATAATTATACAATGAGTCTTTTAGATTTTTAATCTTTATAAATTGAATTAGTGGTGTTCATCGGTGCTCGTCGAGCGCTGTAAAATTTTTCTATCGTTGATATAATACATAAGAAGATATAAAAACAAGCATGTTTAAGAGTTTAATATCTTATAATTTATGAATTTGTATATAGACATCGTATCATATTTATATAAAAAAACGAAGCATAATATATATTCTTAAAAAACTTCTCCACTTCTCCACTTCTCCACTTCTTCATTTTCTCTGAGGCGGTTACACATCTTCTCTAACTCCTTCTTCTTTTTCTTCATCGTTTTTTCTTTACCGGCGGCGGCCTTTGGCCGTTTTGCTGATTTTGTACATAAATAAAATTCATCTTTTTCGATGAATATTTCGTTTTTCAAGTTTGTTTCTTGTTTTTCTTCTACTTTGTCGTATTCTTACTTAAATCTGCTTTTATGGCAGTTCTTTTGTCTGCTTGGTGGCAGTTTTTTCGTCTGCTTTTTAGCAGTTTTTGTTTGTCTTCATGACAGTAGTCTGTCTTTTGACAGTTACGCGTTCGAGTGACGAGTATCAACGAGCGCTTTTCAACGAATGAGGCTGTTCTATTATCTATACTTGCCATGATTGCCTTTTGTGGTTGTGCCGACATGCCAAGAACAAGTAACAGAAGAATTTTTGCTATATTCAAAGAGCACTCAAGGCAAAGTTATAGTTTTTCTGGATTTTTATCAGAAGATTTCTTCTGACAGTGTTAGGTATGGTATTTTAACGTTTTTCACATCTTTAGAATTTTATTATCTTGTTATGCATTGTATTTATCTTGTAAAAGGTGTGATTCTTTTGTATTCCTTTCACTGTTGAATATAATCCAGATTCAAAAAAAAAGAGAGGAAAAGAGAATTTTGTTCCTATTTGGGTCTTGAACCTACAACTTAAAGGAAGAAGAAAGTGCCAACTAAGAACTTTAACCACTTACTCTAAAGGTTGTTAACAAGCATAATGTTTTTCTAAAACCAATAACTTGCATAAAATATATATTATATGGATTAATCTTTTCAAATGATCAATTACATTTATATTTATGTAACAATAGTATTATGCCAACTAATTACTTATTAAATCTCATAATTAACTACAATGTTAAAAAAATCAGTGTCAGTTGACACCTGATTTTTTTGTAAGGAACAATTATAAATTTTATATAAATAATAGAAGTACCGAGAATAAAAATTAACATCATTTTTTGATTAACCGGCATTTAACCTATAGATTTTTTAACCCTTTGGCAATGTAAATACACTTTGTAGACAGCGTAATTTGAACTCGTGTCTCTTCGAATAAATATTATCCGCCTTTTTACTGGAACACTTGTTGGGTTGAATCATACTGTATTTTCTTTTACTTATGATTCGACTTTAAAGATTTTGGTTTCCTAATGGGAGTGATTTTGTTTAAGATTCAAATTTTCTTGCAAAAATCTAATATGAGATTATGGCATCTAGTTAAAAATAATTATTAGTATTTTAATTTTAAAAATAATGTATATTAAATATAAATATAAATTAAAATTAAGTGTTTTATTTTAGATGTGATAAAAGACAAAAAGATGCGGCTATTTTGATAAACAACAATTTGAGCCAAAATTAAAGGTTTGAGTTAAAATTAGAGATTAAACCGGTTAAATCTGTTAATTTAGATGTTTGGTGAATCTTGTTTCTAAATGGAATGAATTTTGTTTAAGATTCAAATTTTCTTGCAAAAATCTAATACGAGATTGTGTCATCTAATTAAAATTAATTATTAGTATTTTAATTTAAAAAATAAGGTATGCTAAATATAAATTAAAATTAAGTATTTTATTTTAGATGTGATAAAAGACATAAAGATGTAGGTTATTGTCTTATTATATATGGGTCTAAGCATGTTTTGATGGATGAGCGCACAAATGATTCACAGCAGGTTGTCCTTAAAACGAAGCAATCAAATTCAAATACTACAATTAGGCTCTGTTTTACGAAAAATTATATTATTGGTGATTACTACCACCTCATTCATGAGATCAACTAATGGAAACTATCCATTTCATCATAATTTTCTATGTTATTTTTTCCAACCATTGAATCTTCACTAAAATTTTTCCATGTCGTTTTAAAAACTATTTTTTTAGTTATTGGCCCTGTTTGGCAATTAGCGGATAGCTGATAGCTGATAGCGGATTACATTAGCTGATAGCTGATAGCTGATTGTATTAGCTGATTTGACTAGCGGATTGCATTAGCTGATTGTATAAAAGTGTTTGGTAAAATTAACTGATAGCTAATAGCTGTTTGATTATTTAAACAAGCAAAATGACATATAAGGACATGATTATATTTAATACTTGTTTGAATAATTTATCAGTTATTAATATTTTTGTATCTAATAAATATTAATTAGATTTGTAAAAAATATTTTTTAATATAAATTTCCTAAACATATTTGAAAGATTTATATATTAATTTATCATTTATATAATTATTAAATTTTTTATATGCACATATAAATACGTGATAATAAAAAAATAGAATTAACTTACAAATGTCACCATATAAATTAGTAGTAACAACAAATAAGTCTAATATTTGATATGTTATTATTTATATTAAAAAATATTATTATTTAATTTAGGTTATTTGGAGATTTTTAGTAATTGTTAAGGTTAAAATAGTCATTACAACTCTAATATCAAACCTCTAATCTCAAAAAGCTCATATTAGGAGCTTTTTCAAAATTAGCTTTTTCACCCAAATCCGCTCTTTCAATCCGCTATTTACCAAACATCAATATTAGCGGATTTGACTAGTCAAACCTCTAATTATACTTCAAACCTCTAATTTTTGCTCAAACCGCTATTTACCAAACATGACCATTATATTATTAGATTAATGACATGAAAAAAATAATGAAATGGGTAGTTTCTAGTGGTTGGTCTTATGGATGACGTGGTGGGAATCACCCATAATATAATTTCTCCTGTTTTACGTGGGAATCACCCATGATATAATTTCTCCTGTTTTACGTAAAATCTAAGTAGAACTAGAATCCACTAGACTCTTCTAGAATTAACCAATCCCTCGTTTTCAGATAAAAATCTACTGCCCATTTTCGATACATCTACTTATGCTCTAACACTAAAAAACATAATTAAATTAAATTTTAAATTCTAGCTCTAAATTTTAAATTATAAACCATACACTTTATACCCTAAAAAGTACACCTTAATTCTAAACCTTAAACTTTAAACTCTAAACTTAATTTTGAGCGTAAAAATATAAGTAAGAGCACGAAAAAGGTAAAAAAATTTCATCCCTCATTTTCAAGACTTATGACTCGGTCCTTAAACACTTTGGGTTGAAATAATAAGTCTTTTCTCCTTGGAAAACAGACAAAAGTAAAGCCAACTAGGATAACCATGAGTTAGTTTCATCCAACGACAAAATTCCACGTGCTTCTAATTAGGGATGGACTTAGAAGAGACGGCGGCCTTTTAAAAATTTAAAATTCTTATATGATTTAAAAAATTTTAATTTTTTATGTATTTTCTACTAAAATTCTATTTTCACCCCTTAAAATTTTATAAGCTTGACTCCATAAAACTTTATAGATTCGACTTCTCTAACATAAAATTTTGTGTCCGTTCCTGCTTCTAACGGGGTTATTTAAGTTTTTGTTTATATGAAAAATATGTGTTTGTTGTCCAAGGCGTTTACGTTGTTGGGTAGTGGATGGATGTTAAATACTAGCATTTGTAGAGAGTGGGATTAAGGAAACCGAAGCGAAGGCAGGCGGGCTCTCACTTTGTTCCCGGTTGCACGTCTTGAAAGCTGGTAAATGGATTTTTTTTTCTTCTTCTTCTCCTTTTCTTTAATATTCATCAGATCTTTCACCGGATATGTACATGTATTATCTGTACACGTAAAATCTGCTGAAATGTTAGAAACCTGTTAAGAACCCTCTGTTTGGTTGGTCGGAAAAGAGAAACAAAAGCAGAAGCATAGTATTAAAATTGTAGTTGCGGTCGACCGGTTGTGGTTGCGGATGCGGCGGTAATGTCGCCGTTGCGAACGTTACGTTATAATTTTTTTCTAGAACCTTCAAAACCGTTACGTTACAATATGACCGTTACGATGCGCTGTGGCCGTAATTTAATTTTATGAGCAAAAGTGGTGAGACTTTTTTTTGGTGTTTTTGTTAGTAGCCTAAGTTTAAATAGAAATCTTCCGACTCTTTTCGGTGCCTCTATTTGTGCCTCACATTAAAAGAAATAGGTTTAATGTTTATGGTTTAGCGTTTTTTGTTTAAAAAATTTAAGTTAAAATGTATTTTTAAGGTGTAGGGTTAGGATAGTTTAAAATTTAAATTTTTAGTGATCTTAATGTTGAGGCATAAAAAAAACACCGAAAAAACAGAGGATTTTTGTCGGACTAAGTTACTGTCAACCAAAGTCACTTGAAAGGGAAGCTAACAGATACTTTTTTTTCGGGTTTATTCCCCTTTTCACTTTCTTGAAAAAACAAACGGAAAGGAAGTAACCGTCATAGGGTGAAGCTGATCGTTTTGTTTCCTTGAATTCTTTTGGTGTATCAGATAGCTATCCAGCAAGTGCAACTCAACGCCACTGTAAAGCGAGTGTCCTTAAAGAAAAGAGAAATATTTGCTCGTCTTGTTTGAACTGTGACAGTTTTCTTTCCGTAGTTATTTATTTTGAACAGTAATTCTATCTGAATCAAGGTTTGGTTCCATTGCAACCTTGGAGTTGAAAAGGAACATGTAATTTGAGTGGTCACTTGGTCTTGGTCTATTCAGGGGTGTTGGTTGTTAATCAAGTAAAGGGATAAATTTGTCTGATGCTGCATGTCCATATATGGTATGATTTAGTAGTGTTTTTTGCGAATTTTTCATTATAATTGGAGGATGAAAATCATCTGCCCCCAAAGTATGCCCCCATTTGTGCCTCCACTTTAAAATAGTGGGTTTAGGGTTTAGGGTTTAAGGTTGGGGCTTAGGGTTAGGGTGTAGGGAATTAGGGGTAGAGTGTATTTTTTAGGGTTTAGGGTTTGGGGTTTAAGATATGAAAATTAGTGTTTTGGGACAAGATTTAATTTTTAAGTAATTTTAGGCAGGGGGCATAGAAGGAGGCATGGTTAGGGGGCAGGAGATTTTTACTCATAATTGGAAGGCCTTCCTTTTGTAGGTGCACGCCTGCACCAGATATAAACTATTTGGTGATGTGGGTTTCTTTTCTTTGAAATCAGATCAGCATGGCCAGTCGGGCAACTTCCCCACCTGCAAATATCGACACTCAAAATCTTTTACCAGATGCTAACTGCAGTGCAACAATAGGTTCCTCGAGCAACCCTCCTCAGGTATCTCAGTATCTGCATGTTTACTTTTCTTTGGTCAGTTTGAACGATTGGTTTCATTTTCTTTCAAGTTGATGGATTTAGGAATTAGGACTATCCTTCTTTATGGTTTAGCTATACTTCTACTCTAGTTGGTCACAATGCAAATACTTGTGCTACAGTTAAGAAAACCAGACTGGATGGTTTGAGTACTCCTAGGATGTCTTCCAAGATTGATAAGACGCCAGTAGACAAACGTCTTTCAATAATTAAATTTTGTTGTTGTTTTGTTTGTCTATTTGAGGTGTACCAATAATTTGTAGGTGAACAAGCATGATGAAGCAGAAGTATTGGGAGTTGCAGAGAGACTTCCGGAGCCGGAGCATCAAGGACAAAACATCGTTGAAATGGATATTTTCAATTCCTTTTCAGGAGGTGACTTTCTGGAATTGAAGGATCTTGACAACCCGGCATCTTCTTCAAGTTCAGACAATTCAAGCGCCAGTGACTTTCTGGAATTGAAGGATCTTGACAACCCGGCATCTTCTTCAAGTTCAGACAATTCAAGCGCCGCGAGCATTTCATCAGATGAATGTTTCGATTCAATGGCTTTCTTGCAAGACCTCGATCGGGACCAAGTTTTGGAACACAATGACACAGGTAAAAAGCTTAATGTCTCTGCATCAAACAGAGTGGAAGAGGTGGTTATAGTTCCAGCCACTTTAGGCATGTCAACTTTCTGATTTCCTCCATTCATTCTGCTTTGTATCATATTACCTTACAATCAGACATGCTGAATACTTATGACCAATTTTTCTCAATATCCCAAGGAAGTGGAACATCATTAAAATAATATTTTACCTAACAATTAGCTCTTCCTTGTTTGCTGTTTGTTATAATGTGTGTATGTATCTTTGATTTCTTAACAGGATCTCTAGTTAGTACTGGGGGCAGCAATTCGGGTAGTGATGAATTGTTTAAAACTACTGGCTTTATGCGCAATTCAGCTTCGGGGAGTGGAAACCTTGACAACAACGTAACAAAGCGTGCCGAAGGAAATCAAAGGGATGGCGGTCCGCCGTCGTCATCAGGCGACGGCTTTACGGCAACAGCAGGTACAAGGAAGAGAGATGGTTTTGGTAGAATGAAAGAACTTGGGAAGAAGTACTTATGCATCATGCCATTTTAGATATATTTCATTCTTCACAATCACAGGTATGAGACAGTTTGGAAGATAGTAAATTAGTAGCACATGTTTTGGTAGATAAACATAAACTATCTCACCTAGCATGTTTGTCTTCAGATTGACTGTTGTGTTATATAGCCTTCTTCAAAGTCAGGGCTTAGGCAAATGAATGAATTTTTGTTTTACATCCAATAACTCGGACAAATAATCTAGAATAATTTGAAACCGAATGTCAAACTCAAATAACAAAATATGAAACGATTTGACCCCAAAGCTCAAATGGTCTAAACCCATAATATTTATAACACAACCAAATCCGGAATCTTACAAATGGATAATTCTACAGTAAATGACATGTACTGCGGTATACCATTATTCATATATACCGTGGTGTACTATTTTAACTGTTTCAATTAGTTTTAAAATCATAAGAACCGAAAGTGTTATTATCCCTTTTTAAAATAAAATCTTGAAAAATAATTTTTATATTATTTTTCTCTGATTTTCTTTTATTATTTAATTAAAAAAATAATTTAACTTTTATTACTATAATAATTCCTACATTCACATTAATTTAAGGGTAAAGTTCACAAATGATCACTAAACTTTGATGAATATTCAATTTAGTAATCAAACTTTCAATTGCTTCAATGTTACCATTAAACTTTTAGTTTTGTTTTAATTTGGCCACTGGTTCATTAACAACCGTTAAAAGAGTAATGTGACTGTTAAAATATTTTGTATAATAATACATTTAGTCCTCCATATTTACACATTTGATTTAGTCCTAATTCGAAAGAAATAATAAATTTAACCTCATTATTTCAATTTGACTCTATTTCAATTCAGACCATAATGGCAAATGGATCCAAACCTTTTTATTTCCTTGGTACTTCTACTCCTTTCCTTTTCGATTATTGGTAAAATACCACTTTTGCTACTCTTCTATTTATATTTAAATATTATTGTATTTGCCAATTTACTGTAACATTTTGAAAGTTTTAAATTTAAATGCTCTAAACATATAATAACTTCGACTTTAAAGATTTAAAAAAATTATTGATAGTTCAAATATTGCATAAAAAATATTGTATTTGCATTTAATCAACAAATATCTACGTATGAGCATACATTGAAGATCATCCCCAAATTGAAACAAATAACAAAGGACTCCGGAATGAAATAGAAGCAGCGAAATGTTGGGTATTATGCAGGATGGATGGGGCGAGTTAGAATTTTGGGACTAAATTGAACGTGTAAACGTGAAAGACTAAATGTGTTATTATACAAAATATTTTAGGGTAAACTACATAAGTAGTCCCCCGACTATGCTCCAATTATCTTTTGCATCCTCCGACTATCAGAAGTTACAAACTGGTCCCCTAACTTAAAAAAAATAACAAATTGATCCAGTGCGGTTGAAAATTTAACGGCTGGTGACGTGGCAGTTAACAAAATTGGCATAATAACACATTTAGTCCTCAACTTTTACACTTTGTTTAACTTTGCCCTAATTCTAAAAAAATGACCCTTAACAAACTGCAACGACGATCAAATTGATAGAATTTTGAAATGTTAAGGGTCATTTTTTTAGAATTAGGGCAAAGTTAAACAAAGTGTAAAAGTTGAGGACTAAATGTGTTATTATGCCAATTTTTGTTAACTGCCACGTCACCAGCCGTTAAATTTTTAACGGCACTGGATCAATTTGTTATTTTTTTAAGTTAGGGGACCAGTTTGTAACTTCTGATACTCTGATGATGCAAAAGATAATTGGAGCATAGTCGGGGGACTATTTATGTAGTTTACCCAATATTTTAACAGCCACATCACTTTTTTAACGGTTGTTAACGGGTCAATGGCCAAATCGAAACAAAACTAAAAATTTAATAGTAACAATGAAACAATTGAAAGTTTAGTTATCAAATTGAATAATTGACCAAAGTTTACCGACCATTTGTGAACTTTACCCTTCAATTAATGTGAATGTAAGAATTATTATAGTAATAAAAGTTTAATTATTTTTTATTAAAAAATAAAAGAAAATCTGAAAAATAATATAAAAAATGTTTTTTAAAATTTTATCATAAAAAAGAGATAATAACAGTTTCGGCCATTAAAATTTTAAAATTAATTAAAATAATTAATAATATATTATGATACATAGGAATAATAATTATACATTTTCAAGTATATTTATATCTACCAAAGATCGCTGACACTAGTGCTGAGCATTGGCTAATTATGTTTCAAAACTTTACCTTAAAATGTTCCCAATAAACAGCAGTCTACCGACAAATTTAAACAGGAATCTAGTTGTAATGAACCGAGATAATAATTAAGAATTTTAGTAGAAACGGAATAGAATTACAGAAAAGAAATGATAATAAGATGAGAAATTTAGGATGATTTCCAACTTAAGGTTATGAGTTATGACAAATTCACCATATCTCGTTGTACTCAATTTTTATCCTTAAGGATCAAAATTTAGAAATTGAGACTTTCATACTATGTACTCTTCTCAATTTTTATTTTCATAATTCAAACTCAATTAGTGATCATTAATCCATAGTATTAAATTACTGTTGCAACGTATCGTAATAATTTTAAAGGTCGTTGCAACACCACAAACTATAATTGCATCAAAAACGTAATTATTTTTTAAAGAAAAATTACGATGAAACGTCCGCAAGCTCAACATCTCGACCACGACAATAACCACAAACCAAATTTGTTTTGTCATTTTGGAGAGTTCATAATACCTAACAAATAACTGAAGTTTTTTCTTAATGCCAGTGATGTTTATCTGCAGGGCAGGAGTTCAAGTTGAACTTCATCATCTTCCCGAATCCTTTCTCATATTTCTTTTCTTTAGACCCCACAAATACACTTGTGTCCACTTCTTTGTCCAGGTTTTTCATGTTGATATTTGGATGAACCCAATCAATTTGTATTTCTTTCCTTTAGACCCCACAAATACACTTGTGTCCACTAATCATCCACCCTTAATCTGGGGATGTTGCTAAAACAATGAAGAAGAACTTGGTATTCTTTAATGTCTCCAGCTGTTGTTGATGTAGCATATTGTCACGGGGCAGATTTTGGCTCGCTAACCCGTGCGACCTTAGTCGACGATCTTAGGTCGGGGACTAAGTAAGCCTTTGAAAACTAAGCTGATGCGCTTAGAATGGCGCTGTGCGGAAGCTTTGGAAAAGTATTTGGGTGATGGCTAGACAAGGTAAAAAGGAAGGAGGCGAGGAATTAAACAAGCAACGAGCCTCGTTAAAAATTCCCCCTAAGCCTAGACGGGGAGAAAAGAGTACTCGAGCCCTCTTGTATTAAGAAAGAAAGGAATGAACAAAGAAGTGAAATGTGAAGTGATTACAATGGTTGGGCAAGGCTCTTATTTATAGCCTTGGCCCCCTAGATCTAATGGCTAGGAACGACTCGATCCAATGGCTATGGATGAGTCTTACAAAGAGAATCTCTAACAAAGGAAAGCTAATCAACTATACATGGCAACTAAATCACACTATTACATGGTTGCCTAAGATAAGAGCTCAATGACATCATTGTCTTGGTGGCATTGGCTTGTTTCCTCGAATGTGGCTTCAAGGATGGATACTTTCCTCGAATAGTCTCTATGGAAGATACCTTTCCATGTGCGTTGGTCCAAAGATGACTCCTTGGCTTTGGTCTTGGATGCTTGGGCGGATTGGGCTTGGAATGGCCCGAGTATTGGCTCCAAAACCTCTTCTTTAGCACATTGGGTGCTAAAACGGGCCCTAGGGGTGTGGGCAATGAGAATGGACAGCCCATAGGCCTCTTGGCATGCACATTGGGTGCGGACTCAGCCTCGTAGGCGTGCACGTCGGGTGCGGGCTTGAGCTTAATAGCTTGAGCAGCATGAAGGTAAGACAAGGCCCTCTCGTGTGCGGACTTGGTCTCCATTGTGCGCACATCGGGTGCGGGCTCGGGCTCTATGCCTTGGCCGGCATAGAGGGTGCGTAGCAAAGGCCCCTCGGGTGCGTGTGTTGGGCCCCCTCGGGTGCAGGGCTTGTGGGCAGCACATGGGGTGCTAGACAGGGCCCCATGGTGCGGATGAATAGGCCCAAGACGGATCTCTTGGGCGCGTACACCACCAAGGGCGTTGTGCATGGCCTCTTGGTGCGTGGAAATAGCATCACTTTGTGTCCCTCGGTCGGGTTGTGCGGGTGGTGCGCGAAGTTTAGCACCTATGGGTGCGGGAGACTCGATCTTGAAAAGAGAGTCGGTAACATTCTCCCACACTGAAGCTATCGACGTCCTCGTCGATTGGTAAGGATGAGGCTCGGTCGCCTTGTTCTCGAACGGCACCGGCTCATCGTCTCGTTCCCGCTCGGCTAAGGGAACTCTTGTGGAACGTTCAAGGCTTTCATGCCTTGGTCCTCGATCAATATCGAACGGATGCAACTCTTTGGCAAACTCACGATCATCCTCGAATAAGGGATTATCCCTCCAAAATACAAGGTCTTTGTGCCTTGACGATTGGTCCGTCTCGATGGTTGGTCTCGCCTTGCTTTGTGCTTGGCTCGATTGCATCGGCGGCCTGAAAATAAAACCAGAGTAAGTTAGTCTTGAATGATCACAATAACTTAACTTACTTACCTCGGACAAAAAGTCCTTGTCGGGTAGCTTCACTTCGCCTCGTCGATACTCAAGGCAAGTGATGATGGCGGGGTCTTGTAGGACTATATCCCCTTCGTCGGTGCTCTCTAGCACTCGTCTCTCGTCATGGATGAAGGTTGGATTCTTTCGGCTTGTTCCAACTACTTCATCACTCGGCTCCTTGCTTGGCATAGCAAGCAACCTGCGGGCAGAATCACAACAAGTTAGATCCGAATTCAATTGAAAAATTGGATCACTTACCTCGTTGCTCGATTCTTCCTTATCCTTGTCGGGCGGTTCGACTAGGATGACTTCTTGGCCCACGTCTTGATTTGGATCCTCGTTTAAATGCCTACAAAAATCCAATTGACAATGGGTTAGATCGGATTCTATAAACAACAAAGAATCACTTACCTCGGACTCAAGGTTCGTTTCATCTTGATCCACTTTGCCTTGTCGATACTCAAGGAAAGTGTTGGCATGGTTTGGCCCCTCTTCAATGGGCTTGGGCACCTCGGTGCTTGGTTCCATGGATTCATGCCACTCGTCCATGGAGTTGGTCTTTACATTGAACTCGGCTTGCAACTTCTCAAGGGGAATTGCTAGCTCCTCTCCATCGGCTTGGATGGTGTCTTGCTCAAACGGCTCTCTACTCTCGAAAGCAAAAAGGTGTCCCACTCGCATCGGGAACTCCTCAAAATCGGATGGCTTTTAATCCGCTTCATCAAACCCAATCACATCGTCCACCTTACTCTTTGGCGGACTAGTAGCATACCCACGGCTTGAGGCATTGGCTACTTCCTTCGAATAACTTGGGTAGCACTTCCAAGCAAAGTCATACTTTGCAAGGATTTTCTCCCAACGAACCTGCTTGGAAGACAACTTGACATGGGTTAGAAAATAATCATCTAATGGATTTGTGGAAAAGACATCAAACCTCGACCCATTTAAGCGTTGTCTCCAAGTGTGCAAGCAATGCACGGCTGCGATGATCTCTTTGTCACGATCCGTGTAATTCTTCTCAGACTCGTTAAGCCCTCGACTCACTCGAGCAATAGGAACTCCCTTCTCCAAAAGGATCCCTTCAATAAAATTGGCATTTGCGAAGGTATGGACTTCGAATGCCTTCACGTCCTTGATCTCATCAAAAACTTGTTCCGTTGTGTCGGAAACATCCATGGCTTCATCATTGTCGGCTCTCTTGGATGAACCTGCATAATCCTCATCATCGGATTTTGGCAAATCAAGTGCATTAATTTGCTCCAAAAAAGATAAACCAAGAATAGTTTCATTTGCATCAAAAGAATCAAGAGATAATACCTTGATGTTTATGGTGCCTCGGAAATCGTTGATTTGAAGGTACACATCCTTCGCGATTCCCACAACTGGCTCGTCTCGGAAGCTGATTCTCTCAACTTGTTCTTCAACCTTCTCAACTTGAAGGTTTAACCACATGGCCATTCGCTCGGATATGAGCAGCGAATGTGCACTCGGATCCACTAGTACACTAAGTGTAACATCGGAAAACACTATGTCTGCAAACATAGGTTTCTTTTCTTCAAAGTCACTTTCGACTTCACAAGATGACTCATCATCGTCATCGTCGCTGGAATACTCCACGTAATAAGTGGACTTGTTGCGCTTTTGCAACCTTTCCTTAACGAAAGTTACGCTATCGAACTTTGACGCCCCAACAACCACCAAACTAGGTGATTCACCGAACAAGGAAGCAAGCTTTACGGCCTCGGTCTCTTCGGGCAAGCTTCGCTCCTCGCACGCCTCTACCATACCAAATGGTAGCCCATTGCACTTCTTTTCAAGCTTCAAAGCCTCGATCTCGTCGGACTTGTCCCGTAACTTGGACTGCTTGAACTTGTGCGGGCATTGGAAAGACAAGTGTGGATCTCCACACCACAAGCATTTCAACGGCTCCCACTTTGGGCAGTAATCAACATCATGATTGATCCTACAAAGGGAACAATACCATGAGTTAGTAAAAACACTATTCAAACGTGTTTTACTTACCTCGCTTTCAAACGAGAAATTGGGTGACTCCACGTCCATCTTTGTCGCAACGTCCCTTCTTCTTCCTCGCGCCATCTCGTCTTGGATAGGAGCGGAACACGCTCTGATACCACTTGTCACGGGGCTAGATTTTGGCTCGCTAACCCGTACGGCCTTAGTCGACGATCTTAGGTCGGGGACTAAGTAAGCCTTTGAAAACTAAGCTGATGCGCTTAGAATGGCGCTGTGCGGAAGCTTTGGAAAAGTATTTGGGTGATGGCTAGACAAGGTAAAAAGGAAGGAGGCGAGGAATTAAACAAGCAACGAGCCACGTTAAAAACTCCCCCTAAGCCTAGACGGGGAGAAAAGAGTACTCGAGCCCTCTTGTATTAAGAAAGAAAGGAATAAACAAATAAGTGAAATGTGAAGTGATTACAATGGTTGGGCAAGGCTCTTATTTATAGCCTTGGCCCCCTAGATCTAATGGCTAGGAACGACTCGATCCAATGGCTATGGATGAGTCTTACAAAGAGAATCTCTAACAAAGGAAAGCTAATCAACTATACATGGCAACTAAATCACACTATTACATGGTTGCCTAAGATAAGAGCTCAATGACATCATTATCTTGGTGGCATTGGCTTGTTTCCTCGAATGTGGCTTCAAGGATGGATACTTTCCTCGAATAGTCTCCATGGAAGATACCTTTCCATGTGCGTTGGTCCAAAGATGACTCCTTGGCTTTGGTCTTGGATGCTTGGGCGGATTGGGCTTGGAATGGCCCGGGTATTGGCTCCAAAACCTCCTCTTTAGCACATTGGGTGCTAAAACGGGCCCTAGGGGTGTGGGCAATGAGAATGGGCAGCCCCTAGGCCTCTTGGCATGCACATTGGGTGCGGACTCAGCCTCGTAGGCGTGCATGTCGGGTGCGGGCTTGAGCTTCATGGCTTGGGCGGCATGAAGGTAAGACAAGGCCCTCTCGTGTGCGGACTTGGTCTCCATTGTGCGCACATCGGGTGCGGGCTCGGGCTCTATGCCTTGGCCGGCATAGAGGGTGCGTAGCAAAGGCCCCTCAGGTGCGTGTGTTGGGCCCTCTCGGGTGCAGGGCTTGTGGGCAGCACATGGGGTGCTAGACAGGGCCCCATGGTGCGGATGAATAGGCCCAAGACGGATCTCTTGGGCGCAGACACCACCAAGGGCGTTGTGCACGGCCCCTTGGTGTGTGGAAATAGCATCACTTTGTGTCCCTCGGTCGGGTTGTGCGGATGGTGCGCGAAGTTTAGCACCTATGGGTGCGGGAGACTCGATCTTGAAAAGAGAGTCGGTAACAATATGTCAAAGCTTGTTCGATATATATACTTAATTGATTTAATTTATAATTTCATATACTTATTTTTTTAATATGCTGGTGCGATGCAAGGGTAGCATCTGTTCGACTTTCTTAGTCTTTTTAAAGACGGCACACACGACATGACATTACTAATAAGAGAACAAGATAACCCAAACGGCGCCATGCCCCGCCAAATGGGACCCACCCCGTTATGAATTTCTGTTTTTCGTTACATTTTTCTCGTATTGTTGCCCATTGGATTCGTGAGAGTATTACGGCTTTTTCCCCTTTGTTGATTCACTTAGGAATAGGCAAATTACCAAACCAACAACAAAAAAAAACTTAAGGTATGTTTGGTTTACGACATATAAGATTACTTTTAGGAATGAGATTTTTGAAATGTAATATTACTTTAGGAATGTTACATTATTTTATTTGGTTTATTTAGTAGGAATGTAAGATTACGGTATTTGGTTGAAAAATATAAGATACCTAAAAGTAAAATTGATCAAATTATCCATGTGTTATATTATTTTAACATGTCACACTTTCAATACTAAGTTAAAAATATCTACACAAAAAGTAATAGAACTATTTTTGTTATACTATCTCAAATTTGTAAAAACCATATATTTATCATATTATTAATATAGTTATTAGATTAAAAATTTAAATAATTTTTTTTATATTTGCATATCTTCGTTGCTCTTAAAATAATTTTGTGAATTTTCAATTAAAAATGTTTGATATGTTCATTTTTTAATTTTTTATAATAGATTGTCAAATAAATTAAAATGAATCTAAAAATTGTAATATATTGATAAAAAATTGGATCATAAATTTAACATACTAAAATGATTTATAATATGATAAACATCTTATAAATCAAAGAATAAAAATAAAAACATCAACTACAAACTTATTAATTCTCACGCAATATACAATCCAACATATAATCTATAAGCATCATAAATATAATATTAACAAAAATTCATTAAACAATAAAATAATATTTAAATAAGTCTAATACCAATTTTAATATTAAATTAATATTGACCAAAAATATTTATTTAATGTACATCACAAATAATTAATCATCTAATTAAAAATTCAAATAAAAGATCAATATGAACAAAATTCATTAACTTAGGGGCAATATAGTCTAAAGAGGTGAGAATTGGTAAATACCTAAGAAAATGGTGAAAATGACATTCCTACCATTTAAGGGGAAAAGTGACATTATTAGAAAAAGATTATTACCCCATAAGAGGAATACTCCCAAACCAAACAAGGGAATGTCATTTTAAAAAAGATTATTACCCCTGGTAATATTCTTTTTCGCGAACCAAACGCCTCTTAATAGTGTAAAAAGCCTTTAAACTTCTAAAAAAATATCAATTAAGTCATAAATTTGTTTGCACCTAATTAAACCATTGAACCAAGAAATTAAACCAATTAAGTTCTTTAACTAATTTCGACCATTAAACCTTGACAATTTTTTGACTTATTGTTGTAGTACCCATGTCATAATGTTTCCACTTGACAAGATTTTTTTTATTTTAAAAAAATTGTAAAAACTTATAAAATTTGTAAAAAACTATTTTTTAAAAATATTTTTTGTTGTTGAATATATCAGTAATATTTAAAGAAAAACTGTGAAGATTTAATGGTCAAATTTAGTTAAAGGGCTTAATTGATTTAATTTTTTGATTCAAAAGCTTAATTGATTCAATTTTTTAGTTTAATGATTTAATTGGGTGTAAAAAACTCAGAGGCTTAATTAATTTTTTTTCTTAAAAAAATTAAAAACTTTTTAAACCCGTAAGCCTTAAAATAAAAGAAATTCATAAAAATACAATATGTCATTATTTACTTTAATGCTTGATGCTATTGCTAGCTCGAGCTTCTTTAATTTCATCGTCGGCTACTGCAAAATTATTCACATTAAATTTTTAGTTCTTTAATGTATTAATTACTAATTAACTTTTTTTTAAATCTTAAATAAACCTTTCTAAAGTAAAGGGAATAAAAACTCTAGAGAAAATAATAAGAATTGTAACAACGGGGGAGTCACCACCAATCTTTTGTTTTACTTTAGGTGCGATTGGAACACCTGAAAACCCGGTTATTTTAATAAAACTTATTTTTATTAAAACAACGAGTTTTGGTCTGCGAAACCAGAAAATAGGTTCGGGAGTCGGTTACGTGTGGGGAAGGATGAGCACCCCCACAACGCCCAAAATTGGTACGTGTCGATTACGTAATGTTTTAATGGTGGAATTATGAATCCGAATATAATTTATCAACGTGATCCCTTAAAATATTTAAACGAATATTTGTTTGTAGAAAAGAAAATTTACACCCCAACACCCGGGGCATAATTTTAGTATGTAAAAGGAATTTACACCCCTACATTCGGGGTATGATTTCCGGTAGATTCCCGACGGAAGGGAATTTACTTTAAAAATTATAATTTAAGATTAAAAATAATACTTTATAATAGGGACTAAAAGAAAGCGGCACCCCTATGCTCGAGGTACGTTTTTCATGATAACCCCTAAAAAATTTAATTTAAAATTTAATTAAACAATATAAATGAATATATTTTATTCAAACATTGCATACAAAATGAAATTAAAATATACAAACATGGCATATAAAATAAAAACATACCAACAAATGTAAAAACCTCTTATATTTCATACAAAAATATTTATTACAAAAAGACCACATTAAAATAAATAAAAAGATAATGATCAAAATTTACCCTACTAGAAGCTCGAAATAAGAACTTCACCCGACCCCTAGCAGGATCTCCGCATCACCTCGCTATAACTCAAAAATTGATTCGAACGAACCTCGACAAGACCTCCAATCGAATCAACTGTTCGAATCATTAAAAGAGCACTGCCCCTAAGGTTCGAAAGGGCCCTGCCCTTTTCTTGCGCCATTTCTATTGCTTCATTTGTGTGTGTGTGTGTTCAAAGGAAGCCTAGCCACCCCTATTTATAATAAAAGTGGTAGAGGATGAGTCATATGGCAAGGGTGCGTGGATGCCTTGCATGACATCCACGGTAGTTTAGGTTTTTTTTTACTTTTTTTTCATTTTTTTATAATAATAAGGTTTTTTTATTTATTTATTATTGGTTATTTTAGACCTAAAAATGGGTTGCTACAGCTGCCCCTCTTTGCTTATTGTTGTATAACGACAATGAAGCAAAGACAAAAAAATACCCATTTTAATTTGTCTAGTTTGGCTCTTTTCTTCTTGGCACATTCTTTTCTGCTTCATTGATCCGCTCAGCCGCCATAATAAACAAAATCTTCAAGAGGAGGAGATCTGTTGTAGAAGCTCATAACTTTGGCTTCCACGACTCTAACACTGAAGCAATACATGCAGAAAACTTGACCTAGCTGCGACACTGACAGAGCGGTGAGGTCTACAAAACTGGATCCATTTGTAACATAGAACACTTAACAAGGTAGCTTGATCTGGAGGAGAAAGATTGATCCACTGCAACTCTATAGATGCGAGAAGATCTGAATAAGGTTCGATCATCTGCAACTCTATCGATGCGAGAAGATCTGAAGAAGGGTCGATCATCTGCAACTCCATTGATGCGAGAAGATCTGAAGAAGGGTCGATCGTCTGCAACTCCATTGATGCTAGAAGATCTGAAGAAGGGTCGATCATCTGCAACTCCATTGATGCGAGAAGATCTGAAGAAGGGTTGATCATCTACAACTCCATTGATGCTAGAAGATCTGAAGAAGTGTCGATCTACTGCAACTCCATTGATGCTAGAAGATCTAAAGAAGGGGTGATCTACTGCAACTCCATTGATGCGAGAAGATCTAAAAAAAGGTCGATCTACTGCAACTCCATTGATGCTAGAAGATCTGAAAAAGGGTCGATCTACTGCAACTCCATTAATGCTAGAAGATCTGAAGAAGAGGTGATCTACTGCAACTCCATTGATGCGAGAAGATCTGAAAAAGGGTTGATCTACTACAACTCAATTGATGCTAGAAGATTTGAAAAAAGGTCGATCATCTGCAACTCCATTGATGCTAGAAGATCTGGAGAAGTGTCGATCTACTGCAACTCCATTGATGCTAGAAGATCTGAAGAAGGGGTGATCTACCGCAACTCCATTGATGCGAGAAGATCTGAAAAGGGTCGATCTACTGCAACTCCATTGATGCTAGAAGATATGAAAAAGGGTTGATCTACTGCAACTCCATTGATGCGAGAAGATCTAGAAAAGCGGTGATCTACTGCAACTCCATTGATGCTAGAAGATCTGAAAAAGGGTCGATCTACTGCAACTCAATTGATGCTAGAAGATCTAAAAAAGGGTCGATCTACTGCAACTCCATTGATGCTAGAAGATCTGAAGAAGGGGTGATCTACTGCAACTCCATTGATGCGAGAAGATCTGAAAAAGGGTCGATCTACTGCAACTCCATTGATGCTAGAAGATCTGAAAAAGGGTCGATCTACTGCAACTCCATTGATGCTAGAAGATCTGAAGAATGGGTGATCTACTGCAACTCCATTGATGCGAGAAGATCTGAAAAAGGGTCGATCTACTTCAACTCCATTGATGTGAGAAGATCTGATTAGTACTGGAATTCCGTCAACGAGACGAGGAAGAGTGTCCCTGGTTTACACTTCTTATGCATTTTTCCCAAATGCACAGGGATGAACGGATTTGATTTGCCTTTACGGGTAGCCGTTTGCTCCGGGCTAGTTGTACCATTCCCCTGGGTACAATCAGTTTATACCAATCATGAGATTGAATTTTTCTAAAGGATTTATTTTCCTTGGACCATTCGTTAAAATGGATTTTTGATGGGCATCTGAATTACCCATTGTCTTAAACTTAACCGTGTTTAAGCACGTTATGCCGACATATCTGTCGGCTTTCGAATTTGCATTTTTCCTAAATGCACAGGGATCAATGGTTTTGACTTGCCTTTACCGGTAGCCGTTTGCTCCGGGCTAGTTGTACCATTCCCCTAGGTACAATCAGTTTCTACCAATCATGAGATTGAATTTTTCCAAAGGATTTATTTTCCTTTGACCATTTGTGATAATGGATTTTGATAGACATTTGAATTGTCCATTGTCTTAAACTTAACTGTGTTTAAGCACGTAATGCTGACATTTCTTTCGGCTTTCGAATTTGCATTTTTCCCAAATGCACATGGATCAACAGTTTTGACCTGCCTTTACCGGTAGTCGTTTGCTCCGGGCTAGTTGTATCATTTCCCTGGGTACAATCAGTTTCTACCAATCATGAGATTGGATTTTTCCCAGGGATTTATTTTCCTTGGACCATTCGTTAAAATGGATTTTCGATAGACATCTAAATTGTCCATTATCTTAAACTTAACTGTGTTTAAGCACGTTATGTCAAAATTGCTGTCGGCTTTCGAATTTGCATTTTTCCCAAATGCACATGGATCAACGATTTTGACTTGCCTTTACCGGTAGTCGTTTGCTCCGGGCTAGTTGTACCATTCCCCTGGGTACAATCAGTTTCTACCAATCATGAGATTGGATTTTCCCAAAGGATTTATTTTCCTTCGACCATTTGTGACAATAGATTTTTGATGGACATTTGAATTGTCTATTATCTTAAACTTAACCGTGTTTAAGCACGTTGTGCCGACATTTCTGTCGGACTAGTCAAAACTAGCTTTGATTCAGCCGCAATTTTGACGAATGAACAAGATTTTTTTATGACATGGATGAGGAAAAGATTTGGAATTCAAGAAATTTTTGTTGACCAAGCTACAACACCTGACGAAGAGGCATGGTCTGAAATGATTTTGATCCAGCTACAACACCGACGAGGAGGCAGAATCGAAAGTTAGTTTGGTCTAGCTACATCCCTAACGAAGAGGCAAGACCAGAAGTTGACCGAGCTAGGACACCTGACGAAGAGGCACAGTTTGAAGTTGTTTTGATCCAGCTACAACACCGGTGAGGAGGCAGGATCGAAAGTTTAAGTTTGATCTAGCTACATCCCTGACGAAGAGGCAAGACCAGAAGTTGACCAAGCTACGACACCTGAAGAAGAGGCACGGTCTGAAGTTTGATCTGCTACGGTCCTGTTGTCGTAGCACGATCTGGGCTTTGATTTAGTTGCACCTATTGCGGCGAAACTAGACTTGGGATATATGATCTGCTGCAACTCTGATGAAGCGGCATGATCTGAGGTTTAATCTTCTACGGTTCTGTTGTCATAGCATGATCTGGGCTTTGGTCTAGCCGTACCTATTGCGGCGAAAATAGACCTGGAAAATATGATCTGTTGCAACTCTGACGAAGCAGCATGATATGAGATTTGATCTACTACGACCCTGACGACGTAGCACGATCTAGATTTTGATCTATTCGCACCTACTACGGTAAAAATAGACCTGAAAATGTGACATGCTGAAACTCTGACGAAGTAGCATGATCCGAGGTTTGATCTGCTACGACTCTGTCATCGTAGCATGATATAGGCTTTGATCTAGTCGCACCTATTGTGGTGAAACTAGACCTGAGAAATATGTCATGCTGAAACTTTGACGAATCAGCATGATCTGAGGTTTGATCTTCTACGACACTGACGAAGAAGTAGGATCTTGGATTCAATTTGTTCAAAATTTGAGCCGCCCTTTTCGGCTTTTCAACTCAAAATCTTCTTTGGTCTCAAGACGCCTTTTGCGGGTTTTCATCTTGAACATTTCTTTTCTTAGTTTTGTCAAAGCGCCTTTTCAGGTTTTCACTTTGTTGTGTTTTTTCTTTTTCCTTTTCTGGATTTTTCATTTTCTTGAAATATAAAGATGAGCTCAGAAGAAAATGTTTGGTCTAGTCGCACCATCAATGGCGAAAGTAGACCTGGAACAACAATTGGCGTGTTGCATTATCAACATCGAAATGAACTCTAGAGGATGTAGGATATGTTACATCGTGGCGGGGAGTGATAACCCTCTTGGGATTTGAACGTCTTGTATGTTCTTGGAAAAGTAATAAGCAAGAATTATGTGACTTGTTTCTTTGCATCTTCAAGAAGACATGATTTGTTGGTATGTTTATTGTGCTGCAACCTCAGGGAGATGATATGTTCCACCGTGAATTCAAGGTAACAGATTTGCTATCGCGCTCATTCCGTTGTACCCTCATGGAGATGAACTTATGTTCATGCTTATTTTGTTGTATGTTCAAGGAGACAAGTTTGTTATAGTTTTGTTCTGCTACCCATTCAGGGAGACAAGGTTGTTGTTTGGTGTTCTCATTTTGCTGCAAATTCAGGGAGATGAAATTGTTGTCGTGCTTATTCTGCCGCAAATTCAGGTAGATGAAATTATTGAAGCTTGTTCTGCTACAAATTTAGGGAGACAGATTCGTTGTTGTGTTCATTTCATCGTAATTCCAATGAGCTTAAACTTGTTGTTTGTGTTTATTACTGCAAATTCAGGGAGATAAACTTGTTGTTGAGTTGATATGTTCCACCATTTGTTGGAGAAACATAATTT
This sequence comes from Hibiscus tridactylites, assembly GCA_958450335.1. NCBI lineage: Eukaryota > Viridiplantae > Streptophyta > Magnoliopsida > Malvales > Malvaceae > Hibiscus > Hibiscus tridactylites. Next base: position 36,909,206 of record OY288292.1, on the reverse strand, counting down.
TTCCAATCTTGAAGAAGTAGAATCTGCAACTTCAGGGGTGATCTGCTGCACCTCTGATGGGGAGGCAAAATCTGAAAAAGTTGATCCGCTACACCATATTACGGCTGAGATAGGACATGCAAAAGTTAAAAGAGTGACTGGTCAAAATGAGTCATGAACTAACTCTTCGTGAGCTATAAGGTTTGAATTGAATGTTTGATTTGGTTAATCCACTCTTTCGTGTCAAGGATGTTGGTTCTTATTAGCGATTGTCTATGCTTTCTTTAGTTGAAGGCGCCAGTCAACATTTCATATTTGCTCTAGCCCTTCATGTCAAGGATGTTGGAATTTATTGATAACGATATGCTCCTTCCAGTTTTAGGATATTAGACCTGGATGTTCGAGCTTTTTCGCGTATTTGGCCTCCTTCATGGCTAAAGGCTTGTCATGATGCTGTTGCCCCCACATTTGGGGTCTTCAGTCTCTTTCCTAGACCTGTTTATGTGTTCAAGACAAAAGTATGTAATGGATGCACGTAGTTTTATGCTTAATGTATGTGTCTAGACTAAATGCATTATGATTTGAATGCATGTACAATGCATATAGATGATGCATGATGATGGACATGTGAAGGAGATTCTATTTTTCCCCTTAAAGGGATGCCCCTGGTTCTTCGCTAGTTATTCTGATTAAACAGTGCTCAGTGCCTTATCTGTAAGGATGGCCCAACTTTCCTTGGGTTTGATCATTTTTTGAATTACTTCCTTAGGTGAATGCCTCAACATTTTTGTCTAAGACTGCTCTTGAAGCAAACTCGAAGCTTGAAGTATGTTTTCATCTCTTCTTGAAGAGTTGTTATTGTTCTTGTGAACACGTTAGGTTGCCCCCTGGTCGGGTCTATTAATTTGTTGTTGGTTCATGGCAGCTCATTACTTTTGGCTCTAGCGAAGTGTTATAATCGATAATTGGTGTAGTCATCTAGAGTGCAGAAGTCTGACTTGGCATCGGAGGCTCACTTCCTGAACTCGTCGAGGAAAGCTCTCAACTTGGGGCATTATAGAGGTATGATGTATGTATGAGTGCAAAGGTTATTTGAAAATGCCCCTGGACTGAGCTCTTGCATGATATTAGATTGGTCAACTTTGCTTTATCCGGTATTTGCTAACATGGGGCATCCCAAGATCGGTTTCAAATTTCCGATGCATGTAAATGCAAGGTACATATTCTAGATGCGAAGGTACTAATTCAAAATAGAATGTATGCATGTAAATGGAAAATGCATGTCCTGGATGAGAAAACACTGATTCAAAAATGGTTCCCGTGGTTCAACTTCTGAATTTACGGAATTTATTCGCAACTTTTGAATGTTGCATTGATATCTAGGGAACTAGATTTTCTCCCGATGATAATTTTTCAAATAGGGAACCAGACGTGAATCAATACTTCATGCTGATGAAGTGCAAAAATTAAAATGTTATAGTGGTGTCATGTAATTAATGTGTAATGAATGGCTTAATGCAACATGATCACCAAAGAGAAGAAACGGGTTAGTTCATAATAAAAGTGTCAAATGGATAAATTAAATAATGAATAAGACAAAAATTAGCAGCACAGAAAATTGAACATATATAGCAAATAAAGGCATCAAAATCTAAACAGGGTGACTGCTAAGGGGCAGAGTTTTGGTTTGGCTTTAAGGGGTAAGCTCTTAGGGTTTACTATATGTGTTTTGGTTCTAAAGTAACGGTACCCGAACTGTCACTAGGACATCGATTCAGGAGGATGCATTTCCCTAGGTCTGCACGGAGACAGAGGTCTCACGAAGACAAAAGGACCTATATCTCGGAAGCGTTTCCCAATCCTACACGGAGGGAGTACCTCACGAAGGCGTGGTTTCTTTAGAAAAAAGGATCACAAATTAATTAAATCGAAGTCATAATTTTCACCTATAGACAAAAAGTAATCGACTTGTGGCTTGACTCTCTAAAAAAAGTCCCCAGCGGAGTCGCCAAGCTGTAACAACGGGGGAGTCGCCACCAATCTTTTGTTTTACTTTAGGTGCGATTGGAACACCTGAAAACCCGGTTATTTTAATAAAACTTGTTTTTATTAAAACAACGAGCTTTGGTCTGCGAAACCAAAAAATAGGTTCGGGAGTCGGTTACGTGTGGGGAAGGATGAGCACCCCCACAACGCCCAAAATTGGTACCTGTCGATTACGTAATGTCTTAATGGTGGAATTATGAATTCGAATATAATTTATCAACGTGATCCCTTAAAATATTTAAAGGAATATTTGTTTGTAGAAAAGAAAATTTACACCCTAACACCCGAGGCATAATTTTAGTATGTAAAAGGAATTTACACCCCTACATTCGGGGTATGATTTCCGGTAGATTCCCGACAGAAGGGAATTTACTTTAAAAATTATAATTTAAGATTAAAAATAATACTTTGTAATAGGGACTAAAAGAAAGCGGCACCCTTAAGCTCGAGGTACGTTTTTCATGATAACCACTAAAAAATTTTAATTTAAAATTTAATTAAACAATATAAATAAATATATTTTATTCAAACATTGCATACAGAATAAAATTAAAATATACAAACATGGCATATAAAATAAAAAACATACTAACAAATATAAAAACCTCTTATATTTCATACAAAAATATTTATTATAAAAAGACCACATTAAAATAAATACAAAGATAAGGATCAAAATTTACCCTACTAGAAGCTCGAAATAAGAACTTCACCCGACCCCTAGCAGGATCTCCGCATCACCTCCTATAACTCAAAAATTGATTCGAACGAACCTCGACAAGACCTCTAATCAAATCAACTGTTTGAACCATTAAAAGGGCACTGCCCCTAAGGTTCGAAAGGGCCCTGCCCTTTTCTTGCGCCATTTCTATGGCTTCATTTGTGTGTGTTCAAAGTCAGCCTAGCCACCCCTATTTATAGTAAAAGTGGGAGGGGATGAGTCATATGGCAAGGGTGCGTGGATGTCTTGCATGGTATCCATGGTAGTTTAGGTTTTTTTTTCTTTCATTTTTTTTATAATAATAAGATTATTTATTTATTTATTATTGATTATTTTAGACCTAAAAATAAGTTACTACAAGAATATTTTTAGTAGATTTAGAATTTATGACTTAAAGAAAATTAAGGGAAAAAATAAGTAAATTAGCCAATCGTCAAATATACTTGCTCTATTAAGTAACACTTTTGTTTAAATACGAAGAAGTTGCGGAAGATAAATTAGTAATTTATGTTTGACATAATCAACATTGAAAAAAAATTACACCAAACATGAAAGGAAATTTATAAATTTTCTTTAATTGAATTTTGGATTGATACTTTATTATGTTTAAATTTAAAATTCATATTTTAATTTATTATTATTATTTAATTTTTAAAATTATGTTACAACTTATCATGATAACATATCTTCCTTTTATACTTTAAAATAATTGAGGCATTAACTATTTGGATTAACTAACTGTGTTATAACAAATTTAAATTTTTGTCAACTTAAATTACGTGAATTGAGATTCACTTGGTCTAGTGGTCAATAGTGTTCATATTATCTCATTTTGTATAAGTTTAAATCTCCTTATGATAATGTAATATTTATATTTAATAAAAAAACATGTGAATTAAATTTCTGTTTTGAGTATGGTAGGACTAAAACTCAAATTTACAAATGAAAAAGATGATTTTTTTTAACAATTTCTATCTAGAAAAGGGAAGGGGGAATGTGCTCTTAATAAATTTCGAACTCACAACAAAAAAAAGAAGAGAATGTGTCAACTGAAAGCTTTAATCACTTGCTCTAAAAATTATTAAAAAAATTAAAATATCAAAATAAAAATAAATTATATTATGGACTCTTCTTATCATATCAGCCATATCACAATTTGTAAAAATTGTTCAATTCATCAATTTTTTCATGTTACTTTTCTATTGGTTAATGACATAGAGAATGAAATAGGAATTTTCTTTTAATTGAAATCATAAAGGGTGTAATGAGGAAAGCGGTGATATAATTTTCCCAAAACAGAGTATTGCTAATGATAAAAGAATATTAAAACATGTAAAATAATTTTTTTTAGACTTAATAAGATATGACCTATATTTTAGAGGACCGGTCAATGAGTTGGTTTCGGTAAATACCTCGGAAAACAAAAGAAAAGACAACCTATTTTTCATTTTGTTTCATGTAAACTTTTTCCCACTTATCTTTTGTATTATTATGTTGTTCGTAGTTACTCATGTACTGTCATTCTTTTTTTACTGTTGCTCATATATTATGATTTCGTTTTATCTAGCACCCTAGTAGTATTTTCTATTAAAATTCATTCGGAATTTTGTGTGTGTTGTGAGTTATTTTTTTTATGAAATAGAGTGGTTGATTTTTTATTTCATGAAATATAGATATTTGAATAATCTTTTTTTATGAAAATCACCGTGTCTCTAAATCGACTTATGGAAGTCGCCGAGAATTCCCAACAACTTCATGTCAATTGTTTTGAATAATCCATCAGTTGCAAGCATTTTCTTTTCTGACAACTTCAAGCAATAAAAAAATATAAAATCGTCAGGATTTTCTAATGACTTCCACACAAGCAAATTTGCCAAAATTATTTGAACCAATAATATAATAGTGTGTCATAAAATAAAAAAAAAATCTCTAAAAAATAAATAAATAAAAACTCATAAAAAAGTAAAGAGTTGAAGCGCTCTAGATATAAGTGTTCGTAAAAACTCATAAAAAATCTCTAAAATGTAGAAAATTAAAATATAGTGCAATAATGTTACATTAATCAACAACCAACGAGTTGAGGCGTGCTAAGTATCAATATTCATAATCGAGTACCCTTAATTTCGGATATTAAAATATATGTATGTATTTCGTTCAATGATTAATAAGTACTCGTAAGTTCAGTATCCACAATTTCGGGTCACAGAGTACCAAATACAAAGTTAGAAATTAAAAGTTTGCGGATACAAGAATAAAAAAAATAGACTAAAAAATATCATCGGTAAGTTTCAATCTTTTAACTTCAAGTGGAACAAAATTATTTTTTACTTACACACCTTACCACTATAATAATAACTATTAAAACATAAAATAAATTATAACTTAGAATTATAGGGGGCAAATTTGTATTTTTTTTATAAATCTTACTTTTTAAAGTAATTCAAAAGAAAAAAATTTAAAACTTAGAAGAATGTCTGAATTCAAACATAAAGTTTAAATATAAATTACATAATCAAAAGATAAAACTTAAAAGTAAAAAGAAAAACTAAAGATAAAATGTAAAGTTATGTACTCACCATAGACTTAGAAATTATAATAAAAATATTCAGTAATGAAATATTTTAATTTTTAACTAAAAGTTTTAACAATCTAAAAATAAAAAACAAGAATATATAATCGGGCCGGGCACAACTATAATCCTAGAATTATAACCCGAGCTTAACCCGTGACCCAAAAATTTAACGGGCTGAGTACCCGATTTGAACTCTTTAAAAAAAGAAGAAGAAATACATGTTTACTTTTTTATCGGGTCACTAGGTCGGATAATTTTAAACACCATAGCACTAGGTTCCTTAAACAATGTTAGAGATTTAAATCTTAACATTGTGAATTGAGAAAACCATGTTAAAAAAACGTCCATATTGAATCCATGTAAACGTCCAAATTAGTTGTACACCGATGGTTCTTTGAAAAAATTGCACTGAAAAATGGGTGAACTATATATAAAGTCCCCTATCTGTAGGGTGTTTTTTTGTTGAGTTTCTCAACCATAAAAAAGTTACAAAATGGTTCTTTGACTTAAAAAATTAACAAGTTGATCCTGTGTTATTAAAAATTCAATGCTTATAATGCGACAGTTAACAAAAATTAGCAGAATAGCATATTTAGTTCTCTATATTTACACATTCAATCGATTTAGTCCTAATTCAAAAAAAATTAATAAATTTAGTTATCTTTATTTACTTATTCTATTAATTTGGTTGTATTATAAATTAAAAATTATTTAATATTTTTGGACAACAAATATCACTTATTGATCATTAAAATTTATACTAAATAACAAGTATCACTTATTGATTAATTCATCTGACAAAATAAATGCTAGATGGAGAGTGTTGTCAAAAATAGAGAGTTGAATAAAAAAAAAGGCTAAATTTATAGTGTAAGTAAATAAAAAGTTAAATTTATTAATATTTTTAGGGTAAAATACTTAAATCATCACTCAACTTTGCTTTATGACCTATTTTGGTCACTGAACTTTCAAAACAATCAATTTACTCATTGAATTTCTTCTGACCTATTTTGATCACTCTAAATTATTTTATTAATATTTTGATATGACATTATATATTTTATTATTATTAATATAAAAAATAATATAAAATAAAAATAAATTATATTTTATTTATTATTAGATACAAAAAAATAATTCAGAAATCAACGCTCTATTGTAACTCATAAACAACAACAGTATTACCTCTCCTTCTATTTTCAAACACCATTACCTAAACCCACCATTAAAACCTCCTTCACATTGACTGCTATAATCAAAGTCCAAATTAAAACACCATCAGGCAATGAACCCCTAAAACAAAGAAATCAACACAAAAAAGGAATAACTTTTATCTTTGATGGGTGATTTTTTAGTGATCACATAATTCATCTGTCAGTAGAGTTCGTCCGCGACAATTGGTGTTTCTATCTTTTGATCTCAACGGTGAGCAGCAACGAAATAAAAATAGGAATAACATATTTTGGTTTCGTTTCAATCAAACGGTGGTGCAAAGAGATTATAGACAAGATAATTGAAAGGTTTCAGTCGCGATTCGTGAGCTTTGGAGCATCATTTGGTAAAATGACCGTCGAATTCAGACTCAGCATATCAAGATGAATTTTTTTAGTGAAATTCGAGCTTCAATGGTCGTCTTTGACGTAAACAACGGTGGCCGAAAAAGATAGGTGTAGAGAATAAAGAACATGTTTTTTTCTAATGTCGAAGGAAATATAACTTTTTTATTTTAGATTACATTTATAATTAAATATTTAATAAAAGTAATTTTTTTATTTAAAAATTACTTTTTATATTTAATAATAATAAAATATTCTACATCATACTAGAATATTAATAAAATAATTTAGAATGATCAAAATAAATAATAAAATAAAGTTCAATGAGTAAATTGATTGTTTTAAAAGTTCAATGACTAAAATAATTCGTAGAACAAAGTTAAGTGATGATTTTAATATTTTACTCTATCTTTTAAAATTTAAAATAAAATATATAAATATAAAAAACTAAATATTATTATATCAATTTTTATTAAATTCCACGTCAAAGATAATCTCTATAGTCAGGATAATATTTATGTAATTTATCCAAAAATATAAAATAAAATAAAATAAAATAACCGCGCTAGTGGTATTGAAACCATGCCGTAAAACAAGCATTTCTTTCCAACTCGTTCTTTCTCCCTGTAGCGCATGATTAACGAGAAAGCACTCATATGGTTACGTGGCGTTCTCTGATTGGTGAATTTCGAGTAGTCGGGATTCACAGCGAACACCAACCAATAAACAAATACCCGTCTCTCTCACTAAAAAAACACACTGAGTTCTCATTTCTTTTCAATTGTTTTCCCTTTCAAAAACTGTGTTTTTTCTCTCCACAAAATTCCAAAATTTCCCCTCAATTTCTCTCTCTCTTGCTTACGAAAACACCCTATACGTATTCACTGATGCATGATCTCCCGATTCAATGCAATTTTGACCCTTAACGCTTCCGAATTCCCATCGAGTTTTACCGCAGCCTGATTTTGACTCACTGAGCTGGTTCTGGGGGGGGATTATGATGGAGGCATTGGAGAGTTCCATCAATGGCGGTGGTTTCACACAGCTACAGAGCTGCGGTGACAGTAGTGAAGAGGAACTATCGGTGTTGCCACGTCACACCAAGGTGGTTGTCACCGGGAATAACCGTACCAAATCGGTTCTCGTTGGTCTTCAAGGCGTGGTCAAGAAGGCAGTTGGACTTGGCGGGTGGCATTGGCTGGTAATTCTTTTGAATTTTTCAGTTTTGGTGGAAATGGGGGTTGGGTTTTTTTTTGTACTGGCAATTGTTTTGCTCTTTACTCTTTTTTGTTTATAATGTGGATATTTTCTTCAAGTTTTAAGTAAAATAAAATTTGATTTTCTTAAGGTAATGTGGATTCAATTTGAGCTATTTATCAAGTAACGACTTGGTTTTACTGCATTTATTCATATTTTCCCATTTTGTGATTTTTGCATTGATTTTTTCTATCTAATACAATTGCACGTCCTGCAATATAAGATTTATTTTGAATAAAACTGCAAATTTAGCTTTTTAATGTCTGCTTTTGCTTGAATTTTGATACGTTCTAATAAAAGAAATGGTTGTTTTATTATTCACAAGTTGCAAAGTTGAGGTTTGGATTTGGGGTTTGCTTGCATGTAAGTTTCTGTAACTGGATCTGGTATTTTGAAGGGGGTTTAGCATGTATTTCTACAATGAATCTCAATTTTGGGTGGTTTATTTAGTCTTCTTTTTATTTTACCATATCTTATATACTGAATTCTGATCTTGGTTCTTCCTGAATATCAATCCCTCAAGATTTTTTTTTGCTTTTCTTGAGCTACTCTGAATTTGAGTCCCTTTTCTATTCTTTTTTCTCTGCAGTTTTTGTAACTTCTATATATGAATCGCATTATTGAATATGGGATTAATTCATAGCTTTGCTGGAAATGATCATATTTTGATTCAATTCAACTACCACTTGTTTCTGTGCTGAAAAGATGGACCTTCTTTTTTCCTCCAATTAATGTTATTGCCGGTTAACTTTGACAAAACCGAAGTTTTCTCATTGTGCTATATGAGTTGTAGACATGTGTGCTTGATTTATGTTATTTTTAAAATTCTAGGTGAGCTAGTGGTTTGAAATGTAAAATTGACAATTTAAAGTCTAACCGACTATTCTATCACAATCAATAATTTCCTAATTTATTTTGGTTTGGTAGTTTCACAATCAATTGTAGACATCTGTGCTTGATTTATCTTCCCTGCCTATTATTTCTTGCCAAATATCCACTTTTGGGAGCATTGTATTAAACATTTACTTTGTAGTTGATGGTGATATTTGTTTGTCCAACTAATAAAATCGCAGGTTCTTACAAATGGCATAGAAGTAAAGTTACAGAGAAATGCCCTCAGTGTGATTGAAGCTCCCACTGGTAATGAAGACGACGTCGACCTTGAATTCGGAAACATGCAGTGCAATGGATCAGACATGGGTGAACTCACTTTTCCTCTTTATTTTAAATATTGCATATTCCTCGCAATTTTTTAAGGTTGGATTGTTATGCCGTTTCGATCGAAAAACAATCCTCTAGAGAGGGTCAATCATCTGAGTCTAAATTCACTTGTGTCTATTTCCTTTTTGGGCATATATGGGTGGGTTATTTTTCATCAGTAGAAAAGATATTTTCTTGTGCTGACTTTGGGATACCTTTAATATTTTGTGGTGAAATGCCATGCCTTGGAAGGGGAGTGCTATGGTAATGTGTGATGGCTTTTGATTTCTAATGATACTTAATGTTGTGATTAACTACTCCAATACTTAATACTTCTGATATGGTGGTTTGGATGATAATATTCTCTGGTGAAAAGTAGTTGAGGTTGGTGCATAGGATCCATTGTGTCTTCACCTTTAACTTTTACTATTTCTAAAAGCTCCATTGTCTCTTTTTTATTGGTCCCACCATGCTTTTCTTTTCTTAATCCTGCTTGTTCCATCTCTCAATCCCCAGCATCTGATGACACTCAAAAGTCCTATAGATCGAGGCATAGATCACATAAATCAACGGGGTCTTCTCACAAGACTATGAGCAGGTCTCTTTCTTGTGACTCACAGTCAAAGAGTTCTGTTTCCACACCCCGCGGTTCCACGGTACATAGTTTTTAAAAGTCTTTTTTTTCTTGTATAGTTTTTGATATCACGTGTTACCAATAATAAGCTATTGCAAAAGTATGTTAGCCATCTATTTTTGCCTAATTAAGGTTTATTTTTTTCATAATATCTCCTCTATAGAAAGTTGACCTCAGTAAACTTGAGATGGCTGCTCTATGGAGATATTGGCGACACTTCAATCTTGTAAGTTCCTCCCATTGAAACATTAAATAGAAGTAAATTACCAGCACAGCCTTTAGTGCGTATATAACTGAAGAAAAAAGAGTTAAACATCGTTGCTTTTGCTATTTCTAGGTGGATGCCAGTCCCAATCCCTCAAAAGAGCAACTAGTTGATATCGTTCAGAGGCATTTCATGTCACAGGTAACTGAACTGCAATAGCTGCTCTTTGGTAATTTTCTTCTTTGCCTTTTTAGGTTGCAGTACCAACTTTGTTTAACCGGTTGAATTCCCTTGGAAGTGAAAACAAAATTGTAGTTTATTAAGACAGTTAGTTTCTATTTATTAATTCAGTTGTATATTAGTTTTTCACTTCCTTTTGAATAAGAATGAGATTTATCAGCTTCTGAAAAAAAAATCTGATTATGCGATACACTTACCTTCTGTTGGTGTAGCAAATGGATGAGCTGCAGGTGATCAAGGGGTTTGTTCAGGCTGCAAAGAGATTGAAGACCGTTTGTAAATGACACGGAGGAGAGTGATCAGACCGGCTTTCGAGTTTGGTTACCAATGCCAGAACGCTAACAGATACTCGGTATTCCTAACATTCCTCTTCCCCCTGGCACTTGGTAGTGATATCTGTAACATATGTGTTTGTGGATCGTTGATCCTTGTTAGTAGGTCCGTATCTTATTTCGAGCTATAGAGGTTCAGTTCCATTTTGGTAGAGTAGTTAGTGTAGATATAATCCAGAACTTGGTTAGGAGACCTCTAAGAAGTCCCTTTGTGGCTTCCTTTCTAAAGCTTGCTTGAATGTACTTATGACTTGGGGAAGTGGATATCTTGAAATGTATATATTCTTATTTATAAATATAACCCCTGCCTACATCTTTTAAATGGGAGAAATATTTGGTAAAGGGGGGGGGGGGGGGGGAGCTTGATTCCGAAAGATGGAAATGAAGGATACACGTTTTTAAAATTCTGAATAATTGCTATCAGAATGCACCATGTTTTTGTGTTTCCATTTTAGCTTTACAAAGATGTCATATTCATGGCTGCATAGTCCTTACCTGTAAGAAAGATATGAGTGTCAACTTGGGACCCCTGCCAGTCCTTGAAGTTAGAATCTGAGATTATAGATATCGAAATTCAAGCTCCGAAACTTATTAGATATCATCTTGATAAAAAAAAAAACTTATTAGATATCATTATCTTCAAGGATAGTCATTTAAGGTTTAGAGTTAATGGATCATTACAGAATACAGCTACGAATACAATAAATTAGGAATGGCTTTTTCTTGAAGAAAAGAAGCATGCAGTTTCACATACACTAATAAATTTGTGCGTTGTTGGACTGCTGTGGGATCATTTACCTCTTTTGCTGTTTATTCCCAATGTTTAATCATGTATTACTCATATTACTAACTGTACTAGCCTTGAAAATAAAGTCCAGACTGGCAACAAAAAAGCAAATTTGACTCTATTGTTGCTTTTTCCTAAAAAGAAAACTTAGATTGGAGGCAAGAAATCAACAAGACATTATCAGATTCGACAATGATCCTATCTAGAGGTGGTAAACGGGTTGTTTGAGTCATTTCAAGTCTGACTAAATTCAGTTTCGGTTCGGTTTTACTTCGGGTCTATGGTGATTCAGGTCATATTGGGTCGGTAAATATAGGGTTGGTTGCTTTTAGTTCGGGTTAATAGGAAATCGATCGGTTTTTTATTCAAGTCAACCTTTGGATCGGTCAGTTTCAATCGGGTTTTCAGGTTGGGTCAATTTTTTACACCCCTATACATGACTTTTTGGTGAGTTGTGCAGTAGTTCACATCTTTCTTTATTTTGGGTTGCTTTCAGTTCTGGTCTATTCGATTTGGTTGAAAATTGGATTGGGTCTATTTCAGTTCAACTAAGATTCAAATCGGTTTCGGTTTGATTTATTTCGAGTTGATATCATGTCTAGGTAAGTTTTACTAGGTCTAATACTATCCCATTCGAGTAGCAAGGCTGCAACAAGTCCCAACTTACAGGCAATGTAAGTTTTACTAGGTCTAATACAATCATCCATGTTACTTTCTTTCTTCACACTCCTTGTGCAAAGGAGAAAAAAAAATAAAATATGCTCGCATATTTACCGTTCTTGTCTATACCTATAGGCTTCATGTCCAAAATGTTGCTCAAATGTCTCTGATAAGGAAAACTAATAATTGGCAAGAAAAAAACTTAACACTTGTCAAAGTTAACAAATTGTTCAGTTGCACATCCGAATCTTTCAAGAACCTTCAAATACATTCACAATTTCACAAATTTAATCGAAAATCTTAAATCTTATGTTAAAATTATAAATTTATGGTATTAATCTTTCAAGAAAATGATTATTTCTTAGCGTAAAACTCTTTGACGGAGAATGAGAAAAAAATAAGTTAACATATTTCTTGGGACCAATACCAAATTATAAATACATCTTATGTTATCTACACTTTTATTTTTATGACACTTTAATACCCATGACACGACTAACATAATTGGTCACTTAATTTTGTGTCATACTTTATAATAGCATCATACATTTTACATATATGCTCACAATTGCGGATTTTAATCCAACAATATCCGGGCAACATATGTTTCCTGATAAATGTACAACATTGTGAGCTCAAAAGTTTGCTATTATATAATATGTATTTTATAACAATCTCGTCCATCAACTTATCCATATAGAATCAAAGCAGCCTTTGCCATATCAATCATGAATAGACCAATCAACGGTCACATATACAAATATAGTCGAATGACATATATCAATCATAGATGCGTAGCATGGAAAATTACATAAAATGTGAACCGAACATGTCTATTTTTAACTGGTCCTCTTAAATTTTAGTGAGATCAAACTTTACTTAATTCAGAGTGTGCATAAACCAAAAAATTTTATTTTTATAAAAAATAATCTTAAAATATATCCTTAAACCGAAGTAACCGAAATTGTGTCTAAACTGAATGAGCATTTTTCAAAATTACAAACTCTCACTAAAATTGTACATCCTTAAATAACATTACACCGATATGAGTAGTGTGCTCATTAAAGACTTAGGTGATAGTTTCTTAATAAGTGCGCAATTATGAAGTTTGTACCAGCATGCTCTATAGACACACAACCACCATGAATTTTTTTTAAAATTTAGGAACTTATATTTATGTGTTTCAAATTTGAAGTGTTCCTATTGTTTATGGAGTAAATGAATGCATATATTGTCACAAAATAATTGAAGTGGTCTTTCTATTCAATCTATAATTAACAACCTATGTGACAAAATTCTTTTGCATCAATATTCTAATAGAATCGAAGTCCGCAAACTTCATGATCTCTAACTTACCAAAACTCCGATATGTGAGCATGTAATTTTTGTTCTCTAAAAATATCTCATAACCGTATTGGATGTTATCCAATAGTTAATACTAGAATTGTTTAAATATCTGTCTAACATTCTAGCAATACACGCAATATCCAAACGCATACATACTTAAACATAAATTAGATTCTCAATAGCTTATACATATGGAATCATTTGTATTTTTTTAAATTTCAAGATTACTTTCAAGACATTGAGTAAAATTAAATTTGTTTTCTTTAGTAATATGAGTATCACTTGGTTTACTCTCACTTAACTTGTAGTATATACAATTGTTAACTAAATTTATCACAAAACCAAATGAGATCATCATTATCAAATTTGTAATATTATTAATGAGAGTCCTACTTAAGCTCATAGATAAATTTCTTTAATTTACATATTATTGATTTTGTATTATAAAATAATTCTATGATTGTACCATATAAATAATTTCATCAATGTCGCCATTGAAAACACAAACTTAACACCCATCTAATATAGCTTAAGGTTAAAATAAAAAAACAAGAGTCATAATTATCTTAAAATGGTATTTTAATAAATTTGGAGAAAAAGTTTCTACAAAATCAATATCTTCTTTTAGACTATATCCTTTAAATACAAGACATGCCTTGTACTTATCTACATTATTATTTACATCCCTTTTGATTGTAAATATTATTTTACAATCAATTGGTTTGCATCTTAAGATAATGGGATAACTTTCTAAATTTTATTGTCTTGCATAAAATTATACTATTGTTGTATGACATCAATCCACTTTTGAGAGTTAAAACTTTTTATAACTTGATAAAAAATAATTAATTCGTTTTTATTTCATTATTATCTTTATTTTCTTGAAGAAATATAATATAACAATTTAGAATAATATTTCTTCTTTCTTTCGCGGACTTCTTTTTTTGATAAAAGAGAACTAAACAACCTATGGTTATGCTGTAGCTTCTTGAGCCTCCAGCGACAGCAGCGCTGCAACCTCCAATGGAGGATCCTCGAACAAATGAGCACCAATAGGGCCACCACGAGCCAACCTCGCCAATGCATCCGCAATCTTATTCGCGCTACGCCGGACATGCCTGATCCTAACATCCCACCGATAGGCCAAAACCTTTTGAAACAATTACTTTATCTTGATTACGAGTTATTTAACATTGTTTTGATGAGGTACTTGATTCACTTCTTAATTAATAATAAGTGTGAAAACTTAAACATCGTCAAAAGTGATATTGAAAATTAAATTATAATCTAATTCTTCTTCAATAGCAATGTATTTATCCTTATTTTTCCATCCAAACTCAACATCCTAAAAATATTATAGATCTACCCTTAAATAATTCATAATTGTGGGGTTATAAAACTTACAACCCATGGATCACTCAAAATAACTGAAGTAGTTGCTCGCTTTTGAACCTTAATTTCTTCACATATGTCCTAACTTATACAAAAAAATTAATATTTTGTAACTTATTGTTGTTTCTTTTGAGTAGGACTCTGAGCAACTTTATTTTAATATTTTCTTTTATTACCCTTATTTTTAGAGACACTAACTAAATGAGCATTAATTAAATGAACACTTTTACACTTGTAATACTTCAAAAAAAAATTCTATTGAACACGATGAGAAATAAGCCCAATTAAAGTCTATTTCTCCTTTTTGACAGTTGTAACTGATTTTAAATTGGTTAAACTGAATAAGAAACGATACCAAAATTATAAAGACAAACAATTGTTAAAGAGTTTGATTTTATGTGCCTTAGATTTTGAAACAATATTAAAAAATTTCATAATCTACTCTCTCATGTTTCCTTGACCCAAATACTGTAGGTAAGTGTCTTTTTTATTCCTTGAAATTTAGTTTCACTAAACATCAGTGTAGAATGTATATTAACAGATATTGTAACAGAAAAAGATAAATTAACTAAACATAGAACACAAATAAATAAAATAAAAACAAGCTCACCTAAATATTCGTAAGTAAATAAATAAATTTAAAATAATAGCTAGTTCCCTCAAGATATCAAGCACAACATTAATATTAAGTCTTTGGACAGTAATATTAACTGTAAGTCGTACTCTTGTTGTAGCAATCAAACATTGATAATAAACTATGTCAAACAATAGATTAATCTTTGGACTAATATATTGCTTACATAAAATATCTTATAATTGTCACACATTTGTCACCACAGTTGTCGTTATAATTCCGCCAAATATTAACTTTTCTTTGGGTCAATTAATAAACGCATGAATTACAAAAACCCATAATCATCTTGATATTTAAATAAATTAATCTAAACAAAAATTGTCACTTTGGTGACATTATGTTTCAATTAATCCATTAAAATATTAGACATCTGAAGCCAAAATACGAATTTATTTATTTTAAAATACTTTCCTTAATTTTATCTTTTAATTTATAGGTAAACATCATATCAAGATACTGGCACTCCATTAATATTTCATCTTTGGACAAAACATTAACTTGCATGTGATATTTTGGTATAGTAATCAAACATTGATAATAAGAACATGTCGTAAAACTGAATAATTATCACATGCTTATTATCATAGTTGCACATGTAACAATATCAACTATTAATCTTCATTTGGGTCGATTAATATTAACATAAGCTAAATTACATGCGCGAGACCTTCTATATTTTAAAATAAAATAATTTCCACAATAGATGTCACTTTGGTTATTTAATGTTTCAATTAATTTATCTCAAAATATATAATATAAATATGCAGATATTCAAATTTAAAATTTTGTAACAGTCAAACTGAAATTTTTGATAACACTTAAGTTTCTAAAATAATTTAAAATAAGATTGTCTAAATAAAGCTATCGAAGGTTAAAAAAACTAAAATCTTTGACTATTTTTCATCCTTAAACATGCATTTACAAAATTTTCGCCATAAACATAAAGACAAGGTTTATAAATCATAAACTAAATGCATTTAATCCTTAACTTTATAATTCATCAAAATTGAAATTTTGATAATCAATACCTTAGCTAAAATTCGAAATTAAAGTATCTCAAATAATTATAACAATCATTTGTATGCAACCTTATTTACTAACCGGTAGTCATCAAATTTACTAATTAGCACCATTAATCTTCATTAACACAACAAAAAAACATGAACTTTCTGTTACTAAACACACAACACAAAACTTGATTAAAGTCATAACTTGTATATTTAGTTCTCGTGTAAATGAAGACTTCAACGGATTCAATTGTAATTATACATGCAATAAATTCCTAATATTTAGATCCATAATAATCAAAACTAAAATTTGATGGAATTAAATGGAATATATATTTTAATATGTATACATATACAATTGATAAAATCCAGTGTAGGCTTAGTTCCAAATCCAAAGAAAAAACGAAATATGTTGCTTAATTTAAAAGCAAACACCTTTTCTCACCATCTAAAATTTATTGTTCCCAATTGTTTACCAAATATGGACGACAATAAAGTTTCACAATAACCCAAATTCATAAAAAAAACTATACGGCAACATTCATAAAAAAGCATACACCAACCCATAATGATTCAACACCGTATATAAGGGTTCATAAAAAAACCCTAAAAATATAATATTGTAATAGAAACACTTAATTAATATACTGAATTCCTTAAACCATACGAATGAATTAATCTAAAAACAATAAAAAAACTATTGGGTTCCAAATGATTTAACATGGCGATTTTTTGATGCCACTTGTTAGAACCAAACTATAAATTAATATGAAATCTAACTCAAGATCTATTATGTCAAATCATCAAAAACAATAAACTTGCAACACTCGTGTTTTGGGCCTAGGAGTTAACCGGGTTTACGGTTCGAGTCAAATAAAACTTAATTTAATCAATTCAACTTAAATAGTGACCTAATTGAGCTTTAATAAAGAGGGAGTGACTTATATTGCGATTTGACCTAAAACTTTCAAAAGCAAGACCACTTTATTAAAAAAAAAAGTTGTTTTCCTCCCTTTCCCCTCCCCCTTTTCACGTTGGAAACCATTTCCCCTCCCCAAACCCTCTCAAATATCAAAGTTACTATTCCATCAATTTGCTACTTGATTTCAACACCATTTTCAAAGGTAATTACGTTTTTTTTAATCTCCTATTTATCCTCTATTTATACATAGTCTTAGATTTCAAAAATATGGGGTTTTGGAAATTAGGGTTTATATTAAAGTTTGGGTTTTTAAGGGAGTTTTCCAATTTGTTTTGATAAATTGAGTTGGGGCTTTAGCTAATCATGTTAAAATGTGTAACATATATCAATTTGGTTGAATTTAGATGAAAATTCGTAGTGGGTCCTTAGGACAAATTTTAAGGTATTAAAATTTGAGTTTTTGGTGGGTTTAAGGTTGAAATTGGAGAGATGTTGGTCTACCTATGTTATGAGGGTGTTTTGGGATGTTTTGAAGGTCATTTGGGTGTTTGGAAATAAGTGTTTCAGCCAAGGGTTGTTGGAGTACGAATTTGGGTTATTTGGGGATTTATCTTGGTTGGAAAATTGTGGATGGAGTTGGTTGAATGCAAGGTTCTGTGATTATTGAATGTTAGCATTGATTTTGGTTATCGGTTGTGTTTTTGGTTGGCTAAAAGCAAGAGGAATCGTTGAAGGAGCTTTGGGACCGAATCCGGGTTCGTAGGAGGATTGGTTCGAATTGCTAAGGAAGGGCGGTGAGTGGTCTTAACTTGTTTTAAAGTTTGGTTCGAGCATGAGTAGTGTGTGTGTGTAAAGTGTGCTTGGTAGGCCACTTCCTTATGACCCAAGTAGTTAATTTAGTCTTGTTTTCCTTAAATGCCAATGTGCTTAATGACTATGCTCTTGTACTTGTGATTATATGGTGCATGTATATATATATATCATGATGTGGATATATGTGATGAGCATGAGTGTGGTTGATGACGATAATTGGCACTAAAATAATTACCGGTTGTAAATGATCGATCATTAGGATAGTGTGCACACAAATTGAGTCAAAACGTACGTGACCTTGATGGCGCTAAGTCATCAAGGAGGAGTACGGTGATGTAACATTCCACCGGAAGTTTTTATTCATTTCTACGGGATGATGAGTGGAATCTCATCCGTAGGGCATGTGGCAATGAGTGGAATCACGCACATGCAAGGTCCGGTGATGAGTGTAATCCCACCGAGGTAAAGTGTTGTTGAGGTTTAAATCCGCACGATCGGGGTAATTAAAGTGGCCAATTAACTTGTTCATATATGGTGATGTATAGTTGTGTTATATGTGTTGCTACATGACGTTGATATATGAGATTTGAGCTTGTTAGGAATGAGAGACCATATATGCCACTTGAAAGAGTAGCTAGTTCTACTTGATTTTATGCCTATGCTTGATGTATGTAAGACTAGGATTAACATGATTGAACCCTGCATTGTTGATGTTTTTCGTTTTAGAGCACCCTCACTAAGCTTATAGCTTACGCTCTCAATGTTCAACAATGCAGATCATTGGCGTGGTGTTAGCTCGAGGCAAGGCAAGAAGGGCTTTCCAAGTTTGTGGCTCAAGTACGGTTAACAATTTCGTATTAGTTAGCAATGTGGCAAAGATCTTTGTATGAGCTTGTATGACTCATTTTGTAACCCCCTATTTTGACATAAGGGTTTATAACATCTTGAAAATGACAATTTAAAAAACTTTTCCCTCAAGTAAGATTGTTTATAAAAATTATGCTGAAATTATTATTCAATTATAAAAGATATCCTTAAATGTTTCATAGTAAAACAAACATGCTAAAATTGTTTATCAAACCCAAAAACAATAAATGTCCAAAGTCCACTTTTACAACCAAATCCGAAAATACTTAAATAAATAAATATAAGTCTAGAACAAAATGTACTGATAAATAGTATCAAATAATGTTCGAACGAGATCCTCCAAGTACCGAAACCTAAGTCTGGGAATCTGAAACAGATACTAAGGGGGAGTCAGCTATAAAGCTCAGTGTGTCTCTAAAGTGCATAACAAAAGTCAATCCAACAGTCAAACAACATATCACGAAATTTACAGATATTCCGAAGTATACAAGTAGAGCATACAAATATCATGACATGACATGCACCCAACTACATCACCGTCCGAAGAGTAAGGTTCCCCTGAACCACTCTACACCTCAACACCATGTCCGAAGCAGAACTCATCCCGAAGGATGGAACTACTGATCCGAAGCGAAGTTCAACCCGAAGGATGAAGTCGCTGAGCTTCCTCCGTACAATATCCCAACCCAATGATATGACATGTAATCCGATTTCAGAGTCCGAATGCAATCTTGTTAAAAACTAAGATGCATGTACATAATAATCCGATTCCGATATGTGTTACATAACATGATCATAGCACCCGAGTATACATTATTTATCAGATAACAGAGCAGAATGACATACATACGAGTCATGCAATATTTATCTTATAACAGGGCAGAATAGCATACAAAATATTTCTCAATCAACCGAGCAGGATAACACAGAATATTTCTCATACAAATCACACAATTAGGTAACACGTACACGTAGCACAGACAGAGAACACACCTTAGGCAGCTAAATAGTCAACGTCGATAGTGACGTCTCCCACGCTCAGCTCTAGCGGAAGGTCGAACAGAATCAGCTCCTAAAACAAGAACACTATATAAGACTTTCTACTATGCCACATTCGAATATTTACGCTTAACAGAACACTTACTAGCAGATCTCGAAGACTGTGCCACCGGAGGTCTGCCTGGCGGAGGAGGAGGTAAAATCTCGTGGTCAGAATCCACGTCACCTGAACACAAACAACCGAGTCAAATTCCGATGCAACACTTACAAAAATCTGAGCTTAACATAAAAACTTGATCCAAAAAGCATTTCGGGTTCAAATTTGAAGAAACGGACAGCGACAACGGAACCGGAACGTCGAAAAACTTTAGAGTGGACTCAGCCGAAAAAGTCAACCAAAAGTCATCGCTGACATCATCAATGACTGCGATGACGTCATCATTGACTGCATCAACACTGCAACAGCAGATGACATCATCGTTGCATCAGCACTGCAACAGCGGATGACGTCATCGTTGCATCAGCCCACTGGTCCGGTTCGGTTCAGCCCAGCCGTTCGGTTCACCAATACAACCGGTCCGATTTATATCCAACAGCCACCCAACTCATCCAAACCCTAATCCCCAATTTTAAGAACCCTAACACCACACCCCCGGCAGCGGCCGACTACCCACGACGCGACCCCAACGACGGCCACGACCCCCCGATAGCGGCCAACACAACGACCAACAGGCCGGCAACGACAAACCCGAAGCCCAACCACGACTCACCTAATCTCGGACGGACATGACGCGCGCGCAAAGGACGACGACGACACAGGCAGAGAATGGCGACGGTAGTTCTTAAAGGAACTCAAACGTTTCCGATGGTAATAGCGGCGACAGAACGCGACCACGACGGTTCTCGATCCGTCTCCAAGAAGAACAACACGCGACGAGTGACAACGGCCGAGTTTTGTTCGCGCGGTGACGACAAGCACTCCACTGGCCTCGAACCGTTTGAACGGCGATGAAAGCCCCTTGACCGGAGCTTCGACGGAAAAACGGGGAATGGTTTACTAAAACTTTGTAATATTTTATTAATATTTTATTAGAGATAATGAGATGGTGAGCGGCGCATATAACATGAATCAGACCAAAGGAGTGTTTACCCTAGACAAATGGGTAAATCACAGAATAAGGGTCCCTATTTATACCCGCCTAACAATTTATCCGCCAAACTCTTAATTTTATTCAATTTGATCCCCATTTTAGATTAGGTTAAATTCCGATTTTCCCCCAAATTCTGGGGTTTCCAATTGGGAATTCTCACAATTAGGGATTTTAAAATTAGGGCTAAAATGGGGTGTTACAACTCTCCCCCCGTAAAAAGAAATTTCGGCCTCGAAATTTACCTGGAGCAAACAAATGCGGATACTGAGCTTTGATGACAGCTTTGGGCTCCCAGGTAGCCTTATCATGACTGCGACCACGCCACAAGACTTTGACCATCTTAATGGTCTTCCTTCTGAGAACTTTCTTATCCTGAGCAAGAATCTTGATAGGCTCCTCCTCAAAGGGTAAATCAGGACGAATCTCATTCTCCTCCACAGGTAAAACATGAGACGAATCAGCATGATAGCGTCTCAACACAGAAACATGGAAAACATCATGAATGCGCTGAAGCTCTGGTGGTAACTCAAGCTGATAAGCAACAGGTCCAACCCAACGAAGAATCCGATAAGGACCAATATAACGAGGACTCAACTTGCCCTTCCGACCAAACCGAAGTACCTTCCTCCAAGGAGATACTTTCAGGAAAACCTCATCACCAACCTCAAACTCAAGATCTCGACGTCTCAAGTCAGCATAAGACTTCTGTCTGTCAAAAGCAACCTTAAGCCGGTCTCGAATCAATCTAACTGTCTGCTCGGCCTCACGAATTAGGTTTGGTCCCAACAATCTATGCTCATTAAGTTCAGTCCACCCAATCGGTGATCTACACCTACGCCCATACAGAGCCTCATACGGTGCCATTTTGATACTGGCCTGGTAGCTGTTATTATATGCAAACTCTGCGAGCGGCAAGAAATCCTCCCAACTACCACTATAATCGAGAACACAACCTCTCAACATGTCCTCAAGAATCTGAATCACACGCTCGGACTGCTCGTCAGTCTACGGATGATAAGATGTACTGAAGTTCAACCGAGTACCCAAAGCAGAGTAAAGTGCTTTCCAGAACTTCGCTGTAAACCTCGGATCACGATCAGAAATAATCGATAGCGGTACCCCATGAAGTCGAACGATCTCAGAAATATAGACCCGAGCCAACTTATTCAAAGGATAGTTGACTCGAACCGGAATGAAATGAGCAGACTTAGTCAAACGGTCCACTATAACCCAGACGGAGTCCTTCTTGGACGGAGTCATCGGAAGACCACTGACAAAATCTATAGTCACACGCTCCCACTTCCACTGAGGAATCTCGATGTGCTGAAGCAACCCAGATGGACGCTGATGCTCTGCCTTGACTCTCTGACAAGTCATACACTTAGACACAAACCCGACAACATCCTGCTTAAGACCCTTCCACCAATACCTCTGACGAAGGGTTTTATACATCTTATCACCACCAGGATGCATAGAGTATGGGCTATCATGTGCCTCACGAAGAATAACTTGTTTCAACCCAGATTTCCTCGGAATACAGTACCGACCTCGGAAACACAAAACACCATCCTGATCAATAGTATAATCCACAGATGTACCCTCAGAAACCTCTCTGATACGATGTATAAGAAAAGGATCCGTAGGCTGCTCAGCTCAAATATCAGATATCAGCGTAGGAATGACCCGAAGTTCTGCCATCAAACTACCATCCTCAAACAAACTCATCCGAGCAAACAAGGTCCTCAAATCTGAGATAGCATTACGACTCAAGGCGTCGACAACCACGTTCGCCTTTCCCGGGTGATACTCTATCTCACAGTCATAATCCTTGAGAAGCTCCAACCAGCGACGCTGTCTAAGATTCAACTCTTTCTGTGTAAGAAGGTATTTTAGACTCTTGTGATCGATGAAGATATAGCACTTCTCTCCGTAGAGATAGTGTCTCCAGATTTTCAGAGCAAAGATCACAGCAGCAAGCTCCAAATCATGGGTAGGGTAGTTACACTCATGCACTTTCAACTGACGAGATGCATAGGCCACTACCTTTCCCTCCTGCATCAGAACACATCCCAATCCTGTGTGAGAGGCATCACTGTATACCGTATAGGCCTTCCCAGGCTCAGGCTGAATCAGAACCGGTGCTTCAGTCAACACGGTCTTAAGTTTCTCAAAACTGGTCTGCTGAGCCTCAGTCCAGACAAAAGGAATATCCTTCCTCAGAAGTTTAGTCAGAGGAGCTGCAATAATCGAGAAACCTTCTACAAACCTCCGATAATAGCCAGCTAAACCCAAGAAGCTTCGAATCTCAGGAACATTCTTGGGCTGCTTCCAACCCAAAATAGCCTCAATCTTCTTTGGATCAACTTGAATACCATTAGCAGAAACCACGTGTCCCAAGAAGGTAACCTCGGTCAACCAGAATTCACATTTACTGAACTTTGCATACAACTGCTTCTCACGCAAAGTCTATAGGACAACCCGGAGATGTTTCTCATGTTCTGCCTCCGATTTAGAATAAACCAGTATGTCGTCAATGAAAACCACCACGAACTGGTCTAGATAGGGTTGAAACACTCTGTTCATCATATCCATAAAGGCTGCAGGGGCATTAGTTAATCCAAACGGCATCACCAGAAACTCGTAATGACCATAACGAGTCCGAAAAGCGGTCTTGAACACATCAGAATCCTTAACCTTGAGTTGGTAATAACCCGATCTCAGGTCTATCTTAGAGAATACTGTAGCTCCTCGGAACTGATCGAACAAGTCATCAATACGAGGAAGTGGGTATCTGTTCTTGATCGTCAGCTTGTTCAGCTTCCGATAATCAATACAAAGCCGAAGTGATCCGTCCTTCTTCTTCACAAACAAAACAGGGGCTCCCCAAGGAGAAACACTAGGTCGGATGAAACCCCTATCCAACAACTCCTGCAACTGAATCTTCAATTCTTTAAGCTCTTTCGGAGCCATCCTGTAAGGAGCCATAGAGGCAGGAGCTGTACCCGGATATACATCTATGCCAAACTCAACCTCGTCACGTTTTGGCGGTACCCCTGGCAATTCCTCCGGAAAAACATCTGGAAAATCCCTAACCATCGGGATCTTATCCAAACCAGAATCTGACTGCCTCGAGTCAAGAATATAAGCAAGATAGGCAGTAGCCCCATGTCGAATCATCTTTTCTGCTTTGAGAGCCGAAACAACATTGGTCATATAACCTCTATGCTCTCCAACCATAATCACCTCGCACCCATCTGAGGTTTTCAGAGTCGCCCTTTTCTTTTCACAATCTAAATGGACTCGATGAGCGGATAACCAGTCCATTCCAAGAATAAGGTCGAACTCTTTGAAAGGTAGCTCCATCAAATCGGCGGAGAATATTTTCCCTTGAATCTCCAAAGGGCAATTCTTGTACACCTTGGTAACCTTGACATGATCACCCACTGGACTATAAACGGAAACTGCGTTCCCAGTATTCTCAACCGGAATTTCAAGTCCCCCAAATACCGAACTCGCAACATATGAATGGGTAGAACCAATATCTAATAAAGCAAAATACGGAATAGAGTGGATAGAAAATGTACCAGCAATAACATCTGGCTCATCACGATCCTCATGTCTCCTGGTAGCATAAACCAAACCTGGCTGTCTCACCCCGGATCCAGCTGATCCTCCACTCTGAGCTGGCCTACCTCTACCAGCAGAACCTGTAAAATCGGGTCTACCTCGACCTCTACCCCTAGCAGGAGTCTGTACTGATGCATGTGATGGAGTCGTCATATGAGCTGACGGAGGTGCATGCGAACAATCTCTGAAAATATGATCAAAAGACCCACATCGAAAACAAGCCCCGGACTGTCTCCTACACTCCCCAGAATGCCATTTCTTGCAGAAAGAACACAGTGGTGGCCCCCGCGTGCTAGACGATCCTCCAACACTAGAAGTCGGAACAGCAGTGGTCACTGGTCTGGCTCTGGAATAACTCTGATAGTCACTCTCATCTCTTGCCCACTTCCTGGTCTGGCTACCCTGACTATACTGAACTGTCGCGGTCGACTGCCTCTTACCCCGATCCATACCATGAGACTCAGCTTGCCTCAACTCTGCAGCCCTAGCTCGCAAAGTAATAGCCTTGTACTCTTTGTCCAAATGTAAAAACACCAGTCTTGATTGAAGGTCGCAGACCCTTCAGAAACCAGCTGCACTTTTCTTCCTCTGTAGTAACTAACCCCGGGACGACACTTGGATAGATACTCAGCCCCAACATATCTGTCTCGGAAGGCCTGACGAAAATGATCCCAAGTGATCCGACTAGCAGAAATAACGGTCTTCTCAGCTTCCCACCAGTTCAGGGCTTCACCCTTCAATAAAGATACAACAGCTCTTAATTTTCTGTCGGCAGGGTAGTCAATCTCATCAAATAACTGCTGTAACTTCTTCAACCAATACTCAACGTCAGTTGGGTCTGCAGCCGTCTTACCATCAAACATCGACATACCAGCAGACAAAAACTCGTCAGATATAGGTCTCCTAGAACCCTGTCGAAGATACTCAAGAAGCTCCAAATGCACTGCAGCAACATCAACTCCAGCAGTCTCACTGTTACCGGCTGCACGGGGACCATCACTCTGAGTCTGCTGATCAGGGTGATCGATTTGTTGACCACTCGTATGAACCTCATGCTGCTCCTCAGCCTGCTCATACATTGGGTCCTCCTGATGTGGTGGCGAATGCTCAGGAGGATTAACGTCACTCGTATTAGCAGCGGTACGACCTCGTCCACAGCCTCGACCTCGACCGGTCGTAGCTCTAGTACTCCTACGGGGTGACATAGTAGTCTATCTACAAAAGAAGAGTCCTAAAGTCAAAATTGGTACTTGGAGACTATAATTAAAACATATATTACTTTTTAAAAATCCGGACATTTATCTGAAAATCTCGTAATTTCCGAAAACATTTACTATGCATGCATTTTTTTTTTGAAAACTTTAAAATCAAATTTTTATCGAGCCTCACAGGCCGAGGGGTGTAACCTAGGCTCTGATACCACTAAATGTAACCCCCTATTTTGACCTAAGGGTTTATAACATCTTGAAATTGACAATTTAGAAAAATTTCCCCTCAAGTAAGATTGTTTATAAAAATTATGCCGAAATTATTATTCAATTATAAAAGATATCCTTAAATGTTTCATAGTAAAACAAACATGCTAAAATTGTTTATCAAACCCAAAAACAATAAATGTCCAAAGTCCACTTTTACAACCAAATCCGAAAATACTTAAATAAATAAATATAAGTCTAGAACAAAACGTACTGATAAATAGTATCAAATAATGTTCGAACGAGATCCTCCAAGTACCGAAACCTAAGTCTGGGAATCTGAAACAGATACTAAGGGGGAGTCAGCTATAAAGCTCAGTGTGTCTCTAAAGTGCATAACAAAAGTCAATCCAACAGTCAAACAACATATCATGAAATTTACAGATATTCCGAAGTATACAAGTAGAGCATACAGATATCATGACATGACATGCACCCAACTACATCATCGTCCGAAGAGTAAGGTTCCCCTGAACCACTCTACACCTCAACACCATGTCTGAAGCAGAACTCATCCCGAAGGATGGAACTACTGATTCGAAGCGAAGTTCAACCCGAAGGATGAAGTCGCTGAGCTTCCTCCGTACAATATCCCAACCCAATGATATGACATGTAATCCGATTTCAGAGTCCGAATGCAATCTTGTTAAAAACTAAGATGCATGTACATAATAATCCGATTCCGGTATGTGTTACATAACATGATCATAGCATCCGAGTATACATTATTTATCAGATAATAGAGCAGAATGACATACAGACGAGTCATGCAATATTTATCTTATAACAGGGCAGAATAGCATACAAAATATTTCTCAATCAACCGAGCAGGATAACACAGAATATTTCTCATACAAATCACACAATTAGGTAACACATACATGTAGCACAGACAGAGAACACACCTTAGGCAGCTAAATAGTCAACGTCGATAGTGACGTCTCCCACGCTCAGCTCTAGCGGAAGGTCGAACAGAATCAGCTCCTAAAACAAGAACACTATATAAGACTTTCTACTATGCCACATTCGAATATTTACGCTTAACAGAACACTTACTAGCAGATCTCGAAGACTGTGCCACCAGAGATCTGCCTGGCGGAGGAGGAGGTAAAATCTCGTGGTCAGAATCCACGTCACCTGAACACAAACAACCGAGTCAAATTCCGATGCAACACTTACAAAAATCTGAGCTTAACATAAAAACTTGATCCAAAAAGCATTTCGGGTTCAAATTTGAAGAAACGGACAGCGGCAACGGAACCGGAACGTCGAAAAACTTTAGAGCGGACTCAGCCGAAAAAGTCAACCAAAAGTCAACACTGACGTCATCGATGACATCATCATTGACTGCGATGACGTCATCATTGACTGCATCAACACTGCAACAGCAGATGACATCATCATTGCATCAGCACTGCAACAACGGATGACGTCATCGTTGCATCAGCCCACTGGTCCGGTTCGGTTCAGCCCAGCCGTCCGGTTCACCAATACAACCGGTCCGATTCATATCCAACAGCCACCCAACTCATCCAAACCCTAATCCCCAATTTTAAGAACCCTAACACCACACCCCCGGCGGCGGCCGACTACCCACGACGCGACCCCAACAACGGCCATGACCCCATGACAGCGACCAGCACAACGACCAACAGGCCGGCAACGACAAACCCGAAGCCCAACCACGATTCACCCAATCTCAGACAGACACGACGCGCGCGCAAAGGACGATGGCGACATAGGCAGAGAATGGCGACGGTAGTTCTTGAAGGAACTCAAACGTTTCCGATGGTAATAGCAGCGACAGAACGCGACCACGACGGTTCTCGATTCGTCTCCAAGAAGAACGGCGCGCGACGAGTGACAGCGGCCGGGTTTTGTTCGCGCGGTGACGACAAGCACTCCACTGGCCTCGAACCGTTTGAACGGCGATGAAAGCCCCTTGACCGGAGCTTCGACGGAAAAACGAGGAATGGTTTACTAAAGCTTTGTAATATTTTATTAATATTTTATTAGAGATAATGAGATGGTGAGCGGCGCATATAACATGAATCAGACCAAAGGATTGTTTACCCTAGACAAATGGGTAAATCACATAATAAGGGTCCCTATTTATGCCCGCCTAACAATTTATCCGCCAAACTCTTAATTTTATTCAATTTGATCCCCATTTTAGATTAGGTTAAATTCTGATTTTCCCCCAAATTCTAGGGTTTCCAATTGGGAATTCTCACAATTAGGGATTTTAAAATTAGGGCTAAAATGGGGTGTTACACATTTGAATGATGATGTTGTTGAGTTTGGTTATGGATTGCAAGGCATGTGATACTTTGATGCATAATTTGGAGTGTGATGGTGTTGCGTGTAAAAGAGTCTATCGCAATTGTAGTGCAAGTGTACACGACGCAAGTAGTAAAGTGATACGAAGTATCGGATATCGTCTCCACAGGGATTGGGCTAATGACTTCACCTTTATTCACTGAACGAAAGTAAAGAAAATAATTGAGAAGATTGTCACGAGAATAATAAAGTAAAACATAAATAAGAGAGTTGGAATATCAAGATAGAGAGAATGGGCTGGTATTGAATTGCTCGGTAGTGCAGGTATTGGATTGCTTAGGAACTCCAGTTCTGTCGTCGCGCCCGTCACCGACAGCACCTGTCGCGGCGGCTGTCCGTTAGCTGTCGCGGCAGCGAACACACCAACTCCGTACTTCAAGTTTGGCAAAAATCCTAGATCTGCCTTGGCCTATCCCTAGGTCCAAGTCTGTCGATGATCACGTCTTTGATGATACCTCCCGGCGTGAATCGAAGGATGAACACCGATGTGTATGAATTCTTCCTTAGCCACTTAACCTCGCCCTATCCCTAGGCACGAGTTGGTTCAACTATAAACTAGAGAACGCGCTCTTATATCTTTCGTATACTTAACTCTCCCGATGCTAAGTAAATAGATAACCTCACAATGCTCTCCCGATGCTCTTGCAAGATATTAAAACCAAAATAAGAGAACTTGAAGTTTATTTTATTGAACTTGGAAAATCCTAAAACAAAACAACCCTTGCAACTACTTTACAAAACAACTCGTGGCCCTAGGGGGGTTTTAGAACATGTCGACGACGGGTAAACGGCGGAGGGGTTTAGGTTATCGGTTATAGGGTATTTAATCTATGATGTCTCCTAGGTTAAAATCTATGCCCTTATATAAGCTTTGGGCTCAAGTATTCTAAATTAACAAGGATTACAACTTTAATTAAAAGTAAGATTCTAATAAAGACTTAATCTCTAAAGTTCCTACTTTGCAGCCGCCATCCTTGTTTCTAGGGATTTCCTCTCCTTGAGCTTTGGCTTGTCATATCTTTTGATCCGGGGCTTGGAAAAATATTTGGCTTTCACACGACAGACGAGCAGATTTTTCTCTATCTATCGAGGTCCACTTTACTTTTCCTTTTCATAAGGTTGCTATCACCATGCTGTCACGACAGCTCCATGGCAGCTTCGTCCTCGTCGTCTGCTTGTCCAGTTCAGCTCTTCTGCTTCTCTGCCCTGCGCCTGCCTTCCTCGTCAACTATGGCAGCAACCTGCAAAATTAGCCATCTTTTAGTAGAATCTGTGCCTTTAGTGTATTTGTGATGTTTTACTGTAAACTGACCTAAATGCAATGCAATGATGCTTGAATGCAGCAGAAATATGGGTTAAAAAGGGTGTAAATAATAGAACTTTTACACACTCAACACACCCCCAAACTCAAGTTTTTGCTTGCCCTCAAGCAATTAAACCTAAAAGAAAAATGAAAATTTTTGTGTTGGCCTTCAAACAGTGAACTGTCCCTTACCCGTCGCTCAATCTCTGTGGTGGCAGCAACCTGTCGGAAAGGTTAGGATCTGTCCGGAATCTCCCTATAGCTCTCGTGCAGTGTGTGCATGCTTGTGAACAGTTATATGCTAAGACTCTCTTAGTTTCACTAGAATATTCAACTTTTTAACTCGAATTTTTATGCCAAAGTTTATTTTCTTGAAGACACATTTTCATGCTTCTTTTTCTTCTATTTTCAAGCTAAAATTTTTCTAGAGCCAGTTTTGGGCACCTCTAGTTAGCTTCCTAGAGCCGGTTTCGGGCACCTCTAGGTTTTTGAGTTTCTTAAACTTCTTTCCTAGAGCCAGTGTTAGGCACCTCTAGGGGCTATTCAAGTACTAAGCATCCTATTCTAGTTTGGCTAAAAGAAATCTAAGCAATATAACAGTCACAAAGGTGTTGAAGTTTTTCAGAACTATAGAAAGGCTCTAAACTTCTCCTTAAACTGTCCTAAAGATGCTGCCACGACAGAGCTGTCATGACAGGTAAGTTAACTTCACCGTTTTAAGCCAACAGTTTATCTTTTTTTTAAGAGAACTTAATTAAATAAAAGACACAATAATAATAAAAAGATGTACTACGACGCCATTAATGATGGAGGGTTGCCACCCCCAAACTCGAGGGTTGCATTGCCCTCAATGCAAAATGACAGAAAAAACAAAAACATGAAGGCAGGTACATCACAAAATATATAAGGCAGACAGCAATAAAAGGAAAATAAAAGACTTAAATTTTCAACCGCTGTCTTCACTGCTGCTGCTGACACGGATCTGGCGGTGGCGTCTGGGCTGTGGTGGAGGCTGGACAGGTTGCTCCACGAGCTGGATGTCGGAGCTGCTGCCGCTATCCCAAGTGCTGCTGGTGGTGGTGCTAGCCTTGGGCATTAATTTTCTGTCTGCCACGTGCTTCTGCCTCTTGACAGGCGTAAACTCCCTCTCCAAATTCCTCCTAATCAGAGGTTCCTCCTCGCTATCGGCTGCGGCTGGCCGCTTCGTGCCACGTGCGGGGCTGTCGGCCGGAGGACTCGCAGCTGCCGTCGGGGCAGGTGATGGGGTGGAAGCGGTGGAATGGGTATGTGGAGAGGCAGGAGGTGTAGGTGTGTGGACAGGGGAGGGGATATGGAAATAATGGGCAGGAAAAGTGGGGAAAATAACATCGGGATAATTTAAAGTGTGGGTAATAAAATTTACCGTCGAGTTGGTGAAGTCCCGGATGAATGTCATCAACCCCATTTGTCTTTCTTCCACCCGTTGTATCGCAGCTAGGATGTGGGCAGATTGGTCTGCCTGGGTGGTGGCGGCGGCAGGTTCAGGTGCAGGCTCCTCATCTGAGTCTGCTGGGGAGGCAGCTGGGTTGTAGGAGTTGAGAGGTGTTGCCACTATCAGCTCCATGAGGCTGGTGATGTTGTTGTCGGTCCAGCCTCTGCCCTTGATTATTTTGTCGGTGGTGGTCTCTGGGACAGCAGCGCAGCGGCAAAGGAGGGTGATTGCGAACGGTAGACAAAGACGGGAAGAGGAGCGGAATGTGCAGTCCAAGATGCTTTCCCTCATATAGCGGCCCACGTTGATAGGTCGGTCGTGCATGATCGAGTGAATGAGAGCCAACCGCTGCTGGTTCACCGTCGTGTGATGGGAGGACGGTAGGATACGCTTCTTGATGAAAGCGTTCCATAGCTTTGCTTCTGGGAGTAGCTGCCCCCTTTTGACAGAGTTGGGGTTCTTTTTGCTTGTGGTCCATGTTGTTCCTTCCTCTGTCACCTCCGCAATGATAGCACCATAGGCGGCAGCATCAAGGGTCTCTAAAAATTGCTGGTGGGTGTCATCATCGGGGCCAAAATATAGGCCATACATGTGATTGATGTTGTCAGCTGTAAATGGCACCTCTACCCCTCGGACGGTGACAGATGTTGCCGTTCTGCTGTCGATGGTAGCATAGAACTCCCGAACTAATGTATCATTCAGTTCTGCCGGTTGTTCGGCGAATTGCTCCCATAGCAAATTCCTTATCACCCTAGTAATGAATGGCCGGAGTCTTATGTTGGGTGCCTTTCGGATGTAAACGAAACCCCTTTCCTCCCACAATTCTTTGGTTTCGAAGGGCGACGCTGCTGCTGAAGAAGAGGCTGAGGCAGCACTGCGACGGGTCTGTCTAGACGACATATTAGTTGCAAGGGTTGTGAAACTAAAGAAAGCAAATAAAAAAACGAGAGGAGAAAGCAAGTAAGAATAAGCAGAAGTGATGAAAAATGAAAATGAAAACGGGGTTTTATAGCGGTCGAGTTGCTGCCCATTTAATGCTGTAACGGCAGGTGTGAATAACGGGGCGCCTGATGCGATTTTGCGTGTCTGACGCGTCTGCCACGCATTAATGCGTCTGTTACGCGTCTGTCACATGTTTCTGCGTCTGCCGTGTCAGTCTGTTGACAGCCTGTCTTATCCGTCTGCGGCGACAGCTGGAACGACAGGCTTCAATAAATGGGCTCTGTTGGGCTGATGGATGGGTGGTGGGCTTGGGTCACTTCTCCTTTTCTTCTTGACTCCTTTATTTCCTAAAAACAGAATATGTAAAAACATTATTCGAATTAAATAAACCTAAATTCCTACTAAATAATAAATAATAAAAATAGATAAAAATAAAATTTAGGTTAAATTAGGGATGCCTTGTGGGGCATCTCCTAAAGTAACCACTTCTTGTATTCCTGGGGCTTCAGTCCCCCGATAATGCTTGAGGCGCTGTCCATTGACTTTGAATTGGTGCCCGTCTTTTAATGATCGGATTGTGATGGCACCATGGGGAAAAACTTGTACCACTTGGAACGGGCCAGACCATCTAGATTTTAACTTCCCTGGGAAGAGTTTCAACCTAGAATTGAACAACAACACAAGCTGCCGTGGGCAGAATTGTCGTGGCAACAACTTCTTGTCATGCCACTGCTTTTTTTTCTCCTTGTAGATCCTTGCATTGTCGTAGGCCATTGTCCGTATTTCATCAATCTCGTTCAGATCTAATAGCCTTTTCTGGCCTGCCTTGTCCAAGTCCATGTTCACTGCCTTGATAGCCCAGTATGCCCTGTGCTCTATCTCGACAGGCAGATGACAGGTTTTTCCATAAATCAAACGGTATGGAGACATCCCCAACGGAGTCTTAAAAGCTGTCATGTATGCCCATAACGCATCATTTAGAAGTAAAGACCAATCTTTCCTAGTTGGTTTAACCATCTTTTCAAGAATGTTCTTCACTTCCCTATTGGATATCTCAGCCTGTCCATTGATCTGTGAGTGGTATGCTATCGCGATCCTGTGCTTGACACCACATTTCCTCAAGGCGGCAACAATTACCCTATTGTCAAAATGTCCCCCTTCATCACTGATAATCGCCTTAGGGATGCCAAATCTAGAAAAAATGTTTTTATGTAAAAACTTTTGGACCGTCTTGGCATCATTCTTTTGAGTGGCGATAGCTTCAACCCACTTGGAGACATAATCCACTGCTAGGAGGATGTATAAATTTCCACATGAGGATGGAAAAGGTCCCATAAAATCGATCCCCCAAACGTCAAAGATCTCGACTTCTAGAATGTTTTGTAGTGGCATCTCGTTTCTCCTTGAGATGTTACCTGTCCGCTGGCACCTGTCACAGTTCTTGTAGAAGTCCTGTGCATCTTTATACAGTGTCGGCCAGTAGAACCCTGACTGCAGCACCTTGGCAGCAGTTTTGTTGCCTCCTAAGTGACCTCCATATTGTGAAGCATGGCAGTGATGGAGTATGTCTTCTTGCTCTTCTTGTGGTACACATCTCCTTATAACCTGATCTGCACATAGTTTGAAAAGGAGAGGTTCGTCCCAATAATAATGCTTAACATCATTTTGGAACCTCTTCCTGGCTTGATAATTAAGATCAGAAGGCAATATTCCGCTAACTATAAAATTAACGAAATCAACATACCAGGGGAGTTCAGAAGACTTACCTGCCGCCATGGCTGTCGCAGCAGCGATTGCGGCAGCAAATAGCTGCTCTTCAGGGAAGGTCTCCAGTATGTTTGTCTCGTCGATTGGTAGACTCTGTCCCTTTTCCAACCTTGACAAGTGGTCTGCCACCTGATTTTCTGTCCCCTTTTTGTCCTTGATCTCAAGGTCGAACTCTTGCAATAGCAGGATCCACCGTATCAATCTAGGCTTTGCATCCTTCTTTGCGAACAAATACTTTAGGGCAGAATGGTCGGTGTGCACTATTACTTTCGTTCCAAGTATGTAAGAACGAAACTTGTCGATGGAGAACACCACAGCTAACAGCTCCTTTTCTGTGGTGGTGTAGTTAACTTGGGCGTCATTCAATGTCTTGCTGGCATAACATATGACATGAAACAGCTTACCTCTGTGCTGCCCAAGTGCTGCCCCGACAGCATAGTCACTAGCGTCACACATAATCTCAAATGGCTGTGTCCAGTCTGGTGGCTGTACTATGGGGGCTGTTACTAGTTTTTCCTTCAGAACCTTGAATGCTTCAGTACATTCTTCATTAAAGTCAAAGGGTCGGTTCTGCTCTAAGAGATGACATAGGGGCTTCGTGATTTTCGAGAAATTTGCGATAAATCTCCGATAAAAACCAGCATGCCCTAAAAAACTCCTAATGCCTTTGACTGTGGTCGGCGACGGCAGCTTCTCAATTACTTCTATCTTAGCCCTGTCGACTTCTATCCCACGGCAGCTAATCTTATGTCCAAGGACTATCCCCTCATCCACCATAAAGTGGCATTTTTCCCAATTCAGAACAAGATTAGCTTTTTCACATCTTTCAAGTACCTTTTGAAGATTGCCGAGGCAGCTCTCAAAATCGTCTCCAAAGACGGAAAAATCATCCATGAAAATCTCAAGGAAGTCCTCTACCATATCGGAGAATATGGCCATCATGCACCTTTGGAAGGTGGCAGATGCATTACAGAGTCCAAACGGCATCCTCCTAAACGCGTATGTTCCGTAGGGGCATGTAAAAGTCGTCTTTTCTTGATCTTCTGGTGCGATAGTGATTTGATTGTAACCTGAATAACCATCAAGAAAACAATAGTAAGGTTTACCCGCTAATCTATCAAGCATTTGATCAATAAAGGGTAAAGGAAAGTGGTCCTTTCAGGTGGCTTTGTTGAGCTTCCGATAGTCCATACAAACCCTCCAACCGGTCACAGTCCTGGTTGGGATTAACTCATTGTTCTCATTGGTTACCACGGTCATTCCTCCTTTCTTTGGAACGCATTGCACCGGGCTCACCCATTTGCTGTCGGAGATGGCGTAAATAATACCAGCATCTAACCATTTGATTATCTCTTTACGCACTACCTCCTTCATCGCATGGTTTAACCGCCTTTGGGCATCTATAGTCGGCTTATGATCTTCCTCGAGGAGGATTTTGTGCATGCATAATGCCGAACTAATGCCTTGAATGTCTGCTATCGTCCATCCAATCGCCTTTTTGTGCTGCCTTAGCATGTCGATTAGCTGTCGTTCCTGTTCCTACGGCAGCTTAGAAGAGATTATTACGGGCAACATATCATTTAAACCAAGAAAAGCATATTTAAGCTGCCCTGGCAGGGGTTTAAGTTCTAAGGCAGGTGGCTCAACAATAGATGGCTTTTGGATTACATGGTTATCCGAAGTATAATTCAAAGGTTCGAATAACTTACCTGGACGATTGCCTAACCAGTTTACCTCCTCCTGATCTTCAGTATCAGATGTATCGGATTTAGAGGAGTTGCTGTCGTCGGTGCTGTCGTCGTTGTTGTCGTGACAGTCCTCCAGGTGGCTGCCGCGGCAGTGACCAAATTTAATATCGTGACAGCCCGACCTGATGCAGGGTTGATCAAGGGTAACATCAGTGATAGCCTTGCATTCCTCATCCACATCAGCATGTTTCATCGCTTGGAGAACATTCAACTTAATCTCTTGATCGTTCACTCGCATGGTGAGTTCTCCTTTCTTCACATCAATCAGTTATCTTCTCGTGGCTAAGAAGGGTCGCCCAAGGATGACTGGTGCGTTTTCATCTGCCTCACAATCTAAAACAAGAAAGTCAGCAGGAAAAATAAACTTATCCACTCTTACCAGAATATCTTCAATCTTTCCCTCTGGATGAACGTAAGAGCGGTCTGCCAGCTGCAGAGTTACTGTCGTGGGCCGCGCCTTTCCAATGCCTAATTTCTGAAAAACAGACTTTGGCATTAAATTAACACTAGCACCAAGATCACAAAGTGCCTTGCCCACAAATTTATTGCCGATTACGCAAGGTATGATGAAGCTCCCCGGATCCTTCTTTTTCTGGGGTGGCTGCCGATGAAGAATACTCATGCAACCTTCTGTTATCTTTACCGTTTCAAATTCCCCAAGTTTAGATTTTTTCGACATAACATCCTTGAGAAATTTAGCATAACCGGGCATCTCCCTAACGGCATCTAACAGCGGAATATTAATATGAACCTCCTTAAAAATATCATAAATCTTTTTAAGTTGAGATTCATGCTTAGCTTGCTGTATCCGTTGGGGAAAAGGTGGTGGAGGGCGATAATCAGCAATACGTCCTTCCCACTGCATGCGAATCTGAGGACGATAATCATCTTTTTTCTCCTCTGTCGCTTCTGCTATCGTGACAGGCTCATCGGCAGCAGTCTGTTTATCACCTGTCGGGGCAGCTTCCTCGGCAGGTTTATCCAAGGCAGGTTCCTTTTCTGTTTCAGCTTCTTTTTCCGGCCCTGGTAGTTTCTTCCCACTCCTAGTAGTAATTGCCTTACATTGCTCATGTGTGGGCGGTCTAGAATTTTCAGTATTGCTAGGAAATCCTCCACTCTGCCTCGGCTCAATATGTTGCGAAACCTGACCCATTTGTGTCTCTAGAGATTTCAAGGTAGCTTCATGATTTGTCATCCTCATCTCTATTTTATCCATAAAGGTTTCTGTCTTCTTGACAAACTGATTCATGTTCTCCATATACGTACCGGTCAGAGACATAAAAGTGGCCAGCGTCTGTTCCAATATGCTGCTCGTGGCAGGTGGTGGCTGCTGTTGCTGCTGCGGCGGCAGGTGCTGCGGTAGTTGCTGTCGTGTCAGCAATCTCGGTCCTCCCTGATTCTGATTGTGTGCTTGCGGATTCAGGGCGTTGTTAGGATTACTCCAGGAAAATTTGGGATCCTTCCTCCAATTAGGATTGTAATTGTTGGAATTATAATTCGGCTTGTAGTTTCCAACATATTTTCCCTCTTCTATTTGTATTGGGCACTCATCCCGACTATGATTTCCCTCACAGATGGTACAAACCTCCTCGACAGCAAATCCTTGTAATTCATCTTCATTCAATAACCTTTTCATTGCTTTAGTAAGGAATGCTACCTGTAATTTCATAGTGCTGTCGGCCTCATAGTCCTTGACAGCAAGTACCCGTTTACCCCCTCTTCTTGCAGTCGGAAACTGCTCCTCATTCTTAGCCAGATTTTTCAAAACTTGCAATGCCTCGTCTGGATCTTTATCCAATAATAGTCCATTTGCTGCAGAATCAATTCGAATGCGAGTTTGTAAGTTGGCAGCATTATAGAACTTTGTAACCTGATTCCAGACGGGGAATCCATGCATTGGGCAGTTCCGTAGAAGAGTAGTAAATCTGTCTCAGGCCTCGTGCATCGGCTCGTCATCTTCCTGTTGAAAAGTAGCAATTTCATTACGTAATCGCTCAGATAAATGTGAAGGATTAAAAAGAGATAAAAATTCACGAGATAAATCTGCCCAAGTTACGATTGAACCCGGCGTGAGTTTATTCCACCAAGTTTTAGCTCTGTCCCTTAATGAATGGGGAAATAACCGAAGCCTCAGTATCTCCGGACTAACTCCTGGCAGTCTAAACGAACCACAGATCTCGTGGAACATTTTGAGATGCTCCCTAGCATCTTCTGTCACAGCACCACTAAACTGTCCGGCGTTGTTGATCATGCTAAACATGACAGGTTTAAGCTCGAAGTTGCCAACATCAATATCCGGCAGTGTGGTCTCCAATTCTACATGATCGTTCAGCATGTAGTCTCGACATGACCGTCGTCCATCTGCCGCGGGCGGGTCGCCGACAGGCGGTATACCTCCACCAACGGGCGGATTACGGGCCATCTTCTCTAGCTGTTCCTCAAGGTATTCGTTCCTGTCTAAAAGGTGGCGAAGTTGTTTCTTGAGATTGAAGGAATGTTCGATTTCCAGATCTAGTTTAAACTCAGGATCTTCACCTCTTTTAGATCTGCGCATAAACAAGGAAACCTCGTGAAAAGCAAGAGTTGAAAGTACTAACGAAAAATAGAAAAATAAAATTAAAAGAAAAACAAAAACAAAAACAAAAACGAAAAGTGCAATAAAAGAAAGGTGTAGTTATATTGCCAATCCCCGGCAACGGCGCCAAAAACTTGTTGCGTGTAAAAGAGTCTATCGCAATTGTAGTGCAAGTGTACACGACGCAAGTAGTAAAGTGATACGAAGTATCGGATATCGTCTCCACATGGATTGGGCTAATGACTTCACCTTTATTCACTGCACGAAAGTAAAGAAAATAATTGAGAAGATTGTCACGAGAATAATAAAGTAAAACATAAATAAGAGAGTTGGAATATCAAGATAGAGAGAATGGGCTGGTATTGAATTGCTCGGTGGTGCAGGTATTGGATTGCTTAGGAACTCCAGTTCTGTTGTCGCGCCCGTCGCCGACAGCACCTGTCGCGGCGGCTGTCCGTTAGCTGTCGCGGCAGCGAACACACCAACTCCGTACTTCAAGTTTGGCAAGAATCCCAGATCTGCCTTGGCCTATCCCTAGGTCCAAGTCTATCGATGATCACGTCTTTGATGATACCTCCCGGCGTGAATCGAAGGATGAACACCGATGTGTATGAATTCTTCCTTAGCCACTTAACCTCGCCCTATCCCTAGGCACGAGATGGTTCAACTATAAACTAGAGAACGCGCTCTTATCTCTTTCTTATACTTAACTCCCCCGATGCTAAGTAAATAGATAACCTCACAATGCTCTCCCGATGCTCTTGTAAGAAATTAAAACCAAAATAAGAGAACTTGAAGTTTATTTTATTGAACTTGGAAAATCCTAAAACAAAACAACATTTGCAACTACTTTACAAAACAACCCGTGGCCCTAGGGGGTTTTTAGAACATGTCGACGACGGGTAAACGGCGGAGGGGTTTAGGTTATCGGTTATGGGGTATTTAATCTATGATGTCTCCTAGGTTAAAATCTATGCCCTTATATAAGCTTTGGGCTCAAGTATTCTAAATTAACAAGGATTACAACTTTAATTAAAAGTAAGATTCTAATAAAGACTTAATCTCTAAAGTTCCTACTTTGCAGCCGCCATCCTTGTTTCTAGGGATTTCCTCTCCTTGAGCTTTGGCTTGTCATATCTTTTGATCTGGGGCTTGGAAAAATATTTGGCTTTCACACGACAGACAAGCAGATTTTTCTCTATCTATCGAGGTCCACTTTACTTTTCCTCTTCATAAGGTTGTTGTCACCATGCTGTCACGACAGCTCCATGGCAGCTTCGTTCTCGTCGTCTGCCTGTCCAGTTCAGCTCTTCTGCTTCTCTGCCCTGCGCCTGCCTTCCTCGTCAACTATGGCAGCAACCTGCAAAATCAGCCATCTTTTAGTAGAATCCGTGCCTTTAGTGTATTTGTGATGTTTTACTATAAACTGACCTAAATGCAATGCAATGATGCTTGAATGCAGCAGAAATATGGGTTAAAAATGGTGTAAATAATAGAACTTTTACACACTCAACAAATGGCATGCTTTAGAATGTTTAGGTTGCCTTGTGTATAAGTGCAAACCTCTCATGATGACTTGTTCTCTTTAAGACCAATTGAGCCTTTATGTATGCCCAATATTGCCTAAATTGCTCTTTAATTAGAATGCTATGTATGAGTGCTTTAATCCCTGTTTGAATGATTCCCCTGGCTTATATATGTGTTCCTACATGTTTGTATATGCTTAGGTGAGTCGAGAAATGCATTTAGAGTCGTGTTGGGGTCGTTTAAGTTGAAATTTGAGGAATTGTAGTGCAGGGGGTATCGATACCCCTAGCTAGGGTATCGATACGGTCTTGCCCAAAGGCCTCAGATTTTGCCTGGGGTATCGATACCCTTAGGGTATCGATACCCTCCAAAGTTACTGTAATTTGAAGAGTTGCATGAGAGTAGAGCGTACCGATACGGGGCTCCCGAGTATCAGTACGAGTCTGCTCTGTTGACCAAGGAGGGTTGACCGAGAAAGGCGTATCGATACGCTCAAGGGTTGTATCGATACAGACTTCTCGTGGTTGACTTCTTGGGTTGACCTAAACAGGGCGTATCGATACCCCTGGTTAGGGTATCGATACGGTCTGCCCTGTAAGCTTATAAATGGACTGTTATACATGGCCATGGTTCGAATGTTTTTTCCTTTGTATTGTTTTTCCGCTGTGTGAATCGCTTAGGACTTAATGTTCATCTAGACAAGAAATAAAAAGAAAAAAATAGGGTTGCTAACCGAAGGGAACCTTAACGGGTTTCACTCGGTTTTCCCCGTGTTGCCCACTCGGACCGGTCATCCGGCCAGGCCGAGACGAGGGGGTTACATTTGTTGGTATCAGAGTCTGAGGTTACCGAGACCTCGGGCAGGTAAGTTAGGTAAGCTTAATGTGTTAAATGCTCATGTTGTTCGATGCATGATTTTCCTTGAATCTTGGATGCTTGATTGATCGTATGATGTTTTGAATGCATGAATTGTGGTGTCCGATGTAGAGTGTGTGCCCATTGCTACTATTACTTAATTTAAAAAGATTTTTGGAAAGATGAGTACTTGAGCACTTTTGGACCCTTGCTTTGGCTAACGTAATTCTGTCTGTTTGTTGTTGTAGTTTATACCTTGCTAGATGTGGCATAAGACCACGTGGGAGGCCTAGGATGGTTCAACCGGAACCACGGGCAGAGGCTCCAAGAGTTGAGCCAATTGTGAGAGTTGAGGCCCAAGTGGGAGAGCCTGTGGTTGGAGTTGGAGCTCCTCCACCACCTCCACCACCACCACCTCCTCCACCGATAGTGGGAGGTGAGGCCGGGGCTGAAGGAGAGGGACCATAAGGAGGCCAAGGTGATCAAGGTGGCCAAGGACCAGCCGGGATTGACTTAGCTCCGTTGGTTCGAGCGATAGCCGGGCGTTTCAGGCTGCAGCAGCTGGAGGTCAGGCAGCTCACCATCAGGGTGAGGGCACCGGATTACCTTTAGAGAGACTTCGGGGCCTTGGGGCCGAAGAGTTTAGAGGAGCTACTCCGGAGAGGTCAGAGTTGTGGTTTGAGAAGACGGTCTGTATTCTTGCTCAGATGGGATGTACTGGTGAGCGCAAGTTGGGATGTGTTGAGTCTCTGCTTCAGTGTGATACCTACACTTGGTGGGTCACCGTTACTTCGGGGATGGATGAGACCGAGATCACTTGGGAGTTCTTTGAGACAACTTTCTGGAAGAAGTATCTGGGTCCGCGATACCTCGATGAGAGGAAGAGGGAGTTTATGGCATTGCTTCAGGGGAGTATGTCTGTGACTGATTACGAGATCCGGTTTGTCAGATTGAGTCAGTATGCACCTGAGCTTGTACCTACTGAGGTGGAGTGTTGTAACCTGTAAAACCTATGTTTGATTTTGATATAATTAAATCATTAAGGATTATTTTGTAAAACTTAAAATTAGTTTTTAAGTCCCTTAATAAGTTTTTAAAACACCAACACTTTGAAACTGATTTATAAAACTCAAACTCAAAATATCTTCTAAGTGTTCCAAGGCAAAACCAACCAAAATCGTCCAGGCGTATCGATACAGCACATAGCGTATCGATACCATTTTGCCAAACTTGGTCACTGTCGACATCTGTATCGATACCCCAAACCCTCGTATCGATACAGCCCTGTGTTAAAATTCAAAGAGTTTGAATACGGTACCGATACGGCTCACCCCCGTATCGATACGGGCTTTGTAATTTTTTTAATATAAGTCGGTTTAAAAAATATGACCGTTGGTGTCAGTTGGTTGGTAACCAAACTTTAAAAGTTCGTTGACCAGTATCGATACGCAAAACCCTCGTACCGATACGGTTGCGGACAGTGAGCTAAGTTCAGAAAATAGTATCGATACGGCCCTTGCCGTTTCGATACCCCGTACCGATACGCCTACACGCGTATCGATACCCCTGTATTAAATGTGCACAACGGCTCTTTCTTTTTTGAGACAGGTACCGATACACCTTCTCGCGTACCGATACTGGTAGCTGCAGAAGTGCATTTATGGTGGTAAGAGAGGGTTCCAACGGCTCTAATTAGATCCCCAACCACCCAAACGGCTAGAAATCAATGAAGAGGTATAAAAGAGACATCAAAAAGCTACAACAACAACTATTGAACTTCAAGCAAACACTTATTCATCAAATCCAAGCAATTGTGCCAAATTTCATATTTGTCTAGAAATCCCAATTTGTGTTCTTCATTCTTACTTTGTAAAATTGGGTTGAGTGCTTGTATTGGGGCTATCATTTGTATTGAGAGATACCTAATTAGCCTGAAAATTTCTTTGTTCAATTGAGTGAGGGTTGGGTTGATTTTTGGGTAGAAAAATCAACCGAAATTGTAAAGGGTTGCCTCCTTGTCCTAGAAAAGGGGAAGATCAATTTAGTGAAATTGTTGCAAATCCTTAGTGAGACTAAGGTAGTGGATGTAGAGTTCATTTGGAACTTGAACCACTCTAAATCCCTTGTTCTTCAATTTTTATTTGCCAATTTCCACCACAACCCTTTAAAATTCCAATTCACCCCCCCTCTTGGTAATTATCGATCTTTCGATCCACTCAACAATTGGTATCAGAGCTTAACTCTTTGAGGATTAACAACCACAAGAGGAGATCCTTGGAAGAGTGTGATCATCAAATTATCAAGAGATGGCTTCAACCTCCGGTTCCGGCATATACGAGTCACAATCAACCACCAAGCCTCCTTTCTTCAATGGTGACAACTACTCCTTTTGGAAGAACAAAATGAGGCTATTCATCAAGTCTAGTGACTACCTTGTGTGGGATGTCATTGAAGATGGGCCATACATTCCATTGAAGCAAGACGGTGAAGGCAAGATGGTGTTGAAGAAGAAAGCCGAAATGAGTGAAGAGGAGAGAAAGAAGATTCAAGTCAACGATAAAGCTCTCCACATGCTTTTTTGTGCTTTCGGTCTGGACATCTACTCAAAGGTTTCATCCATTGAAAGTGCCAAGGAAGTGTGGGACACTCTTGAGACCA
Organism: Hibiscus tridactylites; assembly: GCA_958450335.1. Classification (NCBI taxonomy): domain Eukaryota; kingdom Viridiplantae; phylum Streptophyta; class Magnoliopsida; order Malvales; family Malvaceae; genus Hibiscus; species Hibiscus tridactylites. Next base: position 36,865,597 of record OY288292.1, on the reverse strand, counting down.
CGTATGAAGGCACCAATGATGTCAAAGAAACTAAGATTGGACTTCTCAATCTTAGTTATGAAAACTTCAAGATGGAACCCGATGAGACGGTGTCAAAGATGTTTGATCGATTCTCCACAATCGTCAACGGTCTAAAGGGATATGGAGAGATCATACCTGAAGACAAGCTTGTCCGGAAGCTACTCTATTCACTTCCCGAAGCTTGGGATGGGAAAAGAACCGCTATCATCGAAGCAAAGAACTTGAAGACATTAAAGCTTGATGAGCTTGTGGGTTCTCTTCTTACTCATGAGATCATGAAGCAAGGAAGGGAAGATGAGAAAAAGAAAGAAGAGAAAAGAGTAGAGAAGCTGGAGGTTGAGAAGAAGAAGAAGATGGGTATAGCTCTCAAGGCTAAAGCTTCACAACATGATGAGAGCTCATCTTGTGAGGAGGATGAACTTGAAGAATTGGCTATGATAGCCAAACGATTCTCACGCTTCATGAGGTCCAACCGGGGAAGAAAAATCCAAAGAAAGATGGACTTCAAAGGAAAGAACAAAGAAGAAGGAAAGGATCCCATCATTCGCTATGAGTGCAAACAATCCGGCCACATCCGTTCGGAGTGCCCTCAACTCAAGAAGAAGGGCTTTGAGAAGAAGAAAAGACTCAAAGCCAAACTTGCTACTTGGAGTGATGAGGAGTCATCGGAGGATGACGAACAAGAAGTGGCTAACCTTTGTCTCATGGCACTTGAGGAAGATTCCTCCATGGTAACCTCTAACTCATCTACTTTAGATTTTTCATATGAAGAATTAAATGATGCATATGATGAGTTACAAGAGGTATATGATGAATTAGTTGAGAAATTTAAGGAGTCGGTCATTAAGAATAAAAAGATTATTCAAGAACTAAATGAGAAAAATGACTCACTTACTCAAGCTAATTCTAAATTTGAGAAAAAGATTTTAGGATTAAAAGATGAACTTAAATTCTTTCAAGATGAAAATGTTGATCTAAATAATCTTTTGTCTCAATGCAATAGTGAACACCAAAAGGTGTTAGGTGAGCTAAATGAGCTCAAAAAGTCCTTAAAAAATGTTGGTAGTGTCAAGCATGAAGTAGGACAATCCTCTAGAACACACCAACCTAAGAAAAGGACTAATTACTACAAACAAGGTAGCTACCCTAGACATAGTAGAACTAAAAGAATTAGAAGTGTATGGGTTCCTAAGGAACTTGTAAAATCTAATAACATTATTGCTATGTCATCTTGGATTCCTAAGGGAACCAAGGTTTTGGGAGCTAACACTCATGGACCCAAAATGATTTGGGTACCAAAAACCAAGGTTTAATATCTTTGTTTGTAGGGGGAGCATTGCTACAAGGCCAAAGCACAAAGTCAAAACTCATGGTACCTTGATAGTGGATGCTCGAGACACATGACCGGAGACAAGAGTCGATTCATGGATTTAAAGCCAAAAAGTGGAGGAGTAGTAACATTTGGTGACAACTCCAAAGGCCACATTAAAGGTATTGGCTCCATAGGTAATCACTCTACCATTCTCATTGAAAATGTCTTATATGTCGATGGTCTTAAACATAATTTATTGAGCATAAGTCAATTGTGTGATAAAGGATTTAATGTTTTATTTGATAAAAATGGATGCAAAATTGTTGACATTAAATCTAATAATATTATGCTCATAGGTCATCGCATAGGAAACATATACATGGTGCATTTAGATGACATACATACATCTCATGCATGTTTAGTTGCTCAAAATGAAAATGATGCATGGTTGTGGCATAGGAAGCTAGGACATGCTAGCATTAGTGTTTTGGAAAAACTAGTCTCTCTAAATCTAGTTAGAGGTTTGCCCAAAATTAAATTTTCAAATGATAAAATTTGTGATGCATGCTCAAAGGGTAAACAACATAAGTCTTCCTTTAAATCCATTAATGATGTTTCTACTAGTAGATGCTTACAATTAATTCATATGGATTTGTTTGGGCCTATTAGGACTATGAGCTTGGGTGGTAAATCTTATGCATTTGTGTTAGTTGATGATTTTTCTAGATTTACTTGGGTTCTCTTTTTAAGTACTAAAGATGAGGCTTTGGAAAAATTCATCACATTTTCAAAATTAACCCAAAATGATCTTGAACTTAGAATTTCACACATTAGAAGTGATCATGGAACCGAGTTTCAAAATTTAGGGTTTGAAGAATTTTTGAATGAAAATGGTATTAGCCATAATTTTTCGGCTCCTCGAACTCCTCAACAAAATGGGTTAGTTGAGAGGAAAAATAGAACTTTACAAGAAATGGCTAGAACTATGCTTTGTGAAAACAATTTACCTAAATATTTTTGGGCGGAAGCCACAAACACCGCTTGTTATATTGTAAATCGAGTAATGATTAGGCCAATTTTAAAGAAAACACCTTATGAGATTTTAAAATCTCA